>CM053765.1:60045862-60060876 GCA_028658305.1 Pachyuromys duprasi
TTACCTTTGTGGTTCCTGATATTTTCTCTAAGTTCTCCAGTCCAGGTTCTTCTCCCTTTGTGTCTTCTTTATAGTTTCTAATTCCATTTTCATGCTTTGTACTGTTTCCTTCAATTAATTGACTGTGTCTCCTATATTGTTTGTTTCCTCTCTGTTTATCTTTAATTGTTCCTCTATGTGGGCAGTTAATTTCTTCTCCATTTCTTTGAGGGCCTTGTTCATTTCCTCGTTTTGTCTCTCCTTTTGTTCCTCCAATATCTGCCTAATCAAAGCTTTAACATAATTTTCCTGTGTCTCTGCTGAATTAAAATCTCCACTGCTTATGGGTGTTTCTGGTGGGGCCATGGTGTCCTGATTTTTGTTGGGTGAGTTCCTTCGCCAATTTCTGGGCATTTGTTTATATATAATCAAGGAGCTGTTTGTGCTTTAAGGCTGAACTTCAGTCTGAAACTGTCAACCTCTTGTGTCAGGAGTATTCTTCAAGAAGATCAGGGAGTTCTGGTGGTTTGTTAGTATGTGTGTGTGTTGTCTCAGTTGAACTCTGTTGTGGGCTCTGTGTGCCCAGCTTTGTGCTGTGTGCTAGATGCTGTGAGCACTGCAGGCTGGTCTCCCTTCTGGTCTGGAGGTTTTCCTCCTCACTGTGTGCTAGATGCTGAGTGTCCCATTTTGAGATGTCAGCTGGGGGCTCTGTGCTCTGCCTGGGCTTGCTGCTAATGGCTCTCCCCTGGACTAGAGACTTGGCGCCCCCTTCAGGGCCAGGAGCTGTGCACCACGGTCTGAGATGATATTTGGGGCACAAGCAGTGGGTCTGGATTTGTTGCAGGCGTTGCAGAGCAGTGTGTATCTGCTGTATGCAGGCCTGTCTGATATGGTCCCCAAGGCCTTCTCAGACTGGCCCATGGACACACACACAAGGACTGAGGAGGTCATTGGTGGACCCGTGCACGCAGGCTGGTTAAAACTGTCTCCTAGGCCCTCTCAGTCTGAGGTGTTTCCGGCGGACGTGATTGGTGTGCACCTGCTGAATGCCCCCTGGTTGAAGCGCCCCGCAGTGTGCAGGCCAGTCAAAAGGTCTCGTAGGCCCTCTCAGTCTGGTTCGTGTACCCACCCACACAGGGACTGAGGTAGTATCTGATGGACATGATTGGTGTGTGCCTGCTGTATGTGAGCAGGTTGAGCCAGAACCGGGGTCTTTCTTAGACTGGCCCGTGGACTCCCACATGGAGTGAGGTCCCACATGGACTGAGGTGGTTATTGGCGGACCTGCAGTGTGCAGGTCAGTCAAAATGGTATCTGGTTCCTCCTCCGTCTGGCCCAGAGGCTGTGAGACTCAGTCTGGTATTGTGTCTGTGGGCGCACACTGTGGCTGCTCCTTCAGATCAGAGCTGTGTGCCGCTGGTCACCCGGAGATTTTTCTGGGGAATAACTGGGTGTCCCTAGGATTTTCCCACTTGATTTCCTCGCTGTGGGAGTTCCGCTCACCTGGCAATCACAAATGCTGGTGTTTTAGGTTCCAGAGTTCAGTCTCCTGGTCGCTGTGTTGTTTCTGCTGTCCTACTCCTAAGACATGGTGTCCTCTCCTGGCAGCCCTCTTGGATCTCCCCGCATGTTTTATATTTAATTATTTTTATATCTTTCATACTTGTCTTTGAAATACATAGGTATATTAATATGTGGATTTTAGAAAATTTTTCTTCATCTAGTAAAACTTTACAAATATTGGCTACAAAGTAATTTCTCCCCCTTTATTGATTCCTACCACCAACTTCCTGAGACTGTTCTAAATACATAAGTCTGATCATGAGCTGTCTGTTCCATTCTTTTGGCTTTGTTTTATATGTTTATATGAACTAAACTATTTTTATTATCATATGAGTTTTATCAATATTATAAGTGTAACTTTTTCCTTTGCTCTTGCCAAAATTGTGTCCTTTTCTGAATTCACTTATTCTTCCCGTGAAAATTAGTTTCAAAACATGAACTTTCAAAATCTATTAAATTAAAGTAGTACACTTATGCAATTAACTTTATATTACATTAAAGTAGTACAATTATACAAGTAACAATCCAGGTTTTTTTTTTTTTTACTACATAAGTGCATGTTTAACAGTTCTTTTATTATTCTGTTCAAGTGTACATGCATGAGCACATATACCTTAACCAGTGCTGTCAGAACTATTTTAGAGAGGAAAATGTCCCCGGGAAATGTCTTAGAAAGCTACTTTGGAGGAAGATATAACTCTAGGAGTTAGCAAGAGCTAAGTTTAGTTAGAGTTTTCAAAACTCTGGGCATCTGAAATGTCGAAATTTGGAGACTGAGGAGAAATAATAAAAAGACGATGAAAGTGAGAGTGGAAAAGTGAAAGTACTACGCATAGATGGAGGAGCTGTGGGACATCCTCACAACTGGGGCGACGGCTCTCAAAGAGCTGCAAAGCTAAAGGCGATGCGGGCTCACACTCGATACAAGCGGCGCTCAATGGAGCTGATTCTCTGACGAGCTGGCACAGCTACCAAGATGGCTTTGGGAACCTAAGACAGCTTTTATTACTTTTGTCAAACTTACCTCTGGTTCTCAGATTTCTTTCACTGAATTAAGACCATTGCACTAGATGTTTCATATTTGTTTCTTTCCTTTCAGTTTCTCCTGCCCACAAAAAGGGGTTTCTAAAATTCTTATTATTTTCAATGTATTCACTTTGTATCCCGATTGTACCCCCTCCCTCATTTCCTCCCAGTCCCACCATCTCTCCATCTTCACCCCAATTTCCCTTCCTGGTACACTGAAAAGGAAGCGTCCTCCTCCCCTACTATCTGACCCTAGCTCATCAAGTCTCATTGGAATTGCTTGGATCCACTTCCTCTGTGGCCTGGTAAGGACACCCTCCCAGGGGCAAGTGAACAAAGAGTAGACAACTGAGTTCATGTCAGAGACTGCCCCTGCTCCCCTTATTAGGGGACTCACTTGGTGACTGAGCTGCCTATGGACTACATCTGAGCAGTCTAAGTCCTCTCTATACATGGTCCTTGAAAGATGCATCAGTCTCTGCAGCACCCCCTCCAGCCCAAATTTTTTTGCTTAGTTGGTCTCCATGTGGAGCTCCTTTCCACTCCAAGTCCTAGTCCCTCTTCCCCCTTTATTCCATAAGACTCCCTGTGCTCTGCCCAAAGTTTGACTGTGAGTCTCTGTGTCTGCTTCAATCTCCTGCTAGGTGGAGTCCTTCAGAGGACATTTGTGGTAGGCTCCTGTCCTGTTCCTTCTCTTCTGCCTCATCTGGTATCTATCCTGTTTGCCTTTCTGAATAAGAATGTAGCACAATTTCCAGTTTCCTGAGGAAGCGCCAGATTGATGTCCAAAGTGGTTGAACAAGTTTGCATTCCCACCAGCAATGGAGGAGGGTTCCCCTTTCTCCACATCCTCCCCAGAATGTGTTGTCACTTGAGTTTTTGATCTTACCCATTCTTATGGTGTAAGGTGAAATCTAAGGGTTGTTTTGATTTGCATTTCACTGATGAGTAAGGACATTGAGCATTTCTTTAAGTGTTTCTCTGCTATTTGATATTCTTCAGTTAAGAATTTTGTTTAGCTCTGTATCTCATTTTTTAATTGGATTACTTGGTTTATTAGTTTTTAACTTCTTGAGTTCTTTATATATTCTAGATATTAACCCTCAGTCAGATGTAAGGTTGGTGAAAATCCTTTCTCAGTCTGTAGGTTGTTGTTCTGTTCTGATGACAGTGTCTTTTGCTTTACAGAACCTTTCCAATTTCATGAGGTCCCATTTATTAATTCTTGATCTTAGAGCCTGAGCTGTTGGTGTCTGTTCCGGGAGTTATCTCCTGTGCCAATGAGATCAAGGCTCTTCCCCGCTGGTGGATCAATGGAATTGAATCGAAGAACCTGAAATGAAGCCACACATCTGTGGAAACTTGATTTTTGCCAAAGGAGCCAAACCCATACAACAGAAAACGATAACATAGTCAACAAATGGTGCTGGTCCAACTGGATGTCTACATGTAGAGAAATGCAGATAGACTCATATTTATCACCCTGCAATAAACTAAAGTCTAAGTGGATCAAAGACCTCAACATAAAACCAGACACACTTGATCTGTTATAAGGAAGAGGTATGTGAATTCTGAGAGCAGTGATGACTAGTGCGCTATGATTTTCAGAATGAGTAAATGGTGACCAGTCATGCTAAGAGGCTCAGATGATTAGTTCACCCTTTATTGTAGTGATGGGATAGAAAATAGGGCCTCAGTAGTGCCAGGCAAGTATTCCAGTCACCCACAGCCTCAACAACAGCCTCAGCCTCAGCCACAGCCTTTTTGTTTTGATTTTGTCAGATTATTACCATTGTGTTATAATTGCAACTTAAAACACTTTATTCAATCTACCAATAAGGTTTAATGTTTTACTTCATACATGCTACCATCTTTGAATACTCCATACCATTCTCACTTTTTCATAAAACTTTTACTGACTTGTGTAGTATTGAGTTCTTGCTAGGATTCTATTTCATCCAGAATATCTGTGTGATTTTATTCTTATTAAATCCACCTTAACTTGCATATTTCATAGCTTTGTAACCTGACTCTCTCAGTATTTCATCTATAAGTTGTCTACTTTTTTATCTTAGATAATGAGTTGTAGAGGAGTGGATATGTGTTTTTCCTGTTCACCAAATCAAGCACTACATGTAAAATAAGTACCATTTAAAGTTACTAAAAATGGAACACTGAGAGTACTGCACATAGAAAATCTGCCAATAACTCATAAAATTACTAGAGATTTCAAAGTTAGTTGAAGAATGGCAATGGTATTTGAATGTTTTAAAGAATCAGTGTGGTCTAACTAGAGGTTGAACCACTCAGAATATAACCCAAAAGACCACAATGATATTGAACACTGGAGACACAAAGATATGTACTGAATTATAATTCATGATTATGAGACCATGTCATATATTCTGTTTTATATAAGTGTATTCCTGCATATGCTTCCCTCACTTATAAAACCTTTTTCCCTATTCTGTTTTATATAAGTGTGTTCCTGCATACGCTTCCCTCACTTATAAAACCTTTTTCCCTATGGTGTTTTAGAAGACTGAAGCTATGAAATATAAGTAATAATGTATGTATAGAAGTCACTTTTCCTAATCACTATCATGGTTTAGATAAAAGAATGAAAACTGTAGTGGCCAACTTTTCAAATCAAACTTTGATTTATCCATCTCAAATGGAGGGCAACTGCCACTCAGGATAATATTTGACCTATTATTCATTGTCATTCCAGGACATTAAAAACAGATTTTTGAAGCTTGAATGCCCATCTGTCTTAGTTGGCATAGTTAATAAATATCTGCCAGATGCTGTACTAATCCTGTTTTTAGCTTTTTTCTGACAGGTGAGTATTTTTAAGTAAATATAAGACAAATTATATTCAACCATCACTGAACAGAGAATGGTCAGTAGATAGAAAATGATTATAATGATAATTTCAACCAATTGTTAACTATTTCTGGATTTGCTTTGCTAACATTTATCTAACATATACATTCTATCTAGGGCTTAATTAAACATTTTTATTTTTTTAATTTTTATTAATTACAGTTTTGTATCCCAGCTGTAGTCCCCTTCTCAATCCTCTCCCAATCCCACCCTCCTTCCCTCTTCTTCTCCTATGCACCACTCCCCAGTCCACTGATAGGGGAGGTCCTCCTTCCTTTCCCTCTGATCCTAGTCTATCAGATCTCATCAGAGACATTTTTTAAATTGTCTCTTGAACATAACAGCAGTTGCTGAGATGGTCAACATTTCATGCAATGACATCGGAATGTCTTTTCATTTTTCTTTTCTTCATATTAGGCCGAGTCAGTCATGCCAATTCTTAAAGCCTAGGGTTCACCTATATTGTGCTCATACTATCTTGTATTTTGTGAGTGAGTCTGTCTGTGTGTGTGTGTGTTTAAGAAATAGAAAACTAATGCAAGTAGAAATCAAGATTTGGTGTAATTCATGAGGACTTCAGAAAGAATTTTCTAAATGGTTTGTTTCTTCAACACTTAAGTTACCTGGAACAAAAACATGAAACCATTTATTCTTACATGTAAGGAGATAGGAGCAAGGATACTATTTTGAGGATAGAAAATTTTAAAAGGGAGGAGTCCTAGATGGCAGCAACCAGTGAACATTTTATCTAAGGGACACAGGATCCAAAATTCCAAAATTGGTGAATGGAGGGGCAGCTGAAGCCAGAACATCGACATTGAGGCTTCCTGGGAGAGAGAGGACAACCTGTGAGCTGTGACAATTCGTATCCAGGTCACCCATGGTGCTGAAGATACAATTGCAAAAGTTGATGCATTGCTCAAAGAAAAAGTGAAATTAGAAATGTCCCAAACACAAAACATCCAAGAAATCAAGGACACCATGAAAAAAAATGAAATCTAAGAATGATAAAAATAGGCTCCAAGGTATTGAAAATATTTTCAAGAAAATCATAGAAGAAAATTTTCCCATCTTAAAGAAAAAGATGTCCATAAACATACAAGAGGCCTAAAGAACACCAAATAGACTAGAAAAGAAAATAAACTCCTCATGTCACATAATAGTCAAAATACTAAATCTATAGAACAAAGAAAAAATATTAAAATAGGCAAGGGAAAAAAGCTAAGTAACATACAAAGTTAGACCTATCAGAATCACACCAGACTTCTCAATAGACAATATGAATGCCAAGGGCATACAGAGTCTTAGAGTTCACAGAGGTCAACTACTCAGACTACTATACTGCAAAGCTTTCAATCAACATAGATGGAGAAAACAAAATAATCCATGACAAAACTAAACTTAAACAATATGTATACAACAACCCAGCTATACAGAAGGTATTAGAAGGAAAACTCAAACCCAATGAAATAAACTATAACCAAGAAAATAGAGGACACAGATAACTTCACAACAAAGAATTAAAAGAAAACAAGCATTGAAAAACAGTAACACCACCAACTCCACAATAAAAGGAACTAACTTTCACTGATCACTATTATCTATCAACATCAATGGACTCCACTCTCCAATAAAAAGATACAGACTAATAAAATTGTTGTGGAAACAGGATCCAACATTTTGCTGCACTGAAGAATCACACTTATGCAAAAAAGATAAATACTATTTCAGAGCAAAGGGTTGGAAAAATGTTCTTTAAGCAAACATGCAGAAAACAAGCTGGTGTAGTTATCCTAATGTCTAATAAAATAGACTTTCAACCAAAATTAATTACAAAGATGAGGAGGGGTACTCCATTATCATCATCATCAAAGGAAAATGCACTATGAGGACATCACAATCCTGAATATCTATGCCCCAAATACAATAGCACTTGCATTTTAAATGAAATATTATTAAAGTTGAAATCACATATTGATTCCAACACCTTAATAGTGGGAGATGTCAACACTCCACTCTCTCCAAAGGACAGATCATCTAGACAGAAGCTAAACAGGGAAATAATGACACTTACAGAGGTCCTAAATCATGTGGCCTAAAAGATGTCTATATAATTTTTCACCCAAACTCAAAAGTGCAAACCTTTTTTCAGTACCTCATGGAACCTTCTAAAAAATTGAAGATATAGTTGGGCACAAAGCAAGGCCCAATAAACACAAGATAATCCCTTGTATCATATCAGACAACCATGGCCTAAAACTGGACCTCAAGAACAGAAATAACAAAAAGCCTACATACATATGGAAACTAAACAACTCTCTTTTTAATAACAGCTTGGTCATTGATAAAAGAAATTAGAGACTACTTAAAATTCAGTGAAAATGAAGGCATAACTTAACAAAATGTGTGGGACACAATGAGAGCAGTGCTAAGAGGAAAGTTCATATAAATAAGTGCCTCCAGAGAGAAGTTGGAGACATCTCATATAGGAAATTTAATGACATATCTAAAATCCCTAGGGTGGAAAGAAGCAGACACACTCAAGAGGAGTAGACAATTGGAAATAATCAAACCCAGGGCTGAAATCAATGAAACAGAAACAAAGAGAACAATGCAAAGAATCAATGAGACCAAAAGTTGATTCTTTGAGAAAATCAACAACATAAACAAACTGTTAGCCAAACTAATTAAAAGGTACAGCAAAATCAGAAATAAAAGGGGGAACATAACAACAGACACTGAGGAAATCCAAATAATCATTAGGTCTGATTACAAAAGCCTATATGCCACAAATTTGAAAATCTAAATGAAATGGATAATTTCCTTGATAGACTCCATTTACCAAAATTAAATCAAGATCAGTTAAATAGATTAAATAGTCTTATATCCCCCAAAGAAATAGAAGTAGTCGTCGAAAGTCTCCCTTAAAAAAAAAAGTCCACAGCCAGATGGTTTTATTGCAGAATTCTAGCAAACCTTCAAATAAGAGCCAACTCCAATCTCTTCAAAATTTTCCACAGAATAGAAACAGAAGGAACATTGCCAAACTCATTTTATGAAGCCACAGTTACCTTGATAACTAAACCACACTATGACCCAATAAAAAGAGAACTTCAGATCTATCTCTCTTATGAACATTCAATGCAAAAATACCCATAAAAATATTTGCAAACCAAATCCAAGGACAAATAAAAGATATTATCCACCATGACCAACCAAGTAGGCATCATCTGACACATAGAGGGGGGTTCAATATATCGATATCTATCAATGTAATTCACCATATAAACAAACTGAAAGAGAAAAACCACATGGTCATCTCCTTAGATGCCAAAAAAGCACATCCATTCATGTTTAAAGTCTTGGAGAGATCAGGGATGCAAGGCACATACTTAAACATAGTAAAGACAAAATATAACAAGCTTATAGCCAACATAAAACTAAATGAAGAGAAACTTAAATCAATCCCACTGAGATCAGGCACAAAGCAAGGCTTCCTACTCTCTCCATATCTCTTCAACATTGTACTTGAAGTCCTAGCTAGAGCAATAAGACAACTAAAGGAGATGAAGGGAATACAAATCAGAAAGGAAGTCAAAGTATCACTATTCACAGATAATATGATAGTATACATGAGCAATCCCCAAAACTCAACGAGAGAACTCCTTCAGCTGATAAACACCTCCAGTAATGTGGCTGGATACAAAATTAACTAAAAAAATCTGAATTCCTCCTGTATACCAAAGAAAAAAGGGCCAAGAAAGAAATTAAGGAACTACACCCTTCACAATAGCCACTAATAACATAAAGTACCTTGGTGTGACTTTAATAAACAAGTGAAAGATCTGTTAAAAAAAAAAAAAACAACTTCAAGTCTCTGAAGAAAGAAATTGAAGATGATACCAGAAGATGGAAAGGTCTCCCGTGCTCATGGATCGGAAGGATTAACATAGGGAAAATGGCCATTGTGCGAAAAGCAATCTACAGATTCCAATGCAATTCCCACCAAAATACCAACACAATTCTTTACAGACCTTGAAAGAATGATTCTCAATTTCATATGGAAAAACAAAACCTCAGAATTGGCAAAACAATCCTGTACTGCCACAGATCATCTGGAGGTATCTCCATCCCTGGTCTCAAGTTGTACTACAGACCAATAGTAATAAAAACTACAGGGTCCTAGCATAGAAACAGAATGGTGGATCAATGGAATTGAATAGAAAACCAAGAAATAAACCCAAACACCTAAAGATACTTGATTTTTGACAAAGAAGCCACACACCTACAGATAGTTGATTTTTGACAAAGAAGCCAAAACCATACAATGGAAAAAAGATAGCATCTTCAACAAATGGTGCTGGTCTAGCTATGTCTACATGTAGAAAAATGCAATTAAATCCATATTTATCACCCTGTACAAAACTAAAGTCCAAGAGGATCAAAGACCTCAACAAAAACCAGACACACGAAATCTGTTAGAAGTAAATGTGGGGAAGAGCCTTGACCTCATTGGAACAGGAGATAACTTCCTGAACAAAACACTAAGAGCACAGGCTCGAAGATCAACAATCAATGAATGGGACCTCATGAAACTGGAAAGCTTCTGTAAAGCAAAGGGCACTGTCATCAGAACAAATGACAGTTTACAGACAGGGAAAGGATCTTCAAGAACCCTATACTGACAGAGGGCTAATTCCAGAATAAATAAAGAACTAAAGAAGTAAAAAAAAAAAAACAATAAATCAAGCAATCCAATTAAAAAGTGCTATTCTCCGTAGAGGAATATAGAATGGCAGAGAAACACCAAAGAAATGTTCAATGTCCTTAGTCATCAGGCAAATGTAAATCAAAACAACCCTGAGATTTCACCTTACACCCATCAGAATGGCTAAGATCGAAAACTCAACTGACAATACATGATGGAGAGGATGTGGAGAAAGAGGAATCCATTGCTGGTGGGAATGAAAACTTGTACAACCACTTTGGAAATCAATATGGTGCTTTCTCAGACATTTTGGAATAGTGCTTCTCAAATTCCAGCTATACCACTCCTAGCCATATATTCAAAATATGCTCAAGTACACAACAATGTCATTTGCTCAACCATGTAAATAGCAGCCTTATTCATAATAGCCAGAACCTGGAAACAACCCAGATTCCCCTCAACTGAGGAACAGATACAGAAATTGTGGTATATTTACACAATGGAATACTACTCAGTAATTAAAAACAAGGAAATCATAAAATTATCAGATAAATGGTGGGATCTAGAAAAGATCATCCTGAGTGAGGTATCCTAGAAGCAGAAAGACACACAAGGCATTACTCACTTATCAGTGGATATCAGACATACAATATAGAATAAACATACTAAAATCTGCACACCTAAAAACCTAAGCAAGAAGGAAGACCCTCGATAAGATGATCAGTCCTCACATAGAAAGACAAATGGGATGGACATTGGAATAACGAGAAAACAGGAAACAGGACAGAAGTCTACCACAGAGGGCCTCTGAAAGACTCAACCCAGCAGTGTATCAAAGCAGATGAGGAGACTCATAAACAAACTTTGGGCAGAGTGCAGGGAATTTTATGAAAGAAGGGGAAGATAGTAAGACCTGGAGAGGACAGGAGCTCCACAAGAAGAGCAACATAACCAAAAATTCTGGGCAAAGTTGTCTTTTCTGACACTGATACTCCAACCAAGAACTGTGTATGGAGATAAGCTAGAACCCCTGCACAAATGTAGACTATGGCAGCTCAGTGGGTTTCCCTACTAATGGGGACAGGGACTATCTCTGACATGAACTCAGTGGCCTGCTCTTTAATCACTTCCCCCTGAGGGGAGTGCATCCTTACCAGGCTACAGAGGGAGACAATACAGTCAGTCCTTTTGAGTCCTGATTGCCTAGGGTCAGAGGGAAGGGGAGAGGATCTCCATTATCAGTGGACTTGGGGAGGAGCAAGGGAGGAGATAAGGGAGGGAGGGCTTGATTGGGAGGGGATGCGGGAGGGGGCTACAGCTGGGATACAAAGTGAATTGAACTCTAATTAATAAAAATAAAACAACAACAACAACAACAAAAACCTTTAAAAGTGGTGGAACAGATAAAACCCAGAGAAAGCATTGCTACAAACAGGCATTTATTGTTAGAGGAATATATTTCTCTCTTGCCCTAATTCTCTCAAGAAATTTTATGCAACACATTTATGTCATAAACATTAAAGTTTGTAAGTAGTGCTTTTTAAATCAATGCCATATTTTTCATTTTTAATTTTCTTGACTTTTATTTTATTTTATTTTTACTTTTCTTTCTCCTACCACTCCTACCCTCTATCCTTCCCTCTTTCTCCCATGCCTCTTCCCCAGTCCAATGATTGAGGAGGTCATCTTCCCCTAAGATTACAAAATAATTACATCATTTATCTCTTCCCTTTCCTCCCTCAGACCCACCATATACTCCTCCTGCTGCCATTCAAATTCATGGTGTTTTATTCATTAATTATTACTACATGTTCATATACATATATATATGTATATATGTATTCCTGAATATAATATACTTAGTCTATATAATGCTACTTGTCTGTATGTTTTTAGGTCTGACAATTTGGTTTGGGATGATCAATTGTTTTCATCCAGGAGAAAACTGTTTTTCCCACTCTCAACATTCCTTAGTGGACTCTAACTCTTTGTGTAGGGGTGAGATCTCAGGTGCTTTCCCTATCCACTTGGTATATCTATTGGTGTTACAGTTTGACTCATCTTTAGGCAGTTATGTTGGTGAAACTTAATGAGTGTACACTTCAGAAACGTCAGTGTGCTTCAGAAACACTAAACAGTGCTGAGATTGAATTGTCCTGAATTCCCCTTACCTGTGGGTTAGCTTTCATGATACCAGAAGGCACCATTTAAGCTTCCCAAAGAGGGAAGATTATATCAGTCCACCCAGCCATGAAACCTATGAACAACAACAATGACTGGCATGGCCAAATAACCTAAAAGTTCAGTTGTGGCACATATACCTTGGTGGTAACTAGCTGAAGTTAAGACCTGTTCAACAAAGGGAAACATGCCTGGTACTGGGTACCTAGACAATTTACATGCTAGTGAAGTCCTGAATGCTGGAGGAGAACCTACAATCACCACTTTCCTAAAGCATCGTAATCCTTAAAAACAATGTAAACATTTGTCCTTCTAGCTATAGATAAGTATAGTACTCACCCTTATTCCAGGAAAATTCTCTTTGAATCTGACAAATATCATTAGAGAACACCACAACCAAAGGCATAGATTTTTATCAAAGCATAATTATACTTAAATATCAGACTTGTCAATAATATCTAAGTGTAACAATAGGATTGTAACATGCTTATCATGGTTATTCCCAATCACTGTGTCTTTGTTTCATAAACTGGCATTTGTTGGGTACAGAAACATGCTGACTTCTTTCCTAACCTCTGAAAGACAATTTTCATCTATATCTCCTTTAAAAAATTCTTTAGGATTGACAAGTTGTCTATATCTCATCATGAAAAATGTCCAAGTGTGATCTACAATTTCATGCTCTCAAAATCTTTAAGAAAACTGTGACTTTGCTCTTCCTATTTCCACTGTTTTGATTCTTGGATATTCTGACTACAGGGGCAGTGTAGCACATGCTGGCAAATTCGGTAGCTTCATTTCTTTGGCACCACGCTCAAGAAGCAAGTACTTATCCATTTTATTCCACATAAAGTATTCACTACGTCAAGGTCCCCCTTTTGTACAAATGATATATATTTGTGATAATGATAGTTAAAAATGTAACAACTCTTTGCCTAATTTTGTACAGTGCAATGGCAAAAATACAAGACTAAAGCAAGGATAACTTACACAAGCAACAAACTCCTCAAAGTAGTCTACCAGTCCTATCCAATAGAATTAAAATGCAAACCATGGGGCCATTTCAAGTGCTCTAGGAGCTGTATTATAAAAACCAGTGAAAATTCTCAATGAAATACCTCATTTATACATAGATCTAAATACTATTTCAACATGTCATTAACATTCACAAGGTTAATGAGGTAGTTTTATTTCTTTTTTTCATTGGAAGATTTCAAATTAGTGTACTTTTTACATCTATAACTTTTCAATTTCTAAATAGATATTAAATTACTATTTGATCTGGATATGTCATTCTTAAATACAGTTATAAATAAAAATCTCTCTAAATGGGTTGTAAAAATAAGTTATTCTTTCAAATGTTAAATACCATATCAGTTTTAAATTTAAGTTAAAATTAGAAATTGAGTATGAGTGACATTGGCATACATGTCAAGCATGAGAGCCATATGTGGCTTAGGACTTGCAGCTTGTGGCAAGTGGACAGTCCAAGACTTGAGGATTGGCAAGTAGCTTATGGCCACTGGCTAGTTCAGGATGGCTATTGTACAGTTCAGGTCTCCGGGTTAGTGTTTAATGTTATCCAAGTTTCCTGTGACATCTCAGCAATTTGATCACTTAGTGTCAGCTGACATTATTCAATGTAGGTACAGTAAGTTTGTAACTTATTCAGTTTTGCCAGGGACTGAAGTTTTATCATCTTATGTATTACTTTTAAGTTTCCATGATAAAAACCCCATGGTGATTATAGAAGGAAAATTTATTTGACCTTACAGTTTTATAGTGCTAACACAGTAGAGAGATACTGCAATATTTTCTGGTACATTGGCAGAAGCAGAAAACTGAAAGCTCACATCTTCAAATATAAGGCATGAAGCAGAGAGAGAGAGAGCACAATATGGAAGTCAGCAAGAGGATTTATTCTGATTGTTCACCTCAAGTGTCATACTTCCTCTGGCAACTGTCACATCACAAATATCCTCAAACAATGTTACCAACTAGTATCAAGTGTTCGAATAACTGAGTCTCTGGGAGAACATTCTCATTCAAACCACTGTATCTTAGACTTTGCTTCTCCTTCCCACCCTGCTGTACTTTAACGACTTCTGGTGTCATTTTGACAATCGGAGCACATGTATTTTTAAAATCTTAGCCAACAATTGCACAGCTTTCATTAGAATCACCCCCAATTCACAATATCAATTAAAAACATGTCAGAAGAATATAATCCTTTCTGCTCTTTCACAATACAGACCCTAAATTTTTCACTCCAATAAGCAGGACCTCTGTTTTCATTACACAGTAAAAGGTAGAATGTATAAGTACTGATTCGCATTCATGTTTGTAGACTTGGGATCTCTATGACTTAATATTACCAAGGTTTAGTGATTACTTTTCACATTGTTGTATAGAATCTAGCCTTTTGATCAATAATACTCTTATATTATTATTATTATTATTATTATTATTATTATTATTATTATTATTATTATTATTATTTTACAGTGCCTTGTAGCCCCAGATGGCCACAAACTTACCAGGTAGGTAAGGATGGCTTTGACTTCTTTTTTTTTAAATGTTATTTATTTATTTTTATATTAATCACAGGTTAGGTACTTTGCATCCCAGGTGTAGTCCCCTCCCTCATTCCCTCCCACTCTCCCCATCCCTC
>CM053765.1:60060976-60075745 GCA_028658305.1 Pachyuromys duprasi
TGCTATATTGATTCTTTCAGAGGCCCTCTTTGGTATGCTTCTGTCCTGTTGCTTGTTTTTTCCTCCATTCAATGTCCATCCCATTTGTTTATCTAAACAAGCATTGATCATACCAACCTGGGTCCTCCTTCTTGTATATCTGCCCTAGGTGTTTAGATTTCAGCATATAGACCTATAGGATAGGAAGGTCATGCTGAAATAATACTCCTTTTTGAAAGTTTCCATTTTTAATAGTTTGAACTATAATTTGAACTTTGGCTGTCAATGTTTTTTTTTTTTTTTTTTTTAGCAGATGTAAAAATATCAGTTTCTGCAAAGCCACTTGGGGAATTTCTTTAAAGGCAGATTACTGGCATGCCTATGGAGGTCCTGCTTTTTTATGTGGTGAAGTAGGATCAAGATACTCATCTTTTCAAGAGAGATCCAAGGATTCTTATCCAAAGTTAATCTTGAAAATATTAATACAGAGGTGATTTTATTACTTTCAGCTATTACCTTAAATGACGAATACACTGGATACTATTACACATTACACTATTTTGGATTAATTCTTTTCCTATTTCAATTAATATAATTTGTTCTTTGAAAATTTCAAGCTTGTGTTGGATGTATTCTGGCTACTTTACCCCTATGTTACTTCCCTCTCACCCACCAGTGACACACACGGATAATGTGTCTCTCTATCTCACAGAATCCGATAGTTGCCAATGGATCTACATTAAGTGGCAGCACCACACGAGCCTCTTTCTTCTCCAAAGCTGAGTGTTGGGGAAACACCGGCTGTGTGGGCCCAGTGCCAGTAAGCACAGTGGCCATGAGTTCATGATTGTCATGCCTGTGTTCAGCTTAGGAGATGGAGTTTCATGGCCTTCTCCCTACCTTTCAGCTCCAATACTCTTTCCCACCCTCTCTTCTACAATGTTCCCTGGGCCTTACGGAGCTCTCCTTACATCCTCTTTAGGACTAAGTTCTCAAACCTCCTTTATTCTTAGCATTCTGTACAGCCTTGAGCCTTTGAATTAACCTCTGTTTACTGCAAAAAAGAAGCTTCTCAGTTTAAGGTTGTGTACTATGTTGTGGAAAGGGCCATGACCAAACGCAAGTTAAGGAAAAAGGGATTGTTTAGCTTATACTTCTATAACACAATTCATCAGTTACAGAAGGCAGGGAGGAACTTAGTGCAGGAATCTGGAGGCAGGAATTGAAACAAAGACAATGGATGAATGTTGCTTATTGGCATTCTCCCCATGACTTGTGAAGTATACCTCCTTTTTGTTTCTTTAATTTTTAAAATTTATTTATTATCTATTACAATTTATTCACTTTGTATCCCAGCCGTAGCCCCCACCATCACCACCTCCCAAAGTCTTGCCCTCCCTCTCTCTTCTTCCTCTGTGTTCCTCCCCTAGTCTGCTGATAGGGAATATTCTCCTCCCCTACTATCTAACCCTAGTCTATCAGGTCTCATCAGGACTGGCTGCAACCTCTTCCTCTATGGCCTGGAAAGGCTGCTTCTCTAGGGGGTGGTGATCAAAGAACTGGCCACTGAGTCCATGTCAGAGACAGCCCCTGCTCCCATTACTGGGGCATCCACAAAGCAACTGAGCTACCTATGGACTACATCTGAGCAGGGGGTCTAGGTTCTCTCTATGTATAGTCTCTCCATACATAGTCCTTGGTTGGAGCATTGATCTCTGCAGGGCCTGCTGGGCCCAGATTTTTTGGCTCTGTTGCTCTCCTTGTGTAGTTCCTGTCCCCTCCATGTATTTCTATCATACCCTTCTTCCATAAGGTTCCCTGCACTTTGCCTAAAGTTTGGTTATGAGTCTCAGCATCTGCTTCGATACCCTGCTGGGTGGAGTCTTTCAGAGGCCATCAGCGGTAAGCTCCTGTCCTGTGCCCTGTCTTCTCCCACTTCCAATGTCTGATACTGTTTTTCCTTCTGAGCGAGGAGTAATTTTCTTTCCTAGGTTCCTCCTTGTTGTTTAGCTTTTTTAGCACTACAGATTTTAGTATCTTTATCCTATCAACCAAGGAATAGATACAGAAATTGTGGTACATTTAATCAACGGAATACTAATCAGCTATTAAAAACAAGGAAATCATGAAATTTGCAGCCAAAAGGATTGAACGAGAAAGGAGCATCCTGAGTGAGGTATCCCAGAAGCAGAAAGATACAATTGGGATATACTCACTTATAAGAGGATATTAGCCATATTGTATAGGATAAACATACTAAAATCTGTAGGCCCAGTTTTCTTTCTTATACCACCCAGAACAATCCGCCTAAGGATAGTACCACCCTTGTGGCTTTTGCTCTACCACATCAATAGTAATCAAGAAACTTCTGAATAGATCTGCCTATAGACAATCTGTTGAGGTTCCTTCTTCCTAGATAAGTCAAGTTTAGTGCCTAGTTGATAAAAACTAAGCAGCACAGGCTGGTGATACCTTTAGCCAATCGGCATAAAGTAGATAACTTAAAAGAGCCTACAGATATGTAAATTTAGCTTACTTGTTTCAAAGTGTTATGTCTGTTCCCATCAATGATTTTCCCTCATATTTTATAATCAGCTAGACTATTTATTCTCTTGAGGACACAGTCATACTTATGTGTATAAACTGAAGAAGTACACATTAAAGAAATACAAAACTTTGTCACTTGGCACATTTAACTATGTTATATGATCTTTGAAAATCAAACATTTAAAAATACTGGACAAGTTTCAGGTTTTGATATGCATTTCAACTCAATCCTGAAACACTCTTATATCTATGTTAATACCACACGGGGCTTCAGCATTTTATTTAAAAACTCCTACCTGCCCATATGTTTTATTTTAAAACTGAAACATTTTAAAAGGTAACAGGTATAAAGTTATTTTAGGAAGACATTTATTTCAGTTTGTTTCATTTGTAAATAATGTTGAAATAAGCCATATTGAATTTGCAACTGTAGCTCTTTCAATAACTTGAATGCAATCTCATTTATTATTTTACATAGTAGCTCACAATACAAATATTCTTAATTAAATCTCATTATGTTTTTAATTGTTTGAATTTATCAATTCCACAGTTTTCTTCATATTTTAAAAGTTAAAGCTTTGGCAGGTAGAAAGGCAAGTAAAGAGAATGAAATATATTAACAATAAAAGAGAATTAATGTACCTGCTTATGTTGTATATGATTATCTACAGACTTCAGCTCTCCACTGAAATTTTTGCTTAAAATTTTATTAGATTATTTATATCTTTTGAAAAAATATTTTTCTGAATGAAAATTAAAATTCTGAGGAATGAGATTCAGAACTGTAGCACTCACTATATAATAGAAAACATCACTCACATACTTCCATGCAGTCTGTCTTCCCGTCATATGTAAGACATGAAGGGAAAACGTAAAATGACAGATTGAAGCTAGTCACTTGACATTCTTGTCAAGCTTAAGAGCCTGCCTCCACGGTTTCCTATCTTATTTATTTTCTTACATTAAAGTGTAGGCAGTATTTCTTCCTCATAGGACCATCTCTCATTTAACAACTTGGATTCTAAAGTTACCCAAGGAGATGTGACCTTCATGGGTACCTCCCACATTTTTCATATCTTGCTGTTTTTTTTTTAAGCTGTAAGGCTATATATTAGCCCTAAACTATCATGGTGGTGATAATTATTATCTAACCTGCTATCACAAATAATAAGACACAGACAGCTGTTAGATTTTATAATTTCCTTTTTTACCGTGGGCAGGGCAGATATTTCTACCTACACTATTTGAATCACCTCACCATCCATCTCCCAGCCCCCATCCAATGCCATCCACCTTAATACTCCTCATCTGGTCTACCTTCCACCCATAATCCCACGATGCTTGCTTGTATTCTTCATCTGGGCCTTTTCGTGCTATTATTGGACTCCTTCCTCAGCCCCCGTGGTATTTTCTCCAGGCTAACCCATCCTGGAGTCCTCCTCCTTCCTCCCTTCCCATTCATCTCTCCTTCTCGGTAGAGTCTTTCAGAGGCCCTCTGTGATAGGCTCCTGTCCTATTCTCTGTTTTCTCCTTCTTCTGATGTCCATCTCTGGATACCTACTTTTTGACAAAGACGCCAAAACCATACAATGGAAAAAAGGCAGCATCTTCAACAAATTGTGCCAGTCTAACTGGATGTCTAGATGTAGAAAATGCAAATAGACCCATACTTATCACCCTGCACAAAACTAAAATTCAAATGGATCAAAGACTTCAACATAAAAATGGACTCACCAAACCTGTTAGAAGAAAAAGTGGGAAAGAGCTTTGAACTCATTGGCACAGGAGACAACTTCCTGAACAGGACATCAAGAGCACAGGCTCTAAGATCAACAATCAATAGATGTGACCTCATAAAACTGAAAAGCTTCTCTAAAGCAAAGGACACTGCCATCAGAACAAAGCAACAGCCTACAGTTTGGTAAAGGATCTTCACCAACCCTATATCTGACAGAGAGCTAACATCCAGAATATATAAAGAACTCAAGATGTCTTTGTTTTTAATAGCTGAGTGCTATTGTGAAAATGTACTGCCTTTTCTTTATCCATTCTTCGGTAGGGGAACATCTAGGTTGTTTTCAGTTTCTGGTTATTACGAGTAAAACTGCTGCCTACATAATTGAGCAAGCTTCCTGTGGTATGGTGGAACATTGTTTGGGTATATGCCCAGTGATATAGCTGGCTGTTGAGGCACAGCTATTCCCGCTTTTCTGAGACAGCACCAGGTTGATTTCAACAGTGGTTGTACAAGTTTGCAATTCTACCATCAATGGAATTCTCCACACCTTCTCCAGAATGTGCTGTCACTTAAGTTTTGATCTTAACCATTCTGATGGATGTACGATGGAATTTCAGAGTCCTTTTGGTTTGAAAGCCCCTGATGATTAAGGACAGTAAACATTTTTTAAGTGCTTCTTGGCCATTAGATATTCCTCTATTAATAATTCTATTTAGCCATGTACCCTATTTTTAAATTTGGTTATTTGGTTTGTTAGTGTTTAATTTCTTGATTATTTATATAGTTTTAAAGGATTTATTCATGTCCTCTTTAGGGCCTCTACCATCTTTATAACATTGATTTTAAGTTCATTTTCTTGTGCTTAGGCTATATTTGGATATCCAGGGCTGTAGTAGGATAGCTGTGCTCTGGTGGTGCCATATTGTCCTGGCTCTTGCTGATTGTGTTCTTAAGCTGACCTTTAGTCATCTGGATGTTCCTGGTGCTGGCTGGCTACCAGTAATACAGACAGAGTTGTGGGGTGGATAACAGAGTGCTGGGGAGCAGGTATGGTTTACCATTGTTGGATATGCTTTAAGGGGACCTAGTAGGAAATTGATTGGCCAGGGCAGGGGTATTCCTTGGTGTTGCTGGGGTTTCACAAGCCTTCAGGAAGACAGGAGAGTTGTGGGCTAGATAACTGAGTTCAGAGTACAGGTCACTGTTGTTGGTGTGTCCCAGGGGTCCTTAGCAGGCAGAGGACTGGGAAGAAAAGTGGTCTAATCTAGATGTTCTTTGGGCCTAGCAGGCCTCCTCGGAAGGCAGGCAGAGCAGTGGTCTTGACAATGGACCTCAGGGGACAGAGCACAGCTCACTGTCAGGTGCCTGTACTTCTTAGCGCCGTTTTCCTCTCCCATTTCTCACTCTTCTGCATGTAGAAGCACATATTCCTTGTACATAAAATGATTTTCCATTCCATTGATCTACCTGCCTGTTTTATGCTAATACCATGCACTTTTTATTACTGTTGCTCTGTAGTACATCCTGAGATCAGGGATAGTGAAACCTCCAGAAGTTCTTTTATTGTACAGGATTGTTTTAGCTATCTGTATCAGGATATTTTCAAAGGAGGAAAGAAATGTCTTAATATTTCTATCTTAACAAATAATAAGACCATGATGACATGTTTCTAGAAAGCATATCACTGAAGTCCCTGGTTGTATTCATATGTATAGCTTGGTCTACTAATCGATATTAGAAATATACAACTATACAAGAAAGATTTGTTGATATCCTTGTTACTTTATTTTTTTATACAATTACATCTTTTAGGATTAGGAACATAGATTGCAGCTATTTGTCATTTGAAATCAACATTCTCAACACTCTTCTTATGATCTCTGTATTTTTGCTGCTGTTGCTCAGAGTTGATGCCTGGAGAACTCTAAAAAACTACTAACCCAAATGTGGACTTCTCTTTAAGAGAAGTTTTCAGTAAGGGATAAAAGAGTCTCACATAACACGCCATCATCTACTCTTTGGAAACAGGTGTCTTTGAAAGTTAACATGTATACAATGTACTGTCATCATATTTACACTGCTCTCTCTTATCCCTTGTCTAGTCTTGCTATGTACTTCGTTCTTTCTAAGTAGTTTTGTTCTTGTTTTGAGGCATAGTCTCATTATGTTGGACGGGAACTCACTATATAGACATGGTCTGGTTGTTTGTGTGTATGCAGGTCTTAGATAGGCACATCTGTAATTCCCCTTAATCTGCTGTAAAATAATTAGCCTCTTTCTAGGACATAGGAGATATAAGAAACAGGCTTTAGTATACAGTAATGACCTACAGATAAACTCTGAGGCTTGTAACATGAATAACATGTATCTCAAAGCTATTCACCGAAAGAAGGGCCTCTGAAAAGAGAACTTGAGGCTTAAAGGAAGTAACAGCAGTAAAATGTTTCATAGGCCCTGAACAACACAATTAAAAAAATTCCTCAGGGTAACTATAACCCTGTGGCAACTACATACCCAGTAATAATGGTTCTAAAGAACATCTTTTGTTATGACTCTTAACAAAATGACAAAATTTCTCAAACTAATGTTTAGGAAAGTTTTTTTTTCTTATTTTCCCAAAACACTAATGTTGGAGAAACCATTTTCTCATTTATATTTTACATTGATAGATGCCTGCTACCCCCACAACTATTCCGGAAGTTTGTTTAAAATCATTACAGCAGTTCTATTGGTTCTTCAGGTCAGCAAAACAGATGATATTTGTTGAATTTTTGCCCTGCTCAAAGCATGAGCACAGCAATAAACCTTTTAAAGAAAGAATTTATGAGATGAAGTTAATTAATATGATTTACCTAGGGACTTTTTTCTAGTCAGAAAACATGGCAAGACTTGTGCTATCACCAATCATTTATTTAGTGTAACTTTAACAGCTAGTCTTAACAGAAATAATCACTATTTCAAATAGTCTGTATGTCCTTATTACATAGTTCCAGACAAGAGAATCAGAATAATGAGATCCAAGTCAGTCGCTCCATTACTGATAAAGTAAAAATGTAGAACTCACTGTTTCCTCTAATATTCAACCAGTCTTGAGAGATAAAAATTATGGACAATTTTAATAGAAGGAAGTGTCAGTTCTCACTGTAGTAGCTATAAGAGTATTGTACTTAGTAAAGCTGAGAGGAAGCTGAGGTGTGCAACTTTCTGATAATCCAATAATTCCCACATAGCTCACTTTCAACAATGATTTTAAAATAGAGAAATATTCACCAAAGCATATAGTTTATTTTCAAATTTACTGAAAAAAAATAGTACAGATTGGCATGGACATGTATCTTCTCTCTGATAAGGTTAACCTCTCACTACTGTCCAAACAGAACTGTGTGATGCTCATGCCAGACATGGTAATTTTACTGTCAGCCAGTGTTCCAATTCTTTCCCTGGAGTTGGGTTTGGCTATTCTGCAATGTAGGACTATACCTAGAGCTATAATAGAATAAAACACAAACTTCTGCAACCTTTTAAAAGAAACCAATTTATCCTGTAATAAACAAACAAACAAAATATACATATATATATGCCTGGTGTCTGCGTAAAAATCGACCTGTATTAAAAATCTAAATGAGAGCTAAGGCTAAAGGCTTAGGTTTAAATAGGCAAAAAAGCACACAAAGAAAACTTGATATAGGTTTTATATAAAACAATAACCTATGTTTTCTCAACTACTGTAGATTTGAAGTTAGAAATTATCTACCTGAATCAAACACAACTTGGTCACCTGGAATCACTTATTCCAGTCAACTTGTGAGTTGTTAACAAAAAGTCACCTAAAGGAACAGTGTGATGTACCCATACCCCATGTCATCTGAATGAAACTATATGAAAGATGTAGGAAATAGTAAGATCTGGAGAGGACAGGAGCTCCACAAGGAGAGCAACAGAACCAAAAATCTGACCACAGGGGTCTTTCCTGAGACTGATACTCCAACCAAGTACCATGCATGGAGAAAACCTAGAACCCCTGCACAGATGTAGCCCATGGCAGTTCAGTATCTAAGTGGATTCCATAATAATGGGAACAGGGACTGACTCTGACATGAACTGATTGGCCTCCTCTTTGATCACCTCACCCTGATGGGGGAGCAGCCTTACCAGGCCACAGAGGAAGACAATGCAACCACTCCTGATGAGAGCCGATAAGACTATGATCAGAAGGAAGGAAAGGAAGACTTCCCTTATCAGTGTACTCGGGGAGGGGCATGTGTGGAGAAGGGGGAGGAAAGGTGGGATTGGGAGGGGAGGAGGGAGAGGTTTATGGGGGGATACAAAGTGAATAAAGTGTAATTAATAAAAAAAGAAAGTTAACTTCAGAAAAGAAGCTAGCAGGTTATATATTACAGAGTAGTTATATCTTAGCTTAACATTCGCTAAAAGTTGGTAGGTTTGAACATCTGCACACACATGCACACACACACACACACTCAGGCATGTGTCACTTAGATATTTTCTAAACAATTTATCATTAAGTGATTTCATTATTGTGTGAACACCATGGAATGTGCTTACAGAAACGTAGGTGGTACAACACATTAATTTAGTGTGCTGGCTAGGTTTTGCCAGACCAACATAAGCTAGAGTCATCTGCAAGGACAGAACCACAATTGAGAAAAAGCCTCCATCAAATTGGACATATACAAATCTGTGAAGGCATTTCTTGATTAGTGAATGATGAAGTGGGCACTGACAAAGGTGCTTGTCCCCTCTGCAGAGGGAACTGGGGTGTCTAAGAAAGCAGATTGAGCAAGGCGTGGAGAACAAGCCAGTAAGCAGCTTTCCTTTATTATTCCTGCCTCTGCTCCTGCTTGTATTATTGTCACGACTTGACTTCATGATGACTTTAACTATATGATGAAATACACCCACTCCTCCACAAGTTGCTTTTGGTCAGTGTTTTATCACAACAACAGAAACCTAAATAGGACTGAACTTGGTTCCGGAATCTTAGGGATTCTGTGGCAGAGCTGATGATGGTGTGTTGGAGAGGCTTTTGGAGTTTGGGGTTGGAAAAGCCATCCCATGGAGCTGTTTTGGTGAGAGCTTAAAAAATGAGGATGCTGAAAAGATTAAGACAATGGACTCTTACCTTATGTGTCTTTGGAAGGAGGCAGACTTTACCAGAGCTATTTTGTCCTATTTGAATTGAGAATATTTAGTTTTTAATTGTGGGAAACCCAGTTCCACTGTATACCTTTACAACACCATCCTACACCTAAGGCTTGGGGAACATAGCAGAAGTAGGCATGGAAAAGATAGTAAGAACCAGAGGATCCTAAGAAGATGTGACTTTACATAATAAATATGGTATACCCACAAAACCTCAACAGTATGTTTCCCTAAACAATACTTGAGCAATGAGAGCATCAGTGGGCATGTCAACATGCAGAGGGAAATATCACAAAATAGCACCACAGATAAAGATATAGAGACAATTAATGTTTGCTGATAGAGGTAGAGCCAGTCAGTCTTTCTCATGGATAAGCTACCTAATTGGTTATCCAGCACAATTTTCACCACTAAAATACTTACATATATACTAAATGGACTCAGCAAGTTGTACTTATATATTAATTCATATAGGTAACAACAACGAGAAAGAACATCAATTTTTGAATGAGAGGGATATGGAAGGAATTGGAGGTAAGAGAGTAGAGGGGGCATGGTGTAAATATAGCCACATTTTTTTTATATATATAGAGGGAGATGAAGTACCTAGGTTTAAGCATTCATTGTTGACTGTGGGATCATTTTTTTTTTACCACAATGCAACAGATGAAATGTTACAAGCACTCTCAAGCTCTTGCTGCCAGAAAAGACTGCACCACTGAATTATGAGCCAAACCAAAACTTTCTTCCTTAAAAAGAAAAAAGGCAAGTACATTGGTGATAAAGAGAACTCAACCTTGTTAGTTTACATAAGGCACTATAGAACTGAGTAAGAGCAATCAGAAATCTGTTTCAAATTTGACCAGAGATTTTTGAACAAAATAAAGGTGTGTAGTATCAGTCTATTCATCTTCTTATATAATAAAATATATGGCAGTGTAATTGAGGCAAAAGTATTCTGGAAATATACATATATGAATTTGCACATATAAACTGTCTTACAGAGGTGGTCAAGGATGATTCTTAGGCTGGTATTGTATAAAATCTCCCATATGATACTCCTTTTCAATATAGAAGGGGTCATAGAAAACAGCTAAGATTTTCCATCATTCAGGTCCCTGAAGTGAGTCTGGGAGTCCATTGGTAAAGGTCCATTACTTGTAGTATAAATTCCAAAATATTGAGGTTGCTGGGACTGTGAAATGGCCTCACATAACTTATGAGACATGAATTCCAGCCTGTGCCTACACAGAACATTCCTGTCTATATCTACTATATTTAGTACATAATGGTACTCTGGAAACTACTAAAAGATAAATATACATTCCAACTCAGCTGCAACACCTTTGAGTTTTAATGCTTTCCTGCCTGTAAAATATGCTAGGGCAGTAGGGGCACAAAGTTTGTGGGCATAACCAACCAGTGTCTGATTTGACTTAAAACATACTCCATGAGATAGAACCCATGCCTGACACTGTTTGGGCAACAAAAATCCAGAGAACAGCTAGCCCAGATGAAAGACTACTGGTTTTAAGAAGTAGTGATAAGGAGATCAAAGATGGCAGTGACCAGCACTCACAGTATCTGAGAGGCAGGGGATCTGAAACTCCAAAATTGGTGAGTGGAGGGGAAGATAAAGCCAGAAAATTGACACTGAGGCTTCCTGAGCAAGAGGAGACATCACAGGAGCTGAGACCTTTAGATTTAGGTCACCTGTGGACTTCTCTGGGGACTGAGAGTGGCAAACTTTTGAATCCCTTGCACTTCCCTTTCTCTGGCCTCCATACTCCTCTGTGGAGCCTGTTCACAGTGACAGAAACTCTCAGCACAGAACTCACTGCCTGGAAACTGAGACAGCAGAGGCAGGGCTCTTAGCTCCTCAGTCAGGACTGCCAGCTGTATGCACCTTCCAAGACTGAGATATGTGGTACCATCCTTCCTGGTCCTGGGTCCATGAGCAGCTGTATAGACCCTGCAGGGCTTCCCAGCCAGTGAATGTTTTGGCCGCCCAATCCCTCAGTGGTGGACAGCTGGCTGTACTGCCACCAAAGTCCAGCAGACCCGCCAAACCACCCAGGTACAATAGGGGCTGGGCCACCTAGGTCTGTGGACCACTGTTGTGGCTCCCCAGGAGTTCCCAGCAGGCATCTGGACCAGCCTCCCAGTTCCACAGCTGCAGCTGGACTCCCTAGTTCAGCGGCTGCAGCACTACTGAGCTGAAGGCGCTCGTCCTACCGCGTTTGGCTCAGCAGGTCCAAACCTGAGAGCAGAGAGCAGGGGTACCCCGGTGTTTACTGATTTGACCTGCTAGAGAGTGAGTGTGCCTTCAAGTGCCTGCAGAGCCCCAGATCCAGGGTCCTTCTAAGCTAGCAGCCAATCATCAGATCCCTCCTACCCACACATCCACTGTGGGAAACAGAGGGATTCTTGGGAGATCAAAGCCCCTGTTCTATGGGTCCACCAGTGCAGTTCAGGCAAATAACTCCTGGAGCTCAGACAGAACCGAATATTAGTAGCCTGTAGGCCACTAAGGTATTAAGGGAATTTGCATAAGGAAATTGCTCCCACGATTATTATCAGTGCCTATGACACCTTCAGTGCCTGCAATCCCTTATGGTGCCTGCAAAGCAACACCCCCTCCTGCACACTCAAGGCTTCTACATTCTCTAGCATCCTGTCCTTCAAGGCACACTTACACACACACACACACACACACACACACACACACTTGCCCACATTTGTTCTTCTTCAGAAGTCCAGCGGGATTTCCTCCCACAGGAACAGCTGAAACACCAACACACATGCTGACACCACTGGACCTCTCTCATCTTCCTGAAGAATTCTCCAGACACCAGAAAAAGACAGTACCAGTATGAACTACAGAATCCAGGAATAAAATGTGAAAATAACAGATAAGGAAATGGCCAGAGGTCAGTGAAAGAACACATCCAACAAAATTCAAGACATCATGGCTTCACCAGCAACCGCCAAAAACAACAGATACTTCAATTCATTGGAAACTCAGGGAAATGACTTTAAAGCTATGCTTATCCAGTTATTAGAGGCTCATAAAGAGAAAATTAACAAATCTCTCAGAGAAATAGCCACACAAATAAGGCAGTTAAAGAGGAAATGAACAAGTCTCTAAAAGAAATAACCACACAAGTAGAGGCAAATAAAGAGGAAATGGACAAAGCACTCAAAGAAACATGAGCAAATATAGCCAAACAAATAGAGGCACAAGTAGAGGCACAATTAGTGGTATATAGATAGGAAATGAAAAAAAAATTAAGAGGCCACCATAGAGACACAGGAAACCACATTCAAACAGATGAAGGAAATGGTGCAAGGCATAAAAACAGAAATAGAATCAATAAAGAAAGGAGATCCAAGATGGCTGCCACGAGAGGACACTGTGTCTGAAGAATAGGACAGCAGAAACAATGCAGCGACCAGGAGACTGAACTCTGGGACCTAAAACACCAGCATTTGTGATTGCCAGGTGAGCAGAACTCCTACGGTGAGAAAATTAAGTGGGGAAACCCGAGGGACACCCAGTTATTCCCTGGAAAAATCTCCGGGTGACCAGCGGCACGCAGCTCTGATCTGAGTGAGCAGCCGCACTGGGCGCCCGCAGCCGCCATAATAGGCTGGATCACACAGTCTCCCAGGCAGTCTGAGGAGGAACCGGGTACCATTTTCACTGACCTACACACTGGACGCGTCCGCCAGCAAAAACCTCAGTCCATGTGTGAGTCCGAAGGCAAGTCTGGGAAGGACCTGGGTTCTGCTTCAACCCAAGGGTGTACGGCAGGCGCATACCAATCCCTGGAACCACCTAAGACTGAGAGGGTCAGGGGACCGTTTTGACCAGACTGCATACTGTGGGCGCACACTGCACGCATCTGCCAGCAAAAACCTCAGTCCCTGTGTGTGTCCACTGGCCAGACAGAGAAGGCCTCCAGACCCATTTCAGACAGGCCTGCATACAGCGGGTGCACACCGCTAGGTAACGCCTGCAACCAACCCAAACTCACTGTGTGTGCCCCAAATATCATCTCAGACCATGGTGCACAGCCCCTGGCCCAGAAGGGGGCGCCAAATCTCAAGTCCAGGGGACAGCCCTTAGCACCAAGCCCAGGGTGGAGCGCACAACCCCAGCTGACATCTCAAACTGGGACACTTAGACTCTAGCACAGAGTGAGAAGTAAAGTCTCCAGACCAGAGGGGTGACCAGCCTGCAGTGCTCACAGTTTCTAGCACAGAGCACGAAGCTGGGCACACAGAACCCACAACAGAGTTCAACTGAGACAACAACACACACTAACAAACCACTGGAAATCCCTGATCTTCTTGAAGAATACTCCTGACACAAGAGATTGACAGTTTCAGACTGAAGTTCAGCCTTAAAGCACAAACAGCTCCTTGATTATATATAAACAAATGCCCAGAAATTGGCGAAAGAACTCACCCAACAAAAATCAGGACACCATGGCCCCACCAGAAACACCCAAAAGCAATAGAGATTTTAATTCAGCAGAGACACAGGAAAATTACGTTAAAGCTTTGATTAGGCAGATATTGGAGGAACAAAAGGAGAGACAAAACGAGGAAATGAACAAGGCCCTCAAAGAAATGGAGAAGAAATTAACTGCTCACATAGAGGAACAATCAAAGATAAACAGAGAGGAAACAACCAATATAGGAGACACAGTCAATCAGTTGAAGGAAATGATACAAAGCATGAAAATGGAATTAGAATCTATAAAGAAGACACAAAGGGAGAAAAACCTGGAACTGGAGAACTTAGAGAAAGTATCAGGAGCCACAAAGGTAAGCATCACCAATAGAATACAAGAGATGGAAGAGAAAATATCGGGAGCTGAGGATACGCTGGCTGAAATGGATTCCTCACTCAAGGAAAATAAAAAATCGGAAATATCCCGAGCACAAAACAGCCAAGAAATTAAGGGATGCCATCAAAAGACTAAACCTAAGAATAATTGGAATAGATGAAAAAGAAGATTCCATGCTCAAAGGACCAGAAAATATTTTTAAGAAAATCATAGAAGAAAATGTTCCCAACTTAAAAAAAGAAATGTCCATCAACATACAAGAAGCCTACAGAACACCAAATAGACTAGACCAGAAAAGAAATACCTCTCGTCACATCATAGTCAAAACACGAAACCTACAAAACAAAACAAAACAAAATATTAAAGGCAGCAAGAGAAAAGGGTCAAGTAACATATGAAGGTAAACCAATCAGACTCACACCAGACTTTTCATCAGAAACTATGAAAGCCAGAAGGGCTTGGGCATAAGTCATGCAGTCTTTAAGG
>CM053765.1:60075845-60089679 GCA_028658305.1 Pachyuromys duprasi
AGAAGGTACTAGAAGGAAAACTTCAGTCCAACAGAAACAACTACACCAAAGAAAATATAGGATACAGATAATTTCCCAATGACAACAACAACAAAAAAGCAATGAATCACAGTAAGACCACCAACTCCACAATAAAAGGAAGTAACAGTCATTGGTCACTATTATCTATCAACATCAATGGACTCAACTCTCCAATAAAGACACAGACTAACAGAATGGCTGAGGAAACAGGATCCTAAATTCTGCTGCATCCAAGAAACACACCTCTGCAACGAAGACAAACACTACCTCAGAGTAAAGGGCTGGAAAAATGTTTTTCAAGCAAATGGACCCAGAAACAAGGTGGGTAAGGTATCCTAATATCTAATAAAATAGACCTTCAACAATATTAATTCAAAAAGATGAGGAGGGTCACTTCATTCTCATCAAAGGAAGATTCCAACAGGAGGATATCACAATTTTGAACATCTATTCCCCAAATATAAGACCACCTACATTTGTAAATGAAACATTATTAAAGCTGAATTCACACCTTGATCCCAACACCTTAATAGTGGGAGGCATAAACAATTCACTCTCACCAATGGACAGATCATCCAGACATAAGCTAACCAGTAAATAAGGACACTTACAGAGGCCTTAAATCAAATGGACCTAATAGATATTTACAGAACATTTCACCCTATTTCAAAAGAGTATACCTTCTTTTCAGCACCTCATAGAACCTTCTCCAAAATAAACCATATTGATGGTCAGAAAGCAAGCCTCAGCAGATACAAGAAGACTGAAATAATCCCTGGTATCATATTTAACCACCATGGTCTAAAGTTGGACCTCAACAACAGAAATAGTAAAAAGCCTACAAACACATGGAAACTGAACAACTTTCTAGTCAATGACAGCTGGTTAGGGAAGAAATGAAAGAAACTAAAGCCTTCCTAGAATTCATTGAAAATGAAAAACAACATACCCAAACTTAAGGGACACAATGAAAGCAGTGCTAAGAAGGAAGTTCACAGCACTAAGTGCCTTCAGAAAGAAATCTGAAATATCACATATAAGCAACATAATAACTCACCTGACAGACAGTTGGAAATACTCAACCTCAGAGCAGAAATCAATAAATTAGAAACAAATAAAACAATTCAAAAAATCAATGAAACCAAGAGCTGTTTTTTTTTGAGAAACTCAACAAGATAGGCAAGCCCTTAGCCAATCTAACTAAAAGGCAGAGAGAAATTATCTAAATCAGAGAATTTAGAAACAAAAAGGGGGACATAACAACAGACACTGAGGAAATCCAAACAATCATTAGGTCTTACTACAAAAGCCTTTACCCCACATAATTTGAAAATCTAAATGAAATGGACAATTTTCTTGATAGAGTCAACTTATCAAAATTAAATCAAGATCAGGTAGAAATATTGAATAGTCCTATATCCCCCAAGGAAATAGAAAAAATCATCAACAGTCTCCCTTCCAAAAAAAAAAAAAAAGCCCATGGCCAAATGGTTTCAGCACAGAATTCTGCCAGACCTTCAAAGCAAAGCTAACTCCAATTCTCTTCAAACTATTGCACAAAATAAAAACAGAAGAAACATTACCAAACACATTCCATGAAGCCACAGTCACCTTGATACCTAAACCACACAAAGACTCAACAAAAAAGAGAACTTCAGACCTATCTCTCTTTTGAATATTGATACAAAAATACTCAATAAAATACTTGCAAACCGACTATACGAACACATAAAAGATATCATCCACCATGACCAAGTAGGCTTCAATCCAGGCATGCAAGGGTGGTTCAATATACAGAAAGCCATCAATGTAATGTACCATATAAACAAACTGAAGGAGAAAAACCACATGATCATCTCCTTAGATGCCAAACAGCATTTGACAAAATCCAACACCCATTCATGTTTAAAGTCTTGGAGAGATCAGGGATACAAGGCACATACCGAAACAAAGTAAAGGCAATATACAGCAAGCCTATAGCCAACATCAAACTTAATGGAGAGAAACTTAAATCAATCCCACTGAAATGAGGTACAATACAAGGCTGCCTACTCTCTCCATGTCTTTTCAAAATGGTACTTGAAGTCCTAGATAGAACAATAAGACAACTAAAGGAGATCAAGGGGATACAAATTGGAAAGAAAGAAGTCAAAGTATTACCATTTGAAGATGATACGTTAGTATACATGAGCGAGCCCCAAATTTCAGCCAGAGAACTCCCTCAGCTGTTAAACACCTTCAGCAAACTGGCTGGATATAAAATTAACTCAAAAAAATGAGAAAAAAAATGAGAAGCCTTCTTGTAGACCAAAGACAAAGGGCAGAGAAAGAAATTAAGGAAACAACACCCTTCCTGATAGCCACTAAAAACATAAAGTACCTTGGTGTGACCCTAACCAAGCTAGTGAATGACCTGTTTGAAAAAATAACTTCAAGTCTCTGAATAAAGAAATTGAAGAAGATATCAAAAGTTGGAAAGATCTGTGCTCATGGATCGTTAGAATTAACATAGTGAAAATGGCCATTCTGCCAAAAAGCAATCTACAGATTCAATGCAATTCCCATCAAAATACCAACACAATCCTTTACAGACCTTGAAAGTAAAATTCTCAACTTAACATGGAAAAACAAAAACCCAGAGTTTCTAAATGATCTTATACAACAACAGATCGTCTGGAGGTGTCCCCATCCCTGATCTCAAGTTGTACTAAAGAACAATAGTAACAAAAACGGCATAGTATTAGCATAGAAACAGAATGGTGGATCAGTAGAACTGAACAGAAGATCCAGAAATAAACCACTCACTGATGGACAGTTGAGTTTTCACAAAGAAGCCAAACTATTCAATGGAAAAATGAAAGCATCTTCAACAAATGGTGCTGGTCCAAATGATGTTTACATGCAAAAAAATGAAAATACATCTATATTCATTACCCTGCACAAAACTAAAGTCCAAGTAGATCAAAGATGTCAACATAAAACAAGACACACTAAATCGTTTAGAAAAAAAAATTGGGGAAGAGCCTAGAACTCATTGGAACCGGAGACAACTTCTTGAACAGAATATCAACCACACAGGCTCTAAGATCAACAACCAATGAATGGGACCTCATGAAACGGAAAAGCTTCTGTAAAGCAAAGGAGACTGTTATCAGACCAAAACAACAGCCTATAGACTGGGAAAGGATCTTCACCAACCCTATATCTGACAGTGGGTTAATATCCGGAACATATAAAGAACTAAAGAAGTTAAAAAGCAACAAATCGAGCAATCCCTTTAAAACATAGGGTAGGGAACTAAAGAAAAAATTCTCTGTAGAGGAATATAGAATGGCAGAGAAACACTTAAAGAAATGCTCAATATCCTTACTTATCAGGGAGATGCAAATCAAAACGACCCTAAGATTTCACCTTACACCCATTAGAATGGCTAGGATCAAAAACTCATGTAACAACACATGCTGCAGAGGTTGTGGAGAAAGGAGCCCTCCTTCATTGCTGGTGGGAATGCAAACTTGTACAACTACTTTGGAAATCAATGTGGTGATTTCTCAGACAATTAGGAAAAGCACTTCCTCAAGATCCAGCTATACCACTCCTAGGCATATATCCAAAAGATATTCAAGTGCTCAACAAGGATATTTGTTCAACCATGTTTGTAGCAGATTTATTCATAATGGCCAGAACCTGGAAACATCTCAGATGTCCCTCAATGGAGGACTGGATACAGAATTTGTGGTACATTAACACAACGGAATACTACTCAACAATTAAAAACAAGGAAATCATGAAATTTGCAGGCAAATGGTGGGATCTAGAAAAGATCATCCAGACTGAAGTATCCGAGAAGCAGAAAGACACACATGGTATATACTCATTTATAACTGGATATTAGTCATATAATATAACATACTAAAATCCATGTACCTAAAGAAGCTAAGCAAGAAGGATGCCCCTGGGTAAGATGATCAACCCTCAGTTAGGAAGACAAATGGGATGGACATGGGAAGTAGGAGTAAATAAGAAACAGAACAGGAGCCTACCACATAGGGCCTCTGAAAAGACTCTACCTAGCAGTGTATCAAAGCAGATGCTGAGACTCATAAACAAACCCTGGGCTGATATCAGGGAATCATATGAAAGAAGGGGAAGTTAGTAAGACCTGGAGAGGCCCGGAGCTCTACAAGGACCAAATATATCTGGGTACAGGAGTCTTTTCTGAGACTGATTCTCCAACCAAGGACCGTGCATGGATATAACCTAGAACCCCTGCTCAGATGTAGCCCATGGCAGCTTAGCATCCAAAGTGGTTTCCCTAGTAACGGGAATAGGGACTGTCTCTGACATGAACTCAGTAGCAGGCTCTTTGACCTCTCCCTCCCCCTGAGGAAGGAGCAGCCTTGCTAAGCCACAGAGGTGGACATTGTGAGCAGTACTTATGAGACCAGATAAACTACAGTCAGATGGAAGGGGAGGAGGCCCTTCCTTACCAGTGTACTTAGAAAGGGGCAGGAAGGAAATGATGGAGGAAAGGTGAGATTAGGAGGGAATAAGGGAGTGGGCTACAGATGAGTTACAACGTAAATAAACTGTAATTAATATAAAAAAGAACAGTCAGGAGAGATAATCTACTCTAGAGTAGGCAGAGAGAAAGCAAGGAGTTTGTGGAGACAGTATAGTACAGTTCAGGTGTATAGTACATACCAATGCAGTTTGGTGTGATTCAGTTGAGTGTGGTTAATTAAGTTCCTGTCATTCAGTTTGTGGAATTCAGATATAGTTTTTCCAGAAGCAATTCAGTAAGAAGCCAAGAGAAATCACTTTGAACAGTCAGTTTGGATTGGAGTTTTTAATCAAGACAGGTGAGCTCAATCAGCCAGCCAGAGTTAAGAAAGTCCTGGTGAGACTTGATAAGCTATTGGGTGGGTGGCAACAGTGGAGAACTCTCCTTTTCAATGGACATGGGGAAGGGAATGGAGGGAAGGTAGAGAGAGTGGGACTGAGAAGAGTTGAGGGAAGGGGTTTCAATCAGGATATATAATGAATAAATTGTGGAAAATAAATAAATAAAAGCAAAAACAAGTAGTGATAAATGACTCCTAATGATATACAGTACTCATAGATCAATGTCTTATTCAGCCATCATCAGAGACTCTTCCTCTTGCAGCAGAAGGGAACAACTAAACAGACACACAGCCAGACATTACACACACAGAGATATACAGTTCTAAATTGGATTTCTCCATCAAATCCCTCCCTCAGGGAACCCTGCAGAAAAGGAGGCAAAAAGATTGTAAGAGGTATGAATTGATGGAGGACACCAGAATAACAAGGCCCTCCAAATAAGCTAAGCAAAGTACATATGAATTCACAGATACTGAAGCAGGAAGCACAGGGCTTACCCAGGTCTGCACCAGGGTTTCTGTGTATATATTATAGTTTTCAGTTTAATATTTTTAGGGGACTCCTGAGTGTATGAACAAATGGTTCTCTGATTCTTTTGTCTTCCCGTGGGGTTCTTTTCCTTCTGTTGGTTTGCCTTGTCCAACTATGGTATGATGGTTTTGTTTTATCTTTTTATATTTTGTTGTATTTTTATTTTATCTCTTAAAAGACTGTTCTTTTTAGTGAAAGACAAAAATGGAGTAGATCCAGGGGACATGGGAAAGAACTGTGGCCAGCAGAGGGAGTGGAAACTGTAATCAGGATATACTGTATGTGAAACGAACCTATTTTCAATCAACTATGGGAAAAGAGGAAAGACAAACATTCCTCCATGGTCTTTGCATCAGTTCTTGCTCTGCATGAGTTCCTGCCCCCATTGTATTAGATGGTAAACCGTTAACTGCAAGTGAGAGTTAAATACACTCTTCCCTCCTCTCGCTGATTTTGGGCATAGTGTTTTAAGACAGCAATAGTATTCCTTAGACACCAGTGTTCTGCAGCTAACATAGTTATAATTTTAATTATCAAATCCCAATTACAGAACACGATAATATATTTCAAACAATTCCTAATAATCTTGGCAAAGGTTCTCTTCTGTGTAAGTCATACTTAAAGACTGGAAGATCTTTCACTTAGATTTAAGATTTTTATTATTACCATTTATAACAATATATCAAATTTGTGTCTTGGGTGTGGCCCCCTCTGTTTCCTCCCTTTCCCACACTCCCTCCCTCTTCTCCCCCTATGTCCCTCCACTAGTTCACTGATGGTGGAGGTCTTCCTCCCCTTTTAGTTGACCGAGTCTATCAGGTCTCATTAGGACTGGTTACATTGTCATCCTATGTGCACTGGCAAGGCTGTATCCCCCAGGGGGAGGTGATCAGAGAGCCTGTCAAGGAGTTCATGCCAGAAAAAGTCAAAGTCCATGTTCCTGTTACTAGGGACACCACTTGGAGACTGAATATATGGGCTACATCTGAGCAGGGATTTTAGGTCCTCTCCATGAATTGTCTTTGCTTCGGATATCATTCTCTTCAGAGCCAAAGGGCTCAGTTTTTATGACACTGTTGGTCTTCTTTTGGAGCTCCTATACCCTCCAGATCTATTTCTCCCTTCTTTCATAAGATTCCCTGCACTCTGCCCAAAGTTAGGCTAAGAGTCTTAGTCTCTGCTTTGATACCTTGATCAGTAGAGGCCCTCTGTGGAAGGCTCCTGTCCTGTTCCCATCTTCTCCTGCGTCTGATGTCTATTGCATTTGTCCTTCTGAATGAGGATTGAGCATCTTCCCCAGGGTCCTCCTTGTTGTTTAGCTTCTTTACGAATACAGATTTCAGAATATTTAAACTATATTATATGACTAAGATCCACTTATGAGTGAATATATACTGTGTGTTTTTCTGCTTCTGGGTTACCTTACTCAAAATGATCTTTTCTAGTTCCAATCATTTGCCTGCAAATTTCATGATGTCCATGTTTTTAATGGCTGGGAAATATTCTATTATGTAAATGTACCAAAATTTCTGTATCCATTCCTCAACTGAGGCATATCTGGGTTGTTTCTATTATAAATACAGGTGCAATGAACATGGTTGAGCAAATGTCCTTGTTGTATATTTGAGCATCTTTTGGATATATGCCTAGGAGTGATACATCTGGATCTGAGATAGTGCTATTCCTAATTTCCTGAGAAAGTGCCAGATTGATTTCCAAAGTGATTGTACAAGATTACATTCCCACCAGCAATGGAGGATAATTCCCCTTTCTCCACATGTTCTCCAGCATGTGTTGTCACTTGAGTTTTTGATCTTAGCCATTCTGATGGGTGTAAGGTGAAATCTCAGGGTCGCTTTTATTTGCATTTCCATGGTGACTAAGGACATCTTTTAAAGCATTTTTCTGCCATTTGATATTCCTCTACTGAGAATTCTGTTTAGCTCTGTACCCCATTTTTAATTGGATTACTTAATTTGTTTCTTTTTAACTTCTAAAGTGCTTTATATATTCTGGATATTAGCCAGATTAGCTATATTAGTCAGAAATAAGGTTGGTGAAGATCCTTTCCCAACTGTAGGTGGTTGTTTTATTCTGACAACAGTATCTTTTGCTTTACAGAAGCTTTTGAGTTTCATGAGGTCTGATTTATTAATTGTTGATCTTAGAGCCTGTGCTGCTGGTGTTCTGTTCAAGAAGTTGTCTCTTGTGCCAATGAAGTCAAGGCCTTTCCCCACTATTTCTTCTAACAGATTTCATGTGTCTGGTTTTATGTTGAGGTTTTTTATTCACTTGGACTTCAGTTTTGTGCAGGGTGATAAATATGGGTTTATTTGCATTTTTCTATATGTATACATCCAGTTAGACCAGCACCATTTGTTGTCAATGTTATCTTTTTTCCATTGTATGATTTTGGTTTCTTTGTCACAAATCAAGTATCTGTAGGTGTGTAGGTTTATTTCTGGGTTTTGTATTCAAGTCCATTTATCCATTATTCTGTTTCAATGCCATTAGCATGCATTTTTTTTTCTGTTGCTCTATAGTACAGCTTGTGATCAGGGATGGCGATTCCTCCAGAAGATCCTTTATTGCACAGGATAGTTTTTGCTATTCTGGGTTTTTTGTTTTTCCATATGAAATTGAGAATTGTTCTTTCAAGTTCTGTAGGAATTGTGTTGGTATTTTGATGAGGACTGCACTGAATCTGTAGATTGCTTTTGGCAGGATGGCCATTTTCACTGTGTTAATCCTACTGAACCATGAGCATGGGAGATCTTTCCATCTTCTGATAGCTTCTTCAATTTTTGTCTTCAGAGACATGAAGTTTTTTTTTTTTTCATACAGGTCTTTCTCATGCTTGGTTACAGTCACACCAAGGTACTTTATGTTATTTGTGGCTATTGTGAAGAGTGTTGTTTCCCTAATTTATTTCTCAGCCCTTTCGTCTTTTGTATTCAGGAGGGCTACTGATTTTTGTGTTAATTTTATCCAAACACTTTGTTGAAGGTGTTTATCAGCTGAAGGAGTTCTCTTGTAGAATTTTTGGGTTCACTCATGTATACTATCATATCATCAGAGAATAGTGATACTTTGACCTCTTCTTTTCCCTTGTGTATTCCCTTGATCTCCTTTAGTTGTCTTATTGCTCTGGCTAGGACTTCAAGTACTATGTTGAAGAGATAAGGAAAGAGTGGGCAGCCTTGCCTTGTGCCTGATTTCAGTGGGACTGGTTTAAGTTTCTCTCCATTTAGTTTGATGTTGGGTATAGGCTTGCTGTACATGTCCTTTAGTATGTTTAGGTATCTTGTATCCCTGATCTCTTCAAAACTTTAAACATGAATGGGTGTTGGATTTTGTCAAATGCTTTTACACAATGTAAGGAGATGATCATGTGGTTTTTCTCCTTCTATTTGTTTATGTGGTGGATTACATTGTTCGATTTCCATATATTGAACCACCCCTGCATGCCTGGGATGAAGCCAATTTTATCATGGTATTTTTATGTGTTCTTGGATTAGGTTTGCGAGTATTTTACTGAGGAGTTTTGCATCAATGTTCATAAGAGAAATAGGTCTGAAATTCTCCTTTTTTGTTTGGTCTTTGTGAGGTTTAGGTATCAAGATTACTGTGGCCTCAAAGAATGAGTTTTGTAAAGTTCCTTCTATGTCCATTTTGTGGAATAGTTTGAAGAGTATTGGCACCAGCTCTTCTTTGAAAGTTTGGTAGAATTCTGCACTAAAACCATCAAGCCCTCGGTTTAAATTTTAATTCCATTTCTCTTACAGAAATTGAAATTTAGGCCAGGTTTAATTATAAAATAGTTAAAGAAAAATGTAGGTAGTATTAAGAAAAGTAGTATTTCTATTTACTCTTATGAACTAGAAGGAATTGAATAGATAAGGGACAAAAAAATGTCAACGTCAATGAATAACTTTTATGCTGCTTACGAGATTGTATTCCCCAGGTCTTTGTTAAAGTCTTTAGAACTTTACTAAACAACAAATGAAACATAATGTACAGAAAACTCATAGATGGCGAAAAGGATTCCATAGAATTGAATGTATTATGATAAAATTTCAACTTTACAAGTGAAATGGGAGCTAAAAAGTGTTGGCCTACATAATCAAGTAAAACCTGTAAATAAATGTAAGAGGAATAGCATACATGTACTTTTCCCTAGATCATAATGTGTATTTTCAATGAAGATAAGAATCAACACTTCTAAAACAACTGTAGTTGGATACTGATTTGGATGATTAAATAAAGAGGTAAAGGATGGTAGCTGCCAAGGTTTTCACTGTTAAACTGTGAGACTAGAAAAAAGCAGAAGGAATAATCCATATGGTATTGGTTTAGGACAAGAGACATTCGTTTAATCTTAGTATAAATACTATAGGTGAAGGGAGCAAAGACATGCAAGGTTATCTAATGATTTTCTCATTTTGTCATCTGCAAAATCCTAAAATCAGTGACATTCCTGTGACAGCTATAACCACATTAGTGTCTTGCTTTCTAACATCATTCAGAATTAAAGGAACCATTGCTCTATAGTAAAATGGCCATTTGCAAGATAGCACACAAGTCTCTACTGTACATATATGTAATAGCGTATTTGACTAAAAGATAAGAATGATGTCCTAAACAAACTAAATTGTTTATTTTCTGATGATATCTTAAAAAGATGGAGTAATCAATTAAAACACTTTTTGGCCAGGCAAGATTGCTTGTCAGGTAAAGATACCTGCCACCTAGCCTGTTAAACTGAGTTCAAGACCTCCCACTTTCAGAATGAAGAAGATAACTGTCTCCCACAAATTTTTCTCTGACCTCTACAAGTGTTTCTGACATATGTCTGCTCTCTCTCATACTAATTATATGAATAAAGTTATAACAAATACTTATAATGTTTCCTGATGTCCCCAAACCATCATAACTTAGAAAGCAATAAATTAGAATATGATTATAATCCAAACTATAAAATAAATATCCATGTGTTATTATTGGTGTAAATAATTCAATAAATGAGAAACAGTACACAGAATTCCCATGAATAATTAAAAAGAGTTCTGAAGTAGATATTTCATTCTCAAGGAAATGAAAGTTTAGACTTTATTCCTAAATGGGGGAGAGTGTTCATGATGACTACATTTCACAAAGCATTTATGTCTGTAGTGAGGAGGCCTTGTCTTTACTTCATCTAGATCAGGCAGGGTCATCAACACTATTAACAAATCACAGTGATAATGTGCACTCTTGATTTAATATGATGACATAACTTCTACTTTGTGGTCTCCATATTAAAAAATTCATAAACTATTTAGTCATGGTAAAATTATCCAAGAGGCATCATGTTAAAAATACTCTACATAATATTTAGCAGCACTCTTCAAAGACGTTATGGCTATCTAAAAAGGAGAATCTGATAGTCATAGTTAAAGGGAGTATATAGATTATTATATTTTAAGCTAAATAGATGGACTGAGAAAATATTACATTGAGTGAGGTAACCCAGATACAGAAAGACAAACCCCATATATTTTCTTTCATCTGTAGTTCCTCACTCCATAACTTCAGGTGTAAGTACAGAATATGGAGAAACGGTAGAAACCAAGAAAGTATGAAAGAACCATTCGGGAGACTTGAGAGAGGAATAGTAGGATACAGATGATATGAAGTGGAATGGAAGTATGGCCCTATCCATATGGAGGGAGGGGGGAGGGAAATCAACACAGTAGGGAAATGAGGGATAAGGGGCAAATAAGAGGCTGTTTAATAGAGCCTTGAAGAATCATACTATTTTATATTTACCAAAAATTATACACAATGAATTGAAGTGTGTACTTTATATAAGCTGTAGTAGACTGACAATGCTCCCCACAAGACCCATAGACAAAAACACCAGTACTAGGAATGAGAAATGATGAACAATACAGATTGTTAATGTAGCCTTTGGTAGCCTCTCAGTGTTTGAGGTTTGACTCCTGTTGTGGCCAGATGCAACTCCTATAAATCACAACAGTGACTACCATCACAAAGTATCCCTTAAAGTAAAATAAGTGGCACCCACGTATTGGTGGCAAGTTGGACCTAGAGAGTACTGAGCAGAATGTCAGTCATTGAGTGATTCTAGAAACCTAGCAAATTTCCCAGGGATAGCAAGTTCACAGATCTTAGAAGAGAATCTATGATGGCCACTGTGCTGATGGCCATAGTCAGGGTAATCCCTAACTATGTTCACAATCTTATCCTTACACCTATAGATAAATGTGGTTACCACATCATCAAAGAAGTTTCTCCTTACAGAAGATAGAGATTATCACAGAAAACTACAACTGGACATAATACAAATATCAACAGACATGTGGAGTCCAGCCCAAGTGGACTGGATCACAGATACTGCATATATGGCTCATGGAATATCACAGAAGAGGAAAGTTGGCTGTAAAACCGGCTCTCCTAGAAATGGTTCTAATAAGAAAATTTGAAAAGTGGCAATATCAATAGACATATTTATACGGAAGAGGAAAACTTCTATGGGATCCTGCATGGGACATGGAATGATAAGCAATTAAAGACTACCTGGAAAAGGAAGATTTGCCTCTACCAGGGATGGATTCCTTATTGACTATTCAATACAGAGTAGTCAGCTCTGAAACCATATACACAAAACCAGCAAAAATAAACCAAACAGGTAGTATTTATATATTTTTGTACACATATACACATGTGTGTGAGAATATTAATCAAAGATTAAGAAGCTATCAACCCAAGAGTGAGGTCCATGGGACAGGTTGGAGAAAGAATACTTGAAAGAAAATAAGAGAGAAAAGGGAAGGGAAAGTAATGTAATTTTATCTTAATTAAAATGAATTTTTGTGAAAGAAAGGAAAATAGCTATGATAATTAAATGTGAGAAACTTAGAACACAGAAAGACAGAAGGTGATGCTTAAGGAACTTTACAGATTTTAGTTAATGACTTTTTTAACACTGTTGGTTCACTGATATAAGATGTTAGTAATAGAAATAGCTGAGTCCAGGACATATGTGAACTCTCTATGTAATCTTTTAAACTTTTTTGTTAGCCCGAATCAATTCTAGAGCAAAATTTTGAGATATTGTGACAATTTGAAAATCAGTTGAGACATTTGCAGGAGAGATCCAAGATGGCTGCCACGAGAGAACACTGGGTCTGAGGAGTAGGAGAGCAGAAACAACGCAGCGACCAGGAGACTGAACTCTGGGACCTAAAACGCCAGCATTGTGATTGCCAGGTGAGCAGAACTCCTACAGTGAGAAAATCAAGTGGGGAAACCCTAGGGACACCCAGTTATTACCTGGAAAAATTTCCTGGTGACCAGCAGCACACAGCTCTGATCTGAACAAGCAGCCACACTGGGTGCCCGCACATGCCATTATAGACTGGATCACACAGTCTCACAGGCAATCTCAGGAGGAACCAGGTGTCCTTTTCACTGAACTGCACACTTCAAGCTCACACTGCACCCTGGTTCTGCTTCAACCCACGGGTGTGCTGCAGGCTCAGACGGATCATCAGAACCACCCCAGACTGAGTGGATTGGGGGACCATTTTGACCAGTCCTCACACTGCAGAGGCGCACGCCGAACGCTTCCGCCAGCAAAAACTCAGTCAGTGTGTGAGTCCACAGGCAGGTCTGGGAGGAACCCGAGTTCTGTCTCAACCCACAGCTGAGAGGATCCTGGGACCATCTTGACCAGACCACACACTGAGGGCGAAAGCTGCATGCATCCACCAGCAAAAACCCCAGTTCGGGTGTCTGTCCACCGGCCACACAGAGAAGGCCTCCAGCACCATTTCAGACAGCCCTGCATACAGCGGATGCACATCAACCCAAACCCACTTTGTGTGCCCCAAATATCATCTCAGACCGTGGTGCACAGCCCCTGGCACAGAAGGAGGCGCCAAATCTCAAGTCCAGGGGAGAGCCCTTAGCAGCAAGCCCAGGGCAGGGTGCACAGTCCCCAGCTGACATCTCAAACCTGGACACTCAGACTCTAGCACAGAGTGAGGAGTAAAGCCTACAGACCAGAGGGGTGACCAGCCTGCAGTGCTCACAGCTTCTAGCACAGAGCACGAAGCTGGGCACACAGAGCCCACAACAGAGTTCAACTGAGACAAAACACACACAACAAACCACCAGAAATCCCTGATCTTCTTGAAGAATACTCCTGACACAAGAGGTTGACAGATTCAGACTGAAGTACAGCCTTAAAGCACAAACACCTCCCTGATTATATATAAACAAATGCCCAGAAATCGGCGAAAGAACTACCCAACAAAAATCAGGACATCATGGCCCAACCGGAAACACCCAAAAGCAGTGGAGTTTTTAATTC
>CM053765.1:60090179-60193265 GCA_028658305.1 Pachyuromys duprasi
TGATAGCTCGGAGTAGGACTGAAGACCCTATTCAGGGAAACAGGGACTGTTTCAGTCATGATCTTGATGGCTGACTCTTTGACCCTCCCCCATACAAGCCGGGGAGTGACAGACTGGCTAGATCCCAGGGGAGGACATTGCAGCCAGCCCTGAGGAAACAGGATAAGCTGGGGTTGGATGGAAGGGAAGGAGGTCCTCCCCTGTTGGTGGACTTGGAGGGGGCGGGGAGGAGGGAGATGAGTGAGGGAGTGGGAGGGTAGGAGGGAATGAGGGAGGGGGCTACGCCTGGGATTCAAAGTACCTAACCTGTGTTTGAGATAAAAATAAATAAATTTAATAAAAAAATTACCGTAATTAGGAAAAATTAAAAATATAAATTCAAGAATTATGTTTGGGAAGAAAAGTGTTGCCACAAGTACAGAATAAATGGAGAACAGAGCCTAATTGGTTAAAGCTCAAAAGAAAAGTTTTCTATTGAAACATTAGCTCAGTACCTCTGCTTACCTATGCAAATGCATAAGCTGTCACCATCCCATAGGAGCAGATGGGCCTGAATGCAGACCACTGAGAAGCAAAACTTCAGGAACAGTTAGAACTAATCAGAGAATACCAGTCTTGGAAGTCCAAACAGATACAGACTCTGTTTATTTGTTTTAGTAAATTAAGGATATTAAATCAGTGTCAAAGGATGTACATTTATGGCATACTTAGCACTGCGGTTTGGAAAGAGTTAAAGTGTTTAAGGCTTGGGCTATGAAACCATTTCTTCCTCTGACATAAAAGCTTTCAGCTACTTATAATCTTTGGCTTTCTGTGATCTTTCAACTTAATCATTTTTTTATTTTTTTATTCTTTTTTATTTTTATTTTTTTAATAAATCACAGGTTATTTTTTAAATATTAGTTACATTTTATTAACTTTGTATCCCAGCTGTAGCCCCCTCCCTCATTCCCTGTCAATCCCACCCTCCCTCCGTTATCTCCTCCCTTCCCCTTTCCAAGTCCACTGATAGGGAGGACCTCCTCCCCTTTCATCTGACCCTGATTTATCAGGTATCTTTAGGACTGGCTGCAAAGTCCTCCTTGTGGCCTAGCAGGGATGCTCCTCCCTCAGGGGGTGGAGGGAGGGAAGGTCAAAAATGTAGCCATTGAGTTCATGTCAGAAATAGTCCCTGTTCCCCTTACTAGGGTACCCACTTGGATATTGAGCTACCATGGGCTACATCTGAACAGGCATTCTAGGTTATATCCACATATGGTCCTTGGTTGGAGAAACAGTCTCATAAAAGACCCCTATGCCCAGGTGCATTTGGTCCTTGTGGAGCTCCTGTCCTCTCCAAGTCATACTAAGTCCCTCTTCTTTCATATGATTCCTTGCACTCTGCAGAAGGTTTGATTATAAGTGCCAGTATCTGCTCTGACCCACTGCTAGGTAGAGTCTTTCAGAGGCCCTCTGTGGCTCCTGTCCTGTTACTTGTTTTCTCCTATTTCCAATGTCCATCCCATTTGTCTTTCTAAGTGAGGATTGATCATCTTACCCCAGGTCCTCTTTCTTGTTTATCTTCTTTAGGTATATAGATTTCAGTATGTTTATCCTATCTTATAGGTCTATATAAGTGAGTATATACCATGTGTATCTTTCTCCTTCTGGGATATCTCGCTCAGAATGTTCTTTTCTAGATCCCACCCATTTTTTTATTTTCTAATTTTGAGATTATAATATAATTACATTTCTTCATTCCTCTTTCTCCCTCCAAATCCTCCTTTATACCCTTACCCCTCTCCTTCAGATTTATGGCCTCTTTTTCTGTTAATTGCTACTGAATGCATATATGTATATACATATATATTCCTAAATATAACCTACTCAGCCTGTATAATATTAATTTTGTGTATGTTTTCAGAGTTGAGCATTTGGCATTGGGCAACCAATTGATGTGGTCTTCCTTGGGGATGACTGCCGTCCTGCTCCTTGTTTTCCTTAGTCGCCTACAGTTCTTTAGGTAGGGTTAAGACCTCATGGGCTTTTCCCTGGCTACATTGGCATGTCCATTGGTATAGTCTTTGTACAGTTCACATTTACTGTAGTCAGCTAAATCTTCTGTAGATTTCAATTTCCACTATCTAGGATCTGGTATCCATTACAGCTAATCAAATATTTGGGAAAAAATCGTGTTGTGAGAAAATTAGATTGATGAGAAGAGGATGGAACATATACTTCAAAGAAGCATGTGGGTGATTTCAGTCAGAATGAAGCTAGCAGTCATATTCTGTAGGTAGTAGACAATTTATTATTTCATTGCTGAAAAACAGCTTAGACATATCATATTCCTGTCTATAAGAAGTATGGGTAATTTTATCACAACATAAACCTTTATGCATAACAAGTACTCCTTACCAATATAAACCAACAACATCATGTTTACATCTTTTCTTAAAATAATCGCGCTGTGTGTTAATTATTCGTTCACAATTTCACTTAATTTGTATTGCCATGACTGAATCACACATCTATGATAACTTTTATCATATCTATAATGCCATATTCTACAGCAATTAGCTTGGTAGCAACACCTATCAGATGCTTTAGAAATAGTTTGTGATAAAATAAACATTTTAAAATAGTGTTTTCTGTATACTTAAATAATTCTCATAAAACCAAAAAATGTAGCTTTAACAAAGGGTAAAAAAAAATACAGAACAAGAAGGGTTGAACTGGGTAGGGCATAGGAAAGAAGGGGGGATATGGGGAGAGACCTTTTGACCTAAGAACTTTTGAAAAAGTAATATGCAAACTTACTACTTTAGAAGCACAAACACACACACACACACCACCACCAACAACAACAACAACAAAGAATTTAAATGATGTTATCATGTACAGGGTGGTCATGTTCCAATTAGACACCACACACTAACATAAAAATCCCTGTTGCAGTAATGGTTTTTATCTTTTGCAGTTGTTGGCCAGTGAGGGTTCATGGTTCTCAGTCATTACAAGCTACTAACAGTGCTTCTATTTATTTCCAGAACTTGTCAATAACACTTTATTACCGAAGACATAACATTCTTGAGTCATAGAACACGGAGAAATAAGGCTGATACTGACTCAGAACTTTATCCTTACTGTATATCTTTCATAAAGATAGAAGGTGTGAACCTTATTAGCTATAATAATAACTAGTCTCGGGAGCCAAGTCTATTGGAACTATAATAGCCTGAATATTATGTAAGTAACCAACTCCGATTGAATTTAAGGCCCTCTTAACATAGATGGAAACCATATTTGTCACTATTACAGGGGCCCGGAAACTATGTACAGACAGATCTTAGGCTTCAGAGGACAGTGCACTGGGCCAATAAGACATAGTATGAAATTAAATCTTGACTTCTCATTATACCCACATCTCAATGCTCATCAAATAACTCTGTAGTAGATGGTGATTGTCATACTTTGTTGTTGTGGCTGTTGTTATAATAAAAGGCTAACAAAAATAACTCTGGGAGAAAATTGTTTATATGTGTACATCTTTCAGCCAATTACCAAGAGAAACCCAGGCAGGACCTGAACAGAGACCAGAGAGGTATACTCTTGATACCAAATAGCTTTCCCAGTACGCATTTTTATACAACCCAAATGTGGCATTGCTTACACTTTGGTAGGTCCTCCTACAGCAATCATTAATCAAGAAATATGATCACAGGAAAATCTGAAGAATCAACTTCTTAACTGAGTTATTTTTTCTTCCCAGATAATACTGGGATTGATTCAAGTGGACAAGAAAGAAAAAAAGAGAGAAAGAAAGAAAATACAACAAAACAGAACAGTAAATTAACAAAGATACCCCAAAACTACTAAGGGTTCATAGAAAAAGAAACTGCAGAACACTCAGCAATAAGTAGGACATCTGTATCATCTTTATCATCCCAAGGCCTAGGAATCATTGTGGAAGAAATGTGGGAAGACTTTCAAGGTCCAGAAGCAGCTGCTGAACACAAGAAACAGTGTTTCCATACTCACCTGGGTAGTTGCACATATCAACTCACAGAGGTTGTGATTAAGTGCATCAGACCAGAGCAAGCTAAAGGCAGACAATATTTCAGTATGGAAAGTGGGACTGGGTGAAGTTTTGCCACTGACTGAAGAGTTATTGGCGATTAATAGATGCTGGAAGAGGAAGAGACTGTTTTCTGTAAAGTTGTTGCCCCTGGTATGTCAACCAAACCCCACCCAGGGTGTCCACAGACCCAAGAATTTATGGTAGCACAAATTGGATTCCACGGGTTATAAAACAAAAACAAAACAATACACACATGGATACCAAGATAGTTGGATATGAAAGGTGGTATATATCTTGGAGGAGTTAGGAAAAGAGGAGAATATATAAATATAATATAATATATAAATATATTTTATAAAATTCTGAAAGAAATGCATATATAAGCATATATATGTGAATATATATTATCTCAAGAGATAGCCTGTCTGTTGTTATCACACATATGTTTGAGTTCAGAGTAGTGGAAAAAGATACTATAGTATGAATTTTGTGAGAAAAGATACAGTGGTTAAAGATATGCACTCTATAGGCTAAAGAGATGGCTCAGTTCTTAAGAGTGAGTATTGCTCTTACAGAGGACCTAAGTCCTATTCTCAGCACCCACATCTGGCAGCTCGCAACTCAACTGCCTAGAACTTTAGCTCCTACATTTAAGACCCCCTCTTATGGTCTCTGTAGGCCATTGCACTCACATGTGCACCTGTCATCCCACATGAACAAACACATACACATAATTTGGTATTTTTATCTCTAAAAATTACCATACAACAAGGACATCAGCTCAACCATGTTTGTAGCAGTTCTATTTGGAATAGCCAGAATCTGGAAACAACCCAGGTTTCCTTCAACAGAAGAACGGATACAGAAAGTGTGGTACATTTACACAATGAAATATTACTCAGCTATTTAAAACATGCACACCATGAAATTTGCAGCTAAATGGATGGAACTAGAAAGATCATCCTGAGTGAGGTGTCCCAGAAGCAGAGATACACATTGCATATACTCACTCATAAGTGGGTATTAGACATATAATATAGGATAAACATATTAAAATCTATACAACAACAAGCTAAACAACAAGGAAGACCCTAGGGAAGGTGCTCAATTTCCATTCAGAAGGACAAATGTGACAGACCTCAGAAGCAGGAGAAGAACCTACCACAGATGGCCTCTGAAAGACTCCACTGATCAAGGTATCTAAGCAGATGCTAAAACTCATAGCCAAACTTTGGGCAAAATGCATGAAATTTTATTAATGAAGGTGGGTATACAGGAGTTCCAAAATGAGACCAACATGCATACATACACATATACACACACATATATTTATACATTCATGCATACATACACACATGTATATACGCACACACAACTAGGCCCTGGATAAATAAACACACCCACAACTGGGCCCTGGGGCCTCTGCGGTGTCCTTGTATCCCAAGGACGATGCATGGAGAGGACCTAAAATACCTGCACAGATGTAGCCTATAGACTCAGTCTTCAAGTGGGTTCCCTAGTAAGGGGAGCAGGGGCTGTCTCTGGCGTGAACTCGCTGGCAGGCTTTCTGATCACCTCTCCCTGAAGGAGTGCAGCCTTGCCAGGCCACAGAGGAAATACAGCCAGTCCTGATGAGACCTGACTGGCTAGGGCCAGGTAGAAGGGGAGGAGGTCTTTTCCTATCAGTGGACTAGGAGAGGGTCAGAGGGAGAAGAGGGAGGGTGGGATTGTGAAGAGATGAGGGAGGGGGCCACAGCCTGGATACAAAATGAATAAATTGTAATAAATAATAATAATTAAAATTAAAAATTAAAAAATTACATGCCTCTTAGGCTCATACTTTCCGATAATAATTCCAACTTCACATTAACCTTCTCTTTGCTCATTTTCTTCGTCTGTCAAATGCTGCCTTGTCACAACTCAATGATATATTAGTATTATTTATGCGCTGTCAGTAGTGGGTGTAAGAATCATTTGATTCTATAATGGCTTATATAGTAAGTACAATGTTGGCTGAATGAAATAAGTAAATTAACAAAAGAACAATAGTAATTTTAAAAGTACGACTAGTGTCTATAAATAGTCATTGATAGGAGTTAAACAAGCACATGTTGTGAATGGTAAGGGGAGCAATCAGAGCCATGGTACAAATACTCAGTATTGCCCAGTACTGGACTTGGTGGTCCTGCTATATGTCGTTCTCCTTTACAAAACAAACCTTGAAATGTAGCTGTTCTAAAACTGCTTTCCATTCATGCTGTTCCCTCATCAGCTTCACACTTAATGCAGGTAGTTCACAAGCTTTCAGCAGATTTAAGGTAATTTATGATTTCATCTTTCTCAAGTAATTTTCAATCAAGTAAAGTTATCCAACAAGACTGGAAGTTGCACATGGAAACATTTTATTTTAAGGTTTCATTAGCATGCATAAATTCACATCCCTCCCTACCTCTATCCATTTTTGCAAGTAATTGTACAAAATGACTCAACATATGTGGATGCCCGTTTTTAGGTTAGCAAATGGGACAAAGCAACTCAAGTGTTTTAAATGGGAAATATTAGCTGTTGTAATTTAATTTCTAATTATGAACTCAAGTCTTTTTTCAAAAATGAGAAAAACATTCTGTGGAAAGTATGACAAAGCAAGATGCTGACACAAAAAGCACATTGTCTAAGGCAGACATTTGCATGCCCGTTATTCATGACTTACAGGAAATCAGTTTTATTTAATTAACTTTATAACAGTTTCATCATTCATGAAAGACACATAATCATCACATACATGCATGAAAGCAAAACATTAAATATATCTTTTATTTACTTATTATCTACTAAGCTTCTACAAGGCCCCTAGTTCATGCTTGCTAAGCTGTTTTTTTGAAGACCTCCGCATAGGAATGGCCTGGGGAATGAGCCTGCATAATTATAGTGGATGGCATGGATGATGCTACTTGCTTATGTACCTACTTGTGCATATTTTAGGCTTGGTATACATGTACAATTTGTTCACAAGGAGCATCTGTTACATCCATAAGTCTTTGTTTTGTAAATTCTGACAGAGTAGAGCTTATAATACCTGTTTCAAAAATGCACTGTCATTTTGTGTTTTCTCTGAGATAGGTCATCCAATCTATTTTGAAGTGATTTTCTATCTGTCATCTTTTCTGTCATGTATGTATGTATGTATGTATTATCTACCTATCCATCATATATCCAACTACCTATGTATCATCTCTACAGAAAGCATGGTTTTGTTAAAATATTTAGGCACATATAACATTAATAAGGATTGATGTGATGCTAAAATATAGAGATTTTTTTTTCTTCTTCTTCTTCTACCTTGTAACCTCTTAAAACAGTAAAGAGTCTGTTATATTGGATAACCCTAGTGGCAAACTGATAAATAACAGCCTATAAATTCTGCAGAGCTATTTTCTGGCCTTTGCTTAACCTCTTACTGTGCATTTTCCATGCTGTCCACTGTTGCAAACAGATGATAGTTTTAAATGTGAAATATGATGCATCTGGAATTTCCCATCCCTGAAAAATAAATCTAAGTAGTGTTGCTTCATAGTTTGTTGTAAAAGATAAAAGATGTATTTTTTTTCACTGTGCTGGCCATGTCTCAGCACATTTCTGCCCATCATCCAAAAAATCTCATAAAAAAAACACTGGTCCTTGAAATTTTGTAGGGCTTATCTTCTTTCCTAACAGGTCAAATGTCTAAGGACTTCAATATACTGATCACCCCTTGCTCACCTTGTTCACTCAAAATAGTGTCATTGTCGTGTGTGTGTAAGAGAGGGAGAGACATTGTGGGTAGGGAAGCATGAAATTCAGATCTTTTTTTTTAGACTAAATTATGAAAAAAGTAGCAGAGTTTACTTATCTAAGAGTCAAAAATGTTAAAAATATCACTTGTCCACACAATATAAGCTGTTCTATTTGAGAATTTTATACATGTGTATAGAGGTGTTTTGATCAAATCCACTTACTACTCCCTTTTTTCCAACTGAACACCCCCACATGCTTCTCCATCCCAAATTGATTCATATACCTTTTAACACACTGGATTTATTTAGTTCTTCTGATATGTGTGCGGGTGTAGGCCTATCCACTGGAAGTAACGTAAGTGATTTATTGGAGACTGTTCCAATCTTTCTTCCCCATTGCAAATTAACCTCCAGTATCTCTTCATCTGTGGGTGGGACTCCTTGTGCCCTTCCCACACTCATGTTGTGTGGCTAGCTTAATCTTGGAAAGGTTGTATTCATGAATGTTGTGTTCTTAATTCTTTTAAATAACTATTCTGTCTTGTTAAGGAAATACTTTTGCAGAGGTGGCCTCCATCTTTGACTCTTAGATGTTTCGGCATCCTTGTCTCTAATGATTGCTGAGCCCTGAGAGGAGAGGGTTTGTTGTGGGTATTTCATGTACAGTTGTCCCCTAATGTAAGCTGGTTTTATTATGCTTTTCACAGTGGAATGGAGATAAATCCATTTTCAGAAATTACTGGTTATGTTTTGTACTTAGAGACGCAGCAGTAAGCTCTAACAATGATATAATTTAAGTCATAACAGCCAGGACTTAGGCTAGCATGTGGTTTTATATGTAATACTCTATAACCATTCTCCAGGATAGGATTTCCATGGGATAAAGTTATAAAAGTCACCAGAAATATGTTAAGAGAAATCACCACTGCACTCTGGTCTATAATGATGGCACTAATATCCACCTAATCAAAGGATGACTGATTCTACTCAACAGAATTCAGACTCATTGCTCCACCTGCCAAATGTATTACTTTCAATCTCAGTGTCTTAGCTAGTGTTTCTATTACTGTGATGAAACACCATGACCAAAAGTTAGGTGGGAAGGAAAGGATTTATTTGGCTTATACTTCCACATCGTACTCCATCAAAGAACGATGTCAATGAAGGAACTCAAACAAGGTAGGAACCTAGAGGCAGGAGCTGATATAGAGTTTATGGAGGGGTGCTGCTTACTGGCTTGTTGAACATAGCTTGCTCAGCTTGCTATATTATAGAATCCAGAACTACTAGCCCAGAGACAGCCCCACTCTTTTTAAAAATTAATATTTATTATTTATTACAGTTTATTCACTTTGTATTCCAGCTGTGATCCCCTCCCTCATATCCTCCCAATCCTACCCTTTCTCCCTCTTCTTCCCCTGTGGCCCTCCCCCAGTCCACTGAAAGGGGGTACCTCCTCCTGTTCTATCTGACCCTAGCTTATCAGGTCTCAGCAAGACTGTCTGGATCCACTTTCTCTGTGGCCTATTAAGGCTTCCTCACTAGGCGGAGATGATCAAAGAGCAGGCAAAGGAGTTCATACCAGAGAGTGCCCCTGTTTCCCTTATTAGGGAACCCACTTGGAGACTGGGTCTATGGGTTACATCTGAGCAAGGGTTTTAGGTCCCTTCCATGCATGGTCCTTGGTTGGGGTATCAATCTCTGCAGGACCCCCAGGATCCAAGTGTTTTTTTGTTTGTTTGTTTAGTTGGTTGGTTGGTTGGTTGGTTGGTTGGTATGGTTTTTGTTCTGTTGGTCTCCTTTTGGACCTACTGTCCCCTCCAGGTCTTTCTATCTCCCCTTTCTTTCATAAAATTCCACGCATTCTGTCCAAAGTTTGACTGAGTCTCGGCCTCTGCTTCAATACCTTGATCAGTCTTTCAGAGTCTTTCAGAGGCCATCTGTGGTAAGACAGTTCCACTCTACATGGACTGAGCCCTCCTACATTAATCACTAATTCAGAAAATGCTCCACAGACTTGACCACAGCCTAGTCTTAAAGAAATATTTTCTTGACTGAGGTTCCCTTCTTTCTGTTGACTCTAGCTTGTGTCAAGTTGATATAAACTAACGAGGAAACACATCAGCAACAGGAATGACCAATGAACAAGTCCTTAACCCTGTGATTATATTTAGCCCAGCTTCTGGTCCATGCCTCCCTCTAGGTTCACTTGCTATTTAAAAGAAAACTCTCTGTTTGGGGGGTTAAGAGAAAACTTAACTGTATTGGGGGTTAAATAATATTTTAGATGTAAATGTTCACTTTTTTTTTCACTTATGTTCTAGTGAGTTTGCTCATTGGCCATCCTGCCAGTGGAATTCCTAGAGATTTGTATCATACTCCAGGGCATGGTCTTGAGAACCTCAGATTCTACAAATTCACTAATCCTTTCTGTGGAATGCATTTTTCTTGTGGGTGTTTTGTTCTTACACAAGCCTGAAAAAAGCATAGCCCTGTGAAGAGTTAGGATCAAGAAAAGTATTTGAGGTGCACAAAATAAAGATATATTATTTATTCTTCACTGACATAATTAGTATTGGGTCTGATACTCAACTTACACATTTATAAATGGCAATATCTAATGGTATGATACAGGCATTTCCCAATAATTAGCCATTCTTTCAGAAAGTATAGCATGGATACACTTTATGAAATGTTGTTTGCAATAGAAATTACTAGAGGCAACAAATATTTTTACAAAGGAAAATTATTGGGCTGTGGCACATAAAATATATATAAATCAAATAAATTATTTGTGATCAATAAATACTTTTTAAGAAATTATGATAAGCTGTCTGGTTTCCCCACCCACAGGGCAAGCCCAGAAGCAGTGAGCTGTGTCCTGTCTCATGCTTGCTACATTTTCCAGCCCACAGCTCTGCCTTAATTCCCAAAGGCCTACCCGCACTGTGATAACCAGCTAGGAACCCACCACAGGCTCCTGCCTGCCAGATCCTCTTAGGACAAACCCAGCAAGGCGAACTGCTCCCTGACCCATGAACACTGTTTTCCAGACCACAACTCTACCTGCATTTCCTGAGGCCTGCCAGAACCAGGGACAACCAGGTAACACCACCCCATACCACCATACTCTGTCTACCAAGTGCCCATAGAGTACACCCAATAGAGGCAAACTGTGTCCATACACCTGCACTTCATTTTCCAGAATACAACTCTGCCTACACTCTGGGAGGCCTGCCAGCATTAGGGACAACCAAATGACTTAAGGTCAGTATAAGACCACAATCAACAAGACCCAGAGCAATATGGCACCACCAGAATCCAGCTATCTTGCAACAACTAACCCTGGATATCCTAACACAGCTGAAGAGGAAAAAAAAATTCATTAAATCCAATCTTATGAAGATGATAACAAAGGCCTTTAAAAAGGAAATGAATAAATCCCTTTAAGAAATACAGGAAAATAAAATCAAATAGGTGAAGGAAATTAACAAAATTGTTCAAGACCTAAAAATGGAAATAGAAGTAATAAAGAAAATAGAAACCGAGGGAATCCTGAAGATGGAAAACCTAGTAAGAGAACAGAAATTGGAAAAGCAAATATCATCAAGAGAGTAGAAAATATAGAACAGAAAATCTCAGACATTGAAGATATGACAGAAGAAACTGATACGTTGGACAAAGAAAATGTTAAATCTAGAAAGTTTCTGACCCAAATTATTCAGGAAATATGAGACACTGTGAAAATTCAAAACCTAAGAATAATAGGAAAAGAAGAAGAAGACTTCCAGCTCCAAGGCCCAGAATATATTTTCAACCAATCATAGCAGAAAATTCCCCTAGCCTAAAGAAAGAAATGCCTGTAAATATACAAGAAGCTTTCAGAATAGCAAATAGATTGGCCCAAAAAAGAAAACCTCCCACCACAAAATAATCAAAGAACTAAATTTACAGAATAAAGACAGGATATTAGAAGCATCAAAGGAAAAAGATCAAGTAACATATAAAGGTAGATATGTAAGTATTATATCTGAATTTTTAGCAGTGATTTTAGAAGGCAGAATGACCTGGGCAGATGTCTTGCAGTCTCTAAGATTTCACGGATACTAGCCCAGACTACTACACCAAGCAAAACTTTCAGTTACCACAGATGAAAAGAAAAATATATTCCATGACAAAACCAAATTTAAACAATATTTATCTACAAATCAAGACCTACAGAAGTTAATAGAAGGAAAACGTCAATCAAAGGAGGGTAACTACACCCAAGAAAACACAAGAAATAAATACTTCCCCACCAGTAAAATATAAAGGGACACACACCACTACTGTTACCACCACCACCAACATCAAAATAACAAAAATCAATAATCATTGGCCATTAATATCTCTCACTATCAATGGATTCAATTACCCAATAAAAAAGATACAGGCTAACACAATGGATGTGAAAACAAGATCAGTCATTCTGTTGCATAAAAGAAACATACCTCAGCAACCAATTTGGATATTACTTCAGAGTAAAGGCCTGGAAAAAGATTGTTCAAGCAAAGAGACCCAAGGAGTGAGCTGGAGTATCCATTCTAATACCTAAAAAACATAGACTTTCAACCAAAATTAATAAAGAGAGATGGGAAAAGACACTGCATTCTCATCAAAGGAAACATCCACCAAGTTGACATCTCAATTATGAATACATGAATACCATACCTTAAATGCAAGGGCAACCACATTCATAAATAAAACATTGCTAAAGCTTAAATCACACATCAAACTCCACTCACCACTCACCACTTCAACTCACCACTCTCACCAATGGACAAATCATCCAGACAGAAAATAAGCACAGAAGGAATAAAGATAACAGATAGTATCAATCAAGTGTACCTAACAGATATCTACAGAACATTTCACCCAAGCACAAAAAAATATACATTTTTCTCAGAACCTCATAGAACCCTCTTCAAAATTGATTATATACTTGATCATGAAGCAAGTTCCAGCAGGTACAAGAAAACTGAGATAACCCCTGTAACTTATCAGACCACCATGGATTAAAGCTGGTCTTCAATAACAATAGAAAGACTGTAAACTCATGGAAACAGAACAACTCTCTACTCAATGAACACTGGGCCAGAAAAAGAAGAAAGAAAGAAGGAAAGAAAGGAAGAAAGAAGGAAGGAAAAAGAAAGGAAGGAGAGAGAGAGAGGAAGGGAAGGAAGGAGCAAGAAAAGAAATTAAAACTTTCTAAAATTCAATAAAAATGAATTCACAAAATACCCAAACTTATGGGACACAATGAAAGCAATAAGAGAAAAGTTCATAGTACTAAGTGCCTTCATAAAAAAATTGGTAGAAATACCATCCTTGAAACTAAACAGCCCACCTGAAAGCTCTAGAAAAAAAAAGCCAACACATCTTAAAGGAGTAAATGGTATAATCAAATTCAGGGCTGAAATCAATTCATTAGAAACAAAGATAAAAATACAAAGAATCAGTGAGCAAATGTCCCTGTATAGTTGAGCATATTTTGGATCTTGAGTTGAGAAACCACCAGACAGATTTCCAAAATGGTTGTAGAGGTTTACATTCCCAACAGCAATGGAGCAGGGCCCCCTTTCTCCACGTCCTCTACAGCATATGTTGTCACTTGAGTTTTTTTTTTTTTAGTCTTAGCCATTCTGATGGGTGAAAGGTGAAATCTCAGGGTTGTTTTGATTTAAATTTCCCTGAGGACTAAGGATGTTGAACATTTCTTTTAAGTGTTTCTCTACCATTTGATATTCTTCTATTGAGAATTCTCTGTTTAGCTCTGTACCCCATGTTTTTTTATTGGATTCCTTGGTTTTTATGGTGTTTAACTACAATGGAATATTACTCAGCTATTAAAAACAAGGAAATCATGCAATTTGAAGCTAAATGGTGGGAACTAGAAAACATCATCTTAAGTGAGGTAACCCAGAAGCAGAAAGACACACATGGTATATACTAACTCATGAGTGAGTGAGTATTAGCCATATAATATAGTATAAACATACTAATATTTATATTCCTAAAGAACCTAAACAACAAGAAAGACCCTAGGGAAGATGCTTAATCCTCATTCAGAAGGACAAATGCGATAGACATTGGAAGCAGAAGAAGACAGTGAACAGGACAGGAGCCTACCACAGTCGGCCTCTGAAAGACTCTACTTATCGAGGTATCAAAGCAGAGGCTGAGACTTATAGCCAAACTTTGGACAGAGTGAAGCGAATCTTAAGAAAGAAGGGGCAGTTAGAATGACTTAGAGGGGACAGAAGTTCCAAGAGGAGACCAAGTCAATAAAACTGAGTCCTGGGGGCCTTGAAGAGAATCATACTCCAACCAAGGACAATGCATGGAAAGGACCTAAAACCTAGGCTCAGATGTAGCCCATAGACACAGTTTCTAAGTGGGTTCCCTAATAAGGGGAGCAGGCTCTTTCTCTGGCATGAACTCAGTGGCAGGCTCTCTGATCACCTCCCCTTGCAGGTGCAGCCTTGTACAACCACAGAGGAAGACAATGCAACCAGTCCTGATGAATCCTGATAGGCTATTTATCAGGAGAGGAAGACCTCACCTATCAGTGAACTAGGTAAGGGGTATAGGGGGAAAAGAGGGAGGGAGGGTGGGATTGGTAGGAGACAAGAGAGGGGGAAACAGCCGGGATACAAATTGCATAAACTGTAATAAATGATAATAAAAAATTAAAATAAAAGAATCAGTGAAACCAAGAGTTGGTTCATTGAGAAAATCAATAAGATAGACAAACCCTTAGCCAAACTAACTAAATAGAAAAGAGAGAACACCCAAAATAACAAAATCAGAAATAAAAGGAGATCTAACAACATACTTTAAGAAATCCAAAGTATCATTAGGTCTCAGGTCAAAAAACTTTACGCTACAAATTTGGAAAAATCTAAACAAAATAGATTATTTTCTTGACAGACACCATCTAGCAAAGTTAAATCAAGACCAGGTAAACAATATAAATATATCTGTTACCTCTGGGAAAATACAAGCAGTCCCCCAACAGATAAAAACAAAAACAAAAATCCTAGGGCCAGATGGTTATAGCTCAGAATCCTACCAGACTTTCAAAGAAGAACTAATACCCATATTCCTCAAACTGTACTACTCAGTAGAGGAAACACTGGCAGACTCATTCTATGAGGCCACAGTCACAGGGATACCTAAAGCACACAAAGACTCAACAAAGAAAACAAATTTCAGGCTAATTTCCTTTATGAACATTGATTGAAAAATACTCAATAAAGTGCTTTGAAGCCTAAACTAAGAACACATCATAACGATTATTCACTATGATCACGTAAGCTTCATCCCAGGGATTCAAGGATGGTCCCACATCTGAAAATTTATCAATGTAATCCACCACATAAAAAAATGAAAGAAAAACAAACCACATGATTATCTCATTATATTCCACCACCACCCCCAAAAAAGCCTTTGACAAAGTACAACATCCCTTCATGTTAAAGTCTTATAGAATTCAGGGATACAAGGTACGTACCTAAATACAATAAAGGCAATATACAGCAAGCCAATAGCCATCATCAAATTAAATGGAGAGATAAAGCAATTCCAATATAACCATGGACAAGACAAGGCTGCCACTCTTTTCATATGTAGTCAATATAGTACCTGATATTTTAGCTAGAGCAATATGACAAGTAAAGCAGATTAAGAGGACACAAATTGGAAAGGAAGAAGACAAAGTATCCATATTTGCAAATGACGTTGTAGTATACATAAGTGACCCCAAAATTCTAACAAACTCCTACAACTGATAAACATCTTCAGGAAAATGCTTGGATAAAAAATTAATTCGAAAGAAAGAGAGAAAAAGAAGGAAGGAAGGAAAAAAGGAAGGAAAGAAGGAAGCAAGGAAGCAAATGATAAACAGGCTAGGAAAGAAGTTAGAGAAAAAGCACCCTTCACCAGAGCCACAAAAATATAAACTTGTTACACTTATTTTATATAACTGTGTTTGTTTCTCTCAGTTTCACTCTTAACCTAAGCTTTACAACACAAGAACTGAGCAATTATTACTCTAATCTTTTTTAATTAAAATTAGAAATTTATTTCTTGTTTATTATCATTTATCACAGTTTATTGAATTTGTATCCTGTCTATGGCCACCTCTCTCCTCTCCTCTCTTCTTCCCTTTTGTCCCTTCCCTAGTCCACTGATAAGGGGAGGTCCTCTTCACCTTCTATTTGACCCTAGTTTATCAGGTCTCATCAGGATTGGTTGCATTGTCTTCCTCTGTGGATCAGCAAGGCTGCACCCTCTAGGGGAAAGTGATCCGGAGAGCCTGCCACTAAGTTCATGCCAGAGAAAGTCCCTGCTCCCTTTACTTGGGAACCCACTTGGAGACTAAGCCAGGATTTTAGGTCCTCTGTGAATTGTGCTTGGTTGGAGTATCATTCTCTTCAGGGGCCCCAGGGCTCAGTTTTTATGGCTCTGTTGATCTCCTTTTGGAGCTCTGTCCCCACCAGGTTTTTGTTTGTTTGTTTGTTTGTTGTTTGTTTGTTATATCTCTCCCCTTCATTCTAAGATTCCCTGCACTCTGCCCAAAGTTTGGCTATGAGCTCCGCCTCTGCTTTGACACCTCAGTCAGTAGAATCTTTCAGAGGCTGTCTGTGGTAGGCTCCTGTCCTGTTCCCTGTCTTCTCCTGCTTCCAATATCTATCACGTTTGTCCTTCTGCATGAGGACTGAGCATTTAATCTTAACCCTCTAAAATAATTTGGTTTCTTCCCACCTTACATCCCAGGACACTCTTTGTAGCTTTCTTGCTCCTCTTTCCTGATGTTACCTGGACCTCTCCCAAGGCTGAATCCACTACTTCCTATCCTCTAACCCCCTCTTCCCCTGGCTGGTGGGAAGTCCAGCCCTATTCTTGATTCAACTCAGTGATTGGCTGTAAGCTGCTTTATTGACATAGCAGCGGACCATTGAGGAACAGCATTTATATAATATTAAGACAGGAGAGTCTCAGGACAAGGTTTGCTACCCAACATAGGGATACAGAAATCAGCACTTGAATAACCTTATGACTACATAAACTATCTTGGTGTAACTCTAACCAAACAAGTGAAAGACCTGTATGACAAGAATTTCAACTGTTTGAGGAAATTGAAGATATCAAAAGACAAAATGATCTCTCATGCTCAGGGATCTGTAGAATTAACATAGTAAAAATTACTATCTTATCAAAAGAAATGTACAAATTCAATGCAATTCCCATCAAAATTCCAGTACAAAGCTTTACAGAGCTTTAAAGAAGAGCACTCAACTTCGTATAGAAAAACAACAACAACAAAAACCCGGGATGGCTAATACAATCCTGTAGAATAAATGAGCTTGTTGAGGTATAACTATCCCTTATTTCAAGATGTATAACAGATCAATTAAAAAACAAATTAACAAACAAAAAACCAAAAACAGAAACAAAAATTGCATATAAAACATTGATCAATGAAATCAAATCAAAGACCAAAAAGTAAACCTATACACTTATGGAAACATGAAATTACAAAGAAGCTAAAACTATAAAGTGGGAAAAAAGAAAGCATTTCAACAATTGGTGCTGGTCTAACTTGATTTCTGTGTGTAGAAAACATGACAAGATTCATATCTTATCACCCTGTTAAAAGCTCAAGTCCAAGTTGATCAAAGACCAGATACACTAAATCTGAAATTAAAAAGAAAGAGAGAAATAATGTTGAACATTGGCACAAGAGACAACTTTCTGAACAGAAAACCAGTAGCTCAGGATCGAAAATCACCAATTAATAAATGGTTACTCATGACACTGAAAAACTTCTAGAAGCAAAGAATAGTGTCAATAGGATAAAAAGGCAGCCTACAGAATGCAAAAGATTCTTCACTAACCTTACATTCAACAAAGAGCTGATATCCTTATTATATAAAGAACTAAAAAAAGTTAGACACCAACAGATTGAATAATCCAATTTAAAAATGGGTACAGAGCTAAACAGAAGCACTCTAGGGATCTTCGATTTAAGTGGGGAGATAGGATGGACAGAATGGATGAAAAGAGGGAACAAAGTAAGACAGGGATCACACAAAGTTAAGAGGAGGGAGATCAAACCTGGGGAGAACACGGGAAAGAGGACAGAAGGCCTGGAGAGAATAGAAAACTGAGGGTGGGGGCATCTCTGTGACAAGCTGGAGACCTAAGTCAGCATAGGCTTCTGGGAGGATATGAGCAGAACTCAAGCAGAGACTTAGAGTCCATAGAGACTGAAGAGGACACACTTTAACTAGAACCAGTTGCCTAGCAGAGGGAGGGGAACATCAAGCCACCCACAAAAATTTCACCCACAGAGTCAACTAACCTCTGCCCATGTGAGCTAAACAGAGACTGAACCACCAAACAAAGAACATGCATGGGATGGACCAAAGCCCCAAGGACATATGTAACAGATGCGTGGCTTGTTCTTCATGTGGTTCCGCTAACATATGGAACAAGGGCTGTCTCTGACTCTGTTGCCTGCCTTGTATCCATTTCTTCTACATGGGCTTCCTTGTCTGGCCTCAGTGGGAGAAGATGGGCCTAGTCCTGCTGTGATTTGATGTGCCAGGACAGGTTGGTACCCATGAGGCACCTGGCCTTTTCTAAGGAGAAAAGGAGGGAAGAATGGGGGGAAGAGGCACGAAGGAGTGACTGGGAGAGAGGAAGGGGCTGTGATTGGGGAATAAAGTGATTAAATAGATTAATTAATGAAACAAAAAGAAGTACAAGAACCCTTAGGAAACCATAATGTAATATTTTTACAAACTCTCTTTCCAAGAGAGAAAAGATAAACAAAAATAGAAGAGGTGTGGAGAGATGTTTTTTTTTAGTGAAGAGCACCTAGGGTGCTCCCCAAAGCACCTGGGTTTGATTCTCAGCACTGACTTAATGGCTTGCAACCATCTGTTACTCCAGTCCCGTGGTATCTATGTCCTCTTGGCATCCATTAACCCGGTATTTCCTTGTTGGGCAGATATAAAAGCAGGCAAACACTTATATTAATAAAATATCAAAAAGAAAGGTAAAAACTAGAATTCAGATTTTTAAATGAATGAAATGGAAGGACTGTGATGCAATTTGTACCATTCTCTGTAAGTAATGCCTTAAAGCTGACAGGATATTACTATTCAAATAACTCATAAAAGTCATATGGTATTAATATTTATAGGTGAATTATAATTGAATTTCTAGAGTTTCTATTTTATATAAATATCTTATTGGTTACTATTACAGGAGAACTATTTTGGAGAATGCCTGTTTGAGGTTACAAAGACAAGATTTTTGTGAGATAATATTTGCTCAGTATTAGAACACTGCTATGCCTCATCTCCGGCACAAAACGAGGCCAAAGAAAATGTTATAACTGTTTAATATCCCCATGCTGAAGATGACAAGCAAAGAGGATTTAATTAAAAATAACAAATTGCAAACTTCTATTGATAAATGGTTGAATTTAAACATGTTGCCAAATGGTGGGACCTGGAAACTATCATCCTCAGTGAGGTATCCCAAAAGCAGAAAGAACCATATGGTATATACTCACTTATATAGTCCTATAGGATAGGAAGGTCAAGCTGAAATCTACACACCTGGAGAGGATATACAGGAAGGAGGACCCAGGTTGGTATGATCAAGGCTTGTTTGGATGAACAAATGGGATGGACATTGAGTGGAGGAGAAAACAAGCAACAGGACAGGAGCATGCCAAGAAGAACCTCTGGGGGGGAGGGGGTCAATGTAGCAATGTATCAGAGCAGATATTAAGACTCGAGATCAAGACTTTAGCAGAGGGCGAGAAGTATTGATAGATCTGGGGGAGGTTGGTGAGACTTGGGGAGAACAAGAGCTCCACAAAGACCAAACTGAGCAGGGCACAGGGGTATTGTATGAGACGGTTTCTAGGACCATGTGTGGATGTGGCCTGGAACCCCCGCTCAGATGGGGCCCATGATAGCTCGTTGTCAGACTGAAGACCCTAGTGAGGGAAACAGGGACTGTTTCAGTCATGAACTTGATGGCTGACACTTTGACCCTCCCCCATACAAGCCGGGGAGTGACAAACTGGCTAGATCCCAGGGGAGGACAGGACATTGCAGCCAGCCCTGAGGAGACAGGATGAGTTGGGGTTAGATGGAAGGGGAGGAGGTCCTCCCCTGTTGGTGGACTTGGAGGGGGCGGGGAGGAGGGAGATGAGGGAGGGAGTGGGAGGGTGGGAGGGAATGAGAGAGGAGGCTACGCCTGGGATGCAAAGTACCTAACCTGTGATTGATATAAAAATAAATAAAAAGTAGAAAATAAATAAATAAACATGTTGCCATTAACTAAATCATTAAAAAAACCCTGTAAGTATTCTCCACAACCTCTCCAGCATGTGTTGTCAACTGAATTTTTGATCTTAGCTATTCTGATGGGTGTCAGCTGAAATCTCAGGGTCCTTTTGATTTGCATCTCTCTGATGGCTAAGGACGCTGAGCATTTCTTTAAGTGTTTCTCTGCCATTCTGTATTGCTCTACAGAGAATTCTCTGTTTAGATAAGTACCCCATTTTTTAATTAGATTGCTTGCTTTGTTGCTTTTTAACTTATTTATTTCTTATATATTCTGGATATTATCCCTCCGTCAGATATAGGGTTGGTGAAGATCCTTTCCTAGTCTGTAGGCTGTCATTTTGTTCTGACAACAGTATCTTTTGCTTTACAGAAGCTTCTTAGTTTCCTGAGGTCCCACTTATTGATTGCTGATCTTAGAGCCTGTGCTGTTGGTGTTCTGTTCAGGAAGTTGTCTCCTGTGCCAATGAGTTCTAGGCTCTCCCCCACTTTCTCTTCTAACAGGTTTAGCGTGTCTAGTTTTATGTTGAGGTCTTTGATCCACTTGGACTGTAGTTTGTGCAGGGTGATGAATATAGATCTATTTTCTTTTTCTTTTTTTTTTTTTTTTTGCATGTGGACATCCATTTGAACCAGCACCATTTGTTGAAGATACTGTATTGTTTCCATTGAATGGTTTTGGCTTCTTTGTCAAAAATCAAGTATCCATCAGTGTGTGGGTTTATTTCTGGGTCTTCTATTTGGTTCCATTGATCCACCATTCTGTTTGTATGTCAATACCATGCAGTTTTATTACTATTACCTGTAGTACAGCTTGAGATCAGGGATGGAGATGCCTCCAGATGATTTGTTGTTGCACAGGATCAGTTTGGAAATTCTGGGTTTTCTGTTTTTCCATATGAAGTTGATAATTTTTCTCTCAAGGTCTATAAAGAATTGCGTTGTTATTTTGATGGTAATTGCATTGAATCTCTAGATTGCTTTTGGCAAGATGGTCATTTTTACTATGTTAATCCTACTGATCCATGAGCACAGGAGATCTTTCCATCTTCTGATATCTTCTTCAATTTCTTTCTTCAGAGACTTGAAGTTTTTCTCAAACAGGTCTTTCACTTGATGCCCCTCAGTTGAGGAATGGATACAGAAATTGTGGTACTTTTACACAATGGAATACTACTCAGCAATTAAAAACAAGGAAATCATGAAATTTGCAGGGAAATGGTGGGACCTAAAAAAGATCATCCTGATGCAGAAAGACACACATGGTATATACTCACTTATAAGTGAATACTAGACTTATAAGATAGGATAAACATATTAAAATCTGTACACCTAAAGAAGAAAAACAAGAACGAGGACCCGGAGTAAGATGATCAATCCTCACTTAGTAAGACAAATGGGATGGACATTGGAAATAGGAGAAAACAAGTGACAGGATAGGAGACTACCACAGAGGGCCCCTGAAAGACTCTTCCTAGCAGTGTATCAAAACAGATGCTGTGACTCAGAACCAAACCTTGGGCAGAGTGCAGGGAATCATATGAAAGAAGGGGGAGTTAGTATGACCTGGAGAGGCTTGGAGCTCCACGAGGACAAAATATATCTGGGACCACAGGTCTTTTTGAGACTGTTTCTCCAACCAAGGCCCATGACTGGACATAACCTAGAACCCCTGCATATAGCCCATCGCAGGTCAGTGTCCAAGTTGTTCCCTAGTTAGGAGAACAGGGACTGTCTCAGACATGAACTCAAAGGTTGGCTCTTTGACCCCCCCACCCCCCACCACACACACATACCTCCAAAGGGAGACGCAGCCTTGCTAGGCCACAGAAGAGGACATTGCAGCCATCCCTGAAGAGATCTCATAAGCTAGGTCAGATGGAAGGGGAGGAGGCCCTCCCCTGTCAGTGGACTTAGAGAGGGGCAAGAAGGAGATGAGGGAGGGAGGGTGGGATTGGGAAGGAATGAGGGAGAGAGCTACAGCTGGGATACACAGTAAATAAACTGTAACTAATATAAAAAAACCTGTGATTATTTAGAAATATATTCATTCACTCTTAATATTTCATAAATCTTATATGTGGTTTCTTAAGACTGATGTTAGTGTTATTAAAATTAATTATTTCTCCAAAAAATCTGGGCCCAGGGGTCTTTTCTGAGACTGATCCTCTAACCAAGGACCATGTAAGGAAATAAATTAGAAGCCCTGTACAGATGTAGCCCAGGGACACTGGCAGCTCAGTGTCCAACTGGGTTCCATAGTAAGGGGAACAGGAACTGTCTCTGACATGAACTCAGTGGCTGGCTCCTTGGTCACCTACCCCTGATGGGAGAGCAGCCTTACAGGCCACAGAGGAAGACATTGCATCAAGTCCTGATGAGACCTGATAGGCTAGGCTCAGAGGGATTGGGAGGAGGACCTCCCCTATCATTAGACTGGGAGAAGGGCATGGATGGAGAAGAGGGAGGGAGGGATTGGGAAGGGATGAAGGAGAGGGCTACAGCTGGGATAAGAAGTGAATAAATTGTAATAAGTTAAAAATTTAAAAAAATTGTTTTTCATGTGTTGTTCAGTGGTTATTTTATAACATATTCAAATACAGAGGGATTTTTAAAATGTATACACTACTATGAGCAAAAAGAAAATAATAATTGACACTAAAATTTTGGCACATTACTAATGAAAAATGGCTTATGAAAATGCAAATTGCATGTTATATAATTATTTTATGAATTTGAGAACTAGGATACCCACAGAGTGGGATGATTCAAATGAACACCCACACTGACCTCTGTTGTAAAACAGAACATCTAGTACACTGCACAGAAGATGTGAAGTGAAGTGCTCATTTTAAGTGGCACTTAGATTTATTAAGCTAAGCGAACACTTAAACAGAAATCAGATATCCGACAAAGGTAAATTACTTTGCTGTCATGTTCATGAGCTGCCTTATGGTGCCACTCATCTCAATGAAATGATGGACCTAGAAATGCTAATTAGATGTTATAGCCTGAACAATATTGAAGAGGCTTTTTAATTTGTGCTTCCACCATGTACTTTGAAATGTCCTCACATATTTGTAAGGACAGTAGTGATGGAATGTTTTGTTTTATTTGTTATCTTTATTTTCGTTTCTTTGGGATTTTTTTACATTTATTCAAAGATTTTATTTTAATATATAAATGTTTAATGGCATAAATCTATTTTGTCTGGTGATGGGTTTGCTAAGAACAGATTAATCCAAGTATATCATGTACTTTGGCCATATTCATATTTCTATTCTCTTTTTTCCTGTTGTCTCTTCCCTCTAGAGTTGCCTTTGCCATGCAGACAGTTCCACTTCTACTGTGTCCTATCTCTAAGTGAGTTTAGGCATTTCTATAAAATCTAGGATCCACAAATAATGGTGAACATGAAGTATTTGACTTTCAGAGTTTATTTTCATAAATATGATAATCACCAGTTCATTCAGTCTCTGAAACCAGTAAGATTTTGCTCTTTCTTGTGAGTGTATATAACTCTGTTTTATGTGTATACCACATATTTGTCATTCTTAGGTTGGGGAGTAGTGGTAACTGGTAAGATAGTAGCTGTATATTTAGTTCTGGAAGGAACTTCCATAATCTAAAAACCAAATACCTAAAACCAAACAATCCAATCAGTATATGGAACAACTAATGAAACTCAGTGTTCTCAAAGGATGAACTACAAATAGCAACCATGCTATTTCCAAAAGTCAGCCTGATATAAAAATTCCTGTGAAATCTTGAACAATAAACACTTGTCTAAATTAAGCATCACAGAAATCTACATCTTCTATATTCATGTTACATTAATTGAATATATTATATATATTTTTTAATCTGGACCAAATAATTTCTATTTATTGTGTTCTGGTTGGAACACGGCTAGCACTAAAACGTAACAATGTTATCATTCTTCTACATAACTAACATCTTCACACATAGTTTTCTCTGGAGAGGTAACATGCCTTTATCACTACTGTTACGATGGGAATCAGTTTATAAATCTTCTTATATGAACTTTGTGAAAGATGTCTTAGGAAGTAGGTATACAGGAAATATAGTTAACTTCAGAGAAGTATTGAAATAGTCTAAATGGGAGAAATTAAACGTTGTTTAACAATTGTAGAGTGACATAAACCTTTCTCTACAAGGTCCTTTTACCTGGATGTGTTGATGTGTATTCTGCATCATTATTAAGAGAACAAAAGAGTATGTTGATTAAATCTTCTTTTACTGTCACTACTTAACTTAGACTCAAAATATTGATAATTTTCTTTTTAGTGTAGGAATGTCCGAAAGTTTGTAAAATCTTGGTAAATGTTTCATGGACAGTGAGGGAATTTTTTTAATATAATTTTTTTCTTTTTGTTTTTGTTGAATTGATACAGGGAGTTTATAAATAACTTAAATAACTATAATAACTAAGAGAATTACCTATTCACAAATAACTAAAAAATAAGTCCATTAGTGGTATGAGAAGGACGAGGAAGAGGAGGCGTCTTCATCACTGATGTGGTCCCTCAGCATAGTTTTGTAGTACTTAAATCAGGCCACTTACATTTTTAAGAAAGTATTCTTAATCTCATAAAAATTTCAGTTTGTAGACAACTATGCAGAATTACATCGTTTACTGCAATTTTCCATAACTTTTAAGAAGGTTGTTAATAGATTTTTTTAAATAAACCTCTCAGAACTCTTAGAATACTAGCTGAGCTCTGGATTGTTTTCTCACTGTTTTAATGGCTCTTGGTCTTCTGATATCTTCTTCAGTTTTTTTTTTTTTTTTTTTAGAGAATTGAAGATTTTTTCATACAAGTCTTTCACTTGGTTGGTTAGAGTCACACTAAGGTACTTTATGATTTTTATGGCTGTTGTAAAGGGTGTTGTTTGCCTACTTTCTTTCTCAGCCCATTTGTCTTTTGTATACAGGAGGGCTTCAGATTTTTTTTTTGAGTTAACTTTGTATCCAGCCACTTTGCAGAAGGTGTTTATCACCTGAAGGAGTTCTCTGTTAGAATTTCTGGGTTTATTTATGCATCTATCATATCATCTGGAAATAGTGATAGTTTTACTTCTTCCTTTCTGATTTGTATCCCCTTGATCTCCTTTAGTTGTCTCATTGCTCCGGCTAGGATTTCAAGAACTATGTTGAAGAAATAAGGAAAGAGTGGGCAGCATTGCCTTGTGCCTGATTTCGGTGGGATTAATTTATATTTCTCTCCATTTAGTTTGATGTTGGCTACAGGCTTGCTGTATATTGCCTTTACTATGTTTAGGTAAGTAAGTGCCCTGTATTCCCGATCTCTCCGAAACTTTAAACATGAATGGTGTTAGATTTTGTCAAATGCTTTTTCAGCATCTAAGGAGATGATCATGTGATTTTTTTTTCTTTCAGTTTGTTTATATGGTGCATTACATTGATGGATTTTCATATGTTAAACGACACCTGCATGTCTGGGATGAAGCCTACTTGGTCGTAGTGGATGAAAATTGCAGGCAAATGGATGGAACTTGAAAAGATCATCCTGAGTGTGGTAACCCAAAGCAAAAATATACATATGGTACATACTCATTTATAAGTGGATATTAGCCATATAATACAGGATAAGCATACTAAACTCTATAGTCCTAAAGAAGCTAAACAACAAGGAGGACCCTAGGGAAGAGGCTAAAACCTCATTCAGAAGGACAAACAAGGAAGACATCAGAAGTAGAAGACAGGGAATAGGTCAGGAGCCTTCCACAGGGGTCTCTGAAAGACTCTACCTATCAGGGTATGGAAAAAGATGCTGAGACTCATTGCCAAATTTTGGGCAGAGTGCAGGGAACCTTATGGAAGAAAGGGGAAATAGATTCAGAGGGGATAGGAGCTCCACAAGGAGAACAACCCAACCAAAAATAAATAAAATGGTCCCAAGGGAGCCTGCAGAGACTGATATTCCAACCAAGGACTGTACATGGAGAGGACCTCTATGTTCAAAGCAAGCCCATTGGCTGTTCAGTTTCCAAGTGGGTTCTCTAGTAAGGGGATCAGGGGATGACTGGGGATCAGGGGCTGTCTCTGACATGAATTCAGTATCCAGCTTTTTGATCACCTCTCCTTGGGGATTGCAGCCTTGCCAGGCTGCAGAAGATGCTACCAGCCCTGATGGGACCTGATAGGCTGGGGTCAGATAGAAGGGGAGGAGGACCTCCCCTATCAGTGGACTAAGGGAGGGGTATAGGGGGAGGAGAAGGAAGGTGGATGAGACTGGGAAGAAATGAGGGCTGAGCTACAGTCTGGATACAAAGTGAATAAACAAACAATCAAATGAATGAATGAATAAATTGTTTTGAAAAATGACTCTTGGTGAAGGCATGTTGATTTCTTGCTTGACACACTCAGATGATGCTTTCCAGCACACAATACTGTTTTTGCTCTTCCCTCCTTCTCTTCTATCAATTCTGTAACTATCTTGCTTACAGTATCTCTTAGTTGTCTCTCTGTCTCTCTGTCTCTGTCTCTCTCTTCCACTAACAACACTAATGTTCATATCCCTTCAGAACACTTCTGCCTCCAGATGCCCATTATTTACAGCTACAACCTTCCAATTTCATTTTCTTTGTTTTTTTTCATTCTTTATATATCTCTAAATGATCAGACCAACTTATGTTTCTTACCTACCATTTGGATTGATTTTTCCAAGAAGTTTAAGAAATATGTCTTATGAAGACTGTTGAGCCATAGGTAAGATAGGATAGGGAGTGCATCCCTGGATCCAGATGCTAGAGAAAATAACATCTCCAAGTCTCTGAATCCCATGATATACCTCAGTCCATCACTTTTTCTCACTGTCTTACAGGCATTGTAAGCAAAGGCATACATGGAAGACGATGGAAAAGAAATTAAAAGGGTACTTATCACACTACTTCTTTGGTGTCGCTCCATAGGAATGATTGTATAACCATTTGCTAATTGCTTGGGTCTACTTCATAGGTCATAGGAAGTTCATGTGACTTCCTAGTATTACCAAAGAATAATAATAAAGTAGACAAGAACAGATGCTGTTAGGTCAGGCCAAGAAAATGAGAAGCGTTGAAACTTTATTTCCCGTGACTACCACCTTATGCCTCCAAAGCTTCAATTTAATGTTTGTCAGTGCAACAAAGACATCACCTTCTAAAAGTGAATCTGAAAAAGAATAGTTTCAACTGTAACATTCTCTTTAGAGTAGACTTGTAAAAAATTAGCTTAAAAGGTTTTGTCAGTATGTTAATGACATCCTTGCTCCAAGGGTTTAGTGGGATGTGTCCACTCATGTGTTCTTCAGTGATCCATAGGTTACTCAAGAGCTGAGGATTGCTACAATTAAGTTTTTTTGTTAATTTGTGACTCCAATCTGTATAGTTAATATCAGAAATAAAGTAATAGGATGTGAAAATATATACTTCCCCCTGGGGCTTAGAAATAAGTAAAACAAGTTAAAATAAGCATTTTTATTTTTAAGTATCAAAAGGAAAGACATTTTTCATAATGTTGTATCTTTCGCTCTGCCTGAACTTTTGCCAATGGGCTCTCATCTCTAATTTCACCTTACACGAGCTGTGTGTTAAGTGACTCTGCTCTCTCTATATCTCTGTACTTGTGACTACCTTGATCAGGAATGTAAAGAAGAGCAATCCACACAAACAGAAGAGAATTTACCTAAAAAAGTTAAATACCAGCATTAAAGAAAGTGGGACCTAATGGCCTTCCTTCCCATTGCTTCGGTCTTCTAAGTTGCCTGGATATCCTTTGCAATGCACACTTTGTTTGCTGTTTGTTTTTTAAATATTTTTTATTAATTACACTGTATTCAGTTTGTATCCCCTCTGTAGCTCCCTCCCTTCTTCCCTCCCAATCCTTTCCTTCCTCCCCCTTCTCCACGCATGCCCTTCCCCAAGTCCACTGATAGGAGAAGTCTTCTTTTCCTTCCTTCTGATCCTAGTCTATTAGGTCTCATCAGGAGTGGCTGCATTTTCTTCCTCTGTGGCCTGGTAAAGCTGCTCCCCCCTTCAAGGGGAGGTGATCAAAGAGCCAGCCACTGAGTTGATGTCAGAGACAGAATGGTGGATCAATGGAACCCGAATAGAAGACCCAGAAATAAACCCACACGCTTAAGGACACCTGATTTTGACCAAGATGCCAGAATCATACAATGGAAAAAAAGATAGCATCTTCAACAAATGGTGCTAGGCTAACTGGATGGCCACATGTAGAAAAATGCAAATAGATCCATACTTATCACCCTCCACAAAACTAAAGTCCAAGTGGAACAAAAATCTCAATATAAAATCAGACACGCTAAACTTGTTAGAAGAAAAGGTGGGGAAGAACCTTGAACTCGTTGACACAGGAGACAACTTCCTGAAGAGAACACCAACAGCACAGGTTCTAAGAGCAACAATCAATAAGTGGGACCTCATAAAACTGAAAAGCTTCTGTAAAGCAAAGGACACTGCCCTCAGAACAAAATGTCTACCTACAGATTGGGAAAGGGTCTTCACCAACCCTATATCTGACAGAGGGCTAATATCCAGTATATATAAAGAACTAAAGAAGTTAAAAAGCAACAAATCAAATAATCCAATTAAAATATGGGGAACAGAGCTAATCAGAGAATTCTCAATAGAGGACTATTGAATGGCAGAGAAACACTTAAAGAAATGCTCAGCGTCATTAGTCATCAGGGAAATGCAAACAAAATGACCCTGAGATTTCACCTTATACCCATCAGAATGGCCAAGATCAAAAACTCAAGTGATAACACATGCTGGAGAGGTTGTGGAGAAAGGGGAACCCTCCTCCACTGCTAGTAGGAATGTAAATTTGTACAACCACTCTGGCAATCAATCTGGCAGTTTCTCAGACAACTAGGAATAGAGCTTCCTCAAGATCCAATGCACTCTTTAAGGAAATAGTATAACCTTTGAGCAAATGCCATGTGTGACTTGAACTATAGTACTTTGTCTTGGAACACAAATTTGTATTTGTTGCCCACTGTTCACTTTCTTTTAGCCCAGGCCATCTTCATTTCATTATTTAAAAAAAAAAAACTTTCCTTTATATTCCTCTGTGAGACTCTATTCATTCGCTTCCCGAGGGAGCTACTGTATTTTTTACACACACCCTGTGCAACGCCGATGGTCTACAAGATATTAGTGATTGGCCAAGTCTTGGCAAGTTATTGCTCTCTCTTGGCATGTTTCAGTATGATAACAGGGAGTCCATCCATTCTCTTTCCAGTTCCTCCCTCTGCCCCAAATATTAAACTGTAAAATATGCAAGCAGGTTTCCCAATAATTAAGGTCTATAGTGAATGTTGTAAAGACAGCATACAATGCTCAGTTATAAATTGATAATATGGCACATTTTGGGGTTTAAGCCTAGTCCCCAAGTAACTTCACTTCCCACCTTTATGCAACAGTTGTTTAAACATTCTCAGACTTTCTCAGCTAATTGTTTCCATATATTCTCTATCTTCTCTAAATGTGTCTTGGCTAGGCCCACCAGATTTATCAAACTAGAATGCAAGATGCAAAATATATTTAAATATCAAATTAATAATGATATTGTAATATTTGGGGAGCACTGATACTGAAAAAATTCATTGTTCATATGATCATCCTGTAATATGTCTATAAACCTAGTTGATGGCTTTAAGTACAGTAATTTAACTGATTTATGTACCTTGTGATTAAAGAGAATGCTTTGATACTGCAAGTTATATAGTCCTCCTGGTGCCTGACAAGAACTCAGGGAGTGATCTTATTTTTCCTAAATGTACTGTTGTAGCCCAAATATAATCCAACAACTGACTCATGTTTACCTTTGAGAAGCAATGCTGTGTTCAGACCAAGACAAATTTTGAAACAGTGCCTCTAAACAGCCAAGATCTTTCATGTTGATTTAAAGTGAAGTATCTAAAAAACTGATTGCAGATTGTCTTAACATTGAAATTCAAGAACTATTAAGTGACAAAGCCAAGAGACAGCCCAGGGAAAAAAATAACCACATCTCCTATGTCCTGCCTCCAAATCTTCAAGCTGTAATGTACTTAATTACTGTGCTGTAATGTTTCTTTGTAGGACCCATGAGTGTTGGAACGATTCATATTCAAAGACTTGTTGAATATAAAAATCTAGTATCTTTCTTAGAATTTGTAAAGTTGTACTATATAATTATGCATGTATTAAATAATTTGAAAAAGGATATGTTCTCCTAAAAATTATCTTCATTTGACAGAATGCTTTGTTTTAGAATCACAGTCATACGAATGGCTATTTGAGACTAATAAAAAGTAAACTTTTTAAATATTTAGTCTATTAACAATTTTTCTCCATATAACTCCCATTGTTCTTTGTCATTAAATAGTCAAGTGTTTTCCTTTCAAATGGTGTCTACCATTAAGACTGCTTTTTAAAGCATGCATTAAGATGGAGGGATGGGAAGTTACTCTAATTTTCAGTTCATGTTACTTCTTGAGTACTGTCACTTCTCTCTATAAAGCTATGGAAAGTGAACATTAGCCCTTTAAAGGAGTCATGTTTCAAGGATCAGGTGGGAAAGACAGAAGTGTTGGATGCACCTCACTGCACTGCTGTTCATCCCCAACACTTTGCACAATGTGAGAATGTTTAATAATTCCAGCCCAACCTACAGATAAGAATCTCTGGTGTCACATCACAACTGACAGTGCTGGTGTGAGATTTGCAGTAAAACAATATTCCAGCTGTAGCTTTCATTTACAGAAATAAAACAGCAGAAGTGGAGGGAAAAGGCCAGGGTAAGATAAACACTTTCATCTGGCAACAGCACTGACATTAAATTATAATAGCTACATGAAAGTGAGGAGTGAAAAAAAATTCAACCTCAGGGTAGAAAACTAATATGGACCGCATCATTTGCAAGCTATTCTTCTATCCATATTTATGCTAGCTAGCTCATGTTTAGATATCCAGAGAGACCACCAAATATAAATAGGCTCTTTTTCAAATAAAGTCTATGGCAACTGTTGGACAGGCAGCCTTATTTTTCTCCCATTAATCACTAGAAACTTCACACGGTGTGAAAGTCTCAGGGGATACTTCTGGCTGGGAAAAAAGATCCTCCCTCCTCAGTTCTAATCAGTCCATCCCATCTGTAATGGCTTTAGAAAATTGTTAATGACATAAAGTGACAGTCGAAGGGCTTTTTGGTCTGTTAGTGTAGGGTTACTATGAGCTCTAAAACAGACTACTCCATGCAGGCCTCAAAGCTGCTGGAAAATGATCTGGATTATGAAGGAATAAATTTGATATGTTAGCAATCACAAGCAGGAACTGAGAAGAAAGGCTTCCTTAATACAGTTCTTTGTGGCTATAATGGGAAATACGAAGATAAATCTGGCGCAGAGACAAACCCACATAAGACTGCCACAGGCACACAGAATATAGATCTCAGCTATGAGATGTGTAAACACACAGTGCCCTGAATAAGGAGCTCAGTATATAAGTGCAAACAAACCCATTTTTATAGCATGGCATTTTGAATGGAGTTTGAAGCCTAAACGATGCTATTCTACTTGTAGATGAAGATGGGAAATGTAACAGTAAGTACCATGCCTTTATATATAGAACCTAATAAAATGCTGTAGCCAATTGTGAGCAGAAAGAAAATTAAAGCTGAAATTGGCTTTCCTAATAATGGAACTGCCTTTATTTCCCCTCACCTAAATTATTGTTTTCAAATTGTTATTACCTTCTTTTGGACCTAGGAAACACTGAAGAATGATGTGAGACTGACTATAATGGAAGCATCTGTTAGTGACAGCAGTATGACATCACAAGGTATAATCTCATTCCTTACATTATGTAAAGTTCTATACAGACTTGGTGAATAAATGTATATCTAGAATTTGAATATGTTAAAATAGGCAATGATAGAAATGTAAATGTAGATTTGGGGGATGTTTTTATGAAGAATTTTATTCTAATGCACTAAAGCATTTTCTTTCATGTTTCTTTTTTTTTTCTTTCAATTTTGACAACATTTACCTCATTAGGGTGTCATAGAAAGTGACACTGTAAACAATTTCCCACACATCTCCTGTAGGTTGTGCTAAGGGCTATAAAAATACCACATTCTGACAATTTTGTGGGTCTTGAAAGACTAGGTAAAAGATTTTCACCTACTTAGATAGAAAGTTTTACTTAGTGGTAAGGAAAAGCTAGATGATATTATCACCTAACCCTGCCATGTTCAAAAAGATGTGTGAAAGGCAAATTTGTCTCCCATGTAGGAGATTTGGAGATGTTTAGAAGCAAGGTTAGTTCTCATTACTCAGAGATAGTTTGAGAAAGGCTCCACCTAACACACTTCCGTTTTACCAGGTTGTTTCTAAAGAAAGAAACTATCTACATGCTTCTAGAATTAGACACAATTTTTCCTGGACGGGCATCATTTGGTAGAAATATGCAACTAGCAAATAGGCCTTCCCTCTTCTGTGGCTGTGCATTCAAAACAAGAATGGGATGTTAAAAGCACAGGATAACTTCTCAGGAAATAATTCTGAATAATCTCAGTGGTGGAATTCAGCTGATTACATTTCCATTGTCAAATGTTGAACATTCTCCCTGAGCATTAGATTTAGGACCAGGAAATCGTAGGGCTGCTGAAAGAAGTTCGCCATTTGGGTTTGGAGAGGATCATAGACGTTGGATACCCACACTAATTCTTTCAGCCTACTAGGAAACCATCTCATAAATATCTATTTCAGAGTTCTAAAATGATTAAATGACATCATGATAACCTGATTTAAAGAAAATGTTACAAGAGGGCCTTAAATGCTACCCTGGTGGCCTTGTGGAGTTAATGCAGTTTTCTTAAGTGCCCAATTCAGTATTAGTTTGCAGTGTATGGAGCGGGGAATGTGTCTCAATAACTCACTGATAGTTTCAGCTAATATCAGTATATTAAGGGGAGATAAGATTTTGAAGGAACCTATCATAGGAGTAGCTGGTCATTCTGTGTAATTCACCTCAGTTAAAGAAAGGAAGATGGAGGACATTTATTCTATTTCATGACATGAAGTGTTAGTTCCAGAATTGAAAATAAAACCAATTAATATTGTTAAAGGAAAAAAGAAGAAAAGCTGAAGCCTTTCCAAATTAAAAATCTGAGAAAAAAATACTGAAATCATTCTCTATTTAAGGAGTACCTCAAGAGAGAAAAGGTAGACATTAAAGTAGTACTTTAGAAGACAGGTTAAAATGAGAAAAGAGGGAGGTAAGAGAGACAATTGTATAATATTAATGTATTAAACAGCTAAACAAAGGAGACTTTCAACACAAAAGAAAATAGGTTATTAGACAGAAACTAAGTTGTTTCCTTCTGAAATATAGCTAAAACTTCTTCATAACCTTTCCTGGAAGCCAAGAATACCAGCTTCTTATAGCAGCTACACATCACCAGTATGAAGCCAAACTTTCCCCAGTATTTGATAACAGAACCAAATAATACACTCTAAGATCAGAGAGCAGATAAAACCTTTTAATATTTTTATATAAAATACATATATTATGTATAGTTTATTATAAAAGTTGTGAAAATTAATTATTTTAAAAGTGGTTTAATATCATAACATCACATTATGCAGTCAATTTGAACACAAGAAGTGGCATGAAAACATAAAAGTAAAGTGATAAAATATAGAAGAAAAACAGTTTTGGATCCAAGGTAAGAAACATCTCTGGCATTTACAAAGTGTTTAGCTAAATAAATAACTCAATTAATAGAAGCACAGTAGTGTAGAAACAACCACAAAAATTAACCACCAGCCAATCAATCATCTTACACATTTAAGCACGAGTACAGTTCTAAACTCTAGAAACAGTTCATGGAAGCACATTCAATTTATATAAGATAAAAGAAACTTCTCAAATTGCCAAGGGAGTGAAAGATTCTGAAAGCCACTATAATTTAATTTTGAAAAGAATAGCCACACCTCTGGATTCTTAGATCTTATGTTCAGGAGTTGAATTGCCTTGAGGAAACCATAACATCGTTCTGTATTTGTGGATAAGTTGAGTATTTAAAGTACCCGTACTGTTAAATATCATAGAGAATGCTATAATAAGTGATAGATTTTATGTAGTAGATTGGACTGAAATAAATGATTAACCACATAGGAAAGAATAATGAGGTACATTAAAGAGTTACATTGAGGAGGAGAAGAATCATTGTTGTATGACTTTTACCAAGGAGCCATGAACAAATGTCACTCAGGTGAAAAAAAAATGATGAAACAAAACAAAAATTTCACAAAGGTCCAACTTGATGCATAATTAATTTTGTTGTGGTAATTTACAGGAGTACTAAGAGGTTATAGAAATGTGACTCAAAGGCCTCTGAATCGCTGAAAACTGCACCATGGCACATGTGTCAATCGTGAAAACTGCTTCCTCTTCTCAGTAGTCCTTGCTGCTGATCAATAGCACTAGTTTCAGGAATTTACCAAGACTTGTGAGTTGTTTAATTCCAGTCTCATAAGCCTCTCTCCTCTAGGACACAGTGTTTCAATTTGGAGGATGTTGTTATGGAAAAACTATAAAAAATTAATATTTATGTGAGTAAATTTAGGAAATAAAGTAATAATCAGAGTATCAAAAGTTCAAACTTCAGTTAGAAAGATTTATGTAAAAAATAAAAGATACATGAAATAAATATAGTTACAGTATATAGTAAAAAAATGAATGTTGTAACATGCATGAATAATTACAGCCACCAACTCTTCAACATTTAACCCAACTGGTATGAATACAGCAGGTCATACGTAGTGTAACTTTTTTGATCTCCACACTATAATCAATAATATGCTTACATCAAGGGACCAGTGTAAGTAGTACCCCAATATGGCCTCCCTTGAGTTTCAACATAAATTGTTTCCCTATTTTTAAGACATGCATACTTTAATCAGAGTATTTTGACCCTTAGGAAGAGGTAGCATGCAATTTGCCACTCTAAAATAAGCCCTGACATACAGCAAGCCTTGTTATAACTATGTCAGTAAAGATGTTAAAGGGTCTTGAATAACTTATCAAGTTATGTAGCCTTTATGTCTAAGATAGCCACTATCATGGTTTGAATGGGTGGTCCTCCCATGGTCTCCTGTATTGGAACGCTTTCTCCAGCTGGTTGGGCTGTCAGGAGAGGTGACAGAATGTTTAGGAAATGGAGCCCTGCTGTAGGAAATACACCCCTGGGGTGGGCTGTGACAGTTAATAGCCTTATCCTGCATCCTTATTTCTCTCTATTGCTAATTCTGCAAGATGTGAACAGCCTACTTCCTGCTTCTGCTGCTCTGCCTCCTGGCCACTGTGACATCTCTGGGATCATAAGCCAAAGTAAATCACTTTCTTCCCTAACATACTTTTTGTCAGGGTACCTTAGCATAGCAAAAAGCAAAAACAAAACCAAAAACAAACAAACAAACAAAAAACCTCATGCAAAGTTGAATACAAAAATCATGTAAGCACATCGGGGCTGTTGTGAAGAAACTGACCATATTGTGGTAGAAGGGTGTGTAAGACAGTGAGCTTTAGATTAGAAAAGGCTCTGACTGCTGTTAGGAGAGGTGGAGAGGATCCCGAAGGACAGCAGTGCTGGGAGCAACACAGACCATAGAGGCCCACATAAGCGATATTTCAGAAGATGAAAGGGACTCTGTTAAAATCTAGGTGGGACCTTTTAATTTGGTAAGGAATAGGATGGTATTGGCTACCAAAGTAAAAAAAAAAAAAAGCATGAGGCAGAACTAACATGGAAGGTGCTATTTTCTTTTAGAGAGTAAATATCAAGGCAGCATACCATTGAGTTTATGTTATTGTTATTGCTGCTTATTTTTATGTAGATCTATTATATAAAAGGGCAACAAGTGGGACAGAAATAAAATCCATGGTGTTTAGAGTGGAAAACAGCACTATGAGGCTTAAAGTTGAAGTAAAGTTGACCTCATGAGCTAAAGTCTGTTACAGCCAGAGATTGGCCCTGTTAGGAAGAATCCTCTGGGTCTGCCCTGGAATGGAGAAAGTTCCCACCTATGGATATAACTTTTGAAAGAGAGACAAAAGAGTTGCTTGTTCTGATAAAGCAATTGCCTAGGAAAGTACTCTACCAGTTTCAGTATACAGAAGCTCCTTCAAGCTGGACATGGTGGTACATTACTTCAATCCAAAAACTTGGGAGACAGAGGGAAGTAGATTTCTTTGAGGTCAAGGCCAGCCTGGTCTACATAGTGAGTTCCACTATAGGCAGAGCTGTATAGTAACACCCTGTCTTAATACAAACAAAACCAGAAAAGTCATTCAGAACATTCTGCAACTGTAATCTAAGAGACCCAAGGTTCATCTCAAGCTGTCAGACAAGCATAATGATGCCATCCACATAGTGGATGGTCACTTTAGTGACCAGAAACGTGCAAGACTGAGGGGTAATGAATTCTTCCTCCATGAATTCAGAGAACCATTGAGGCCACACAATGTGTGGCAGGATTGGAGTGTGTTAGTATATAGGCAGCCTGCTTCTGGATTGCCCAGGAACCTATGATGTCATCATGTGTAACCACCAGGTGTGTGACAGGTGCAGTTCACCTGTACATGCACAAGCTATAAAAGAACCAACCTTGATAGACAAGAGTCAGATGGAAGGGGATGAGGACCTCCCCTATCAGTGGACTAGGGGAGGGGCATGGGAAGAGAAGAGGGAGAGAGGGCAGGATCAGGAGGGGACAAGGGGGGTGGCTAGAGCTGAAATACAAAGTGAATAAATTGTATTAAATAAAAAATAAATTAATTAAAATTTTAAAAGAGGACCAACCCACTACTTTGTCACTCTCTTCCTTTCTGCTCTTTCCCTATGATGAGGCCCTGAGATGCTATTGCATGAAGGGTTAAGTTGGAAGACTGGGATTCAGTGCATATACCAACATATTGGAGATGTCAGAATCATGACATCTTTGAAAGATAGGTTCACACAATGTAACAAATGTAACAAAACCGAGTGAAAAATATATGTTTCAGGCAGCAAAGATGGAGCCAGCTTAATCCTTTGAAAGTGAAGTCCCAAATAGTAACAGAAAGGAATCTCCAGTATATTGTATTTTGCCCTCCTGGGTTTTAGTCTTATTCTGGTGGAATCTTTCCTCTCTGTATCTTCCTTTGTAATAGTTATGTATATTTTCTTTCATTGTATGTTCAAAGTACACACACACTAACACATATATATTTATTATGAGTGATCATGGTGAAGAAATTACCCTTGTCTCAGAAGAAACTTCAGACTTTTGAAGAGTGGCGAGGCTATTTAAGACAAAAGGATCTCTTGTATTTGAACTAAATGTATTTTGTATCATGGAGCAGCCTGGAGCTTATGGGGACCAGGAGAGTAATACGGTTTCAATGAGAAATATTCCCCACAGCTTTTAAATATGATCACCTAGTACCTAACTGGTGGTGTTATTTAGGAGACTGTTTGGAGGCAGACTTTGATGGAGGAAGAACATCACTGTGGGCTGCACTTTGAGGGCTGCTCATCTTGCTTTGCTTTCCATTCTCCCTCTGATATTTTATCTGTGAGAATTTTTTTTTCTGTCGTGACTTGCCCTCTAGAATCTATAAACCAAAAGAATCCCATTTCTTCCCTAACTTGCTTTAGTCAGACTGTCACAGCAGCAGAAAAGCAGCAAATATACAGTCGTGAAATAATTTTTACAAGGCGGCACACTCTTTTAATCCCAGCACTCCAAAGGCAGACACAGTTGGATCTCTGTAAGGAGGAAACCAGCCTGGTCTACAGAGTGAGTTCCAGCACAGCTACATTGAGAAACCCTGCCTCAAAAAAAAAAAAAAAAAAAAAAAAAAAAGAAAGAAAGAAAAAAGAATTATTCATAGAGGAAAAAAAATCATACTTAGCCTTAAAAGTGTAGAGTGACTAGAAATGAATGTGCCCAGAGCCTGAAGGTCCCATTAGAAATGTCACCGAACCATAAGAGAATATGAGGTTACAAGGCGAGGAAGTTAGTGGAGAAAAACAAGGCAAAACATTTAACATTTGAATATTTAAACTATGGGGGAGTATTTATAGGAAAATAAACCATAGTAAATTTGACACCAGATTTGAGAGCAAATTATAAACCTTTAATACTACATAGAGACATTTGTAATTCTTTCTCTAAGAATACAAAACAAGTTACAATTTTTTTTTCTGATCAAGGCGCCATTTTTATTACAGAGTAAACCACTTATATAGGTTTCCAAGTAAACATATCCAAGCAAAACAGGAACATTAACCAAGCAAAACAGGAGGTTTAATGGAGCAAAACAGGAAGTGTAACTGAGAAAAACAGGAGGTGTAACTAGGCAAACAGGAGGTGTCTGCTGAAAACAACAAGAATAGAGAGCCATCATGACTTGCACACACATGACCAATGGAATGACTACCTCAGTTCCCCCTTTTTCCTTTATGACCCTTTTGGACTCACAAAGCTTTTCTTTTAATACAATAATAATTATGAAATTATGAAAACTGTTAGGTAAAGTCTACATATGCAATGTCTAGTCTATTTGTATTTAGCAACTTAGAAAGTACCTGATTATTCTATCTATCGTGCCAATTTTTAAAATAACATTTAAGTTTGTTTTGCTTTTTGTCTGATTATTTGTGGGTTTTAAAGCACCCTGACTGTGAGGAATAAGTAATTGGGATAGGTTTGAAGTTTTATTTTTATTTTACTATACACGTGTTCAGTTACAAATCCATAGAGTCAAGATCACTTTAACAAAGAAAGAGTCTGGCAAGGCTGCATCCCCACGGGGAGGTGATCAGAGTCTGGCCACTGACATGCCAGAGACAGCCAGTGCTTCCCTTACTAGGGTACCCACATGGAGACTGAGTCTATACTGGGCTACATCTGAGCAGGAGGTCTAAGTCCATTCCATGCTTGGTCCTTTGTTGCGGTATGAGTCTCTGCAAGGCCTCATGGGCCCAGAATTTTTGGCTCTGTTGCTCTCCTTGTGGAACTCCTGTCACCTCTAGGTCTATCCATCTCCCCCTTCTTTCATAAGATTCCCTGAGGCCACAGTGGAAGAATATGCAGCCAGTCCTGATGAGACCTGATAAGCTAGGGTCAGATAGAAGGGGAGGAGGACCTCGTCTATCAGTGGACTAGGAGAGGGGCACAGGAGGAGAAGAAAGAGGAGGGTAGGACTGGGAAGAGAGGAAGCAGGGATACAAAGTGAATAAATTGTAATAAATAAGTAAATAAATGGAAACAAAGAAAAGAAACAGTCTTCCAACTACTCTTGAGTAGATGTTTTTTGTTTATTTTTTTAATTTGCTTTTACTATCACTACCTCTCTAACAGTGGCAGTGATGCAATAGACATTGAAGTCACTGTTTGAGTAGATACACATCTGCTTTATTGTACGGTGTGAAAGAAGTAGACTATATGCACTGAAATCCCTCCTCAGGTAGAATATCATGTCATAAAATGGATGTCAGGAAAGTCGGTGACTGGCAAAAGACTGAAAATATTCAAGACAAAGACTCATAGAAAAAATTGGAGGTTATATATATATATATATATATATATATATATATATATATATATATATGGGAGGAAAGTTTTAAGATAAAGATAAAGAGTAAAGAGGCATTGGGGAAGAAGTAAAACGAGGTTTTGGGTATCCCCAAGAAGGTTAAAAGCTACCAGAGATGAATAAAATAGAGAGCTAGTTGGAAAGAAAGGTGTCTTAGTTGTCAATTGAACTGTCATTTGTATTGAGGAAATAAAGAACCACTTAAAATTTCTAAGCACAACAGTTATTTGTAGAAAATTTTTAAAGATTGTTTTTAAAGGATTAAAAGAAAAGATTTAGGAATAGTGATTCCTCAAGATCCAGCTATACCACTACTAGACGTATATCCAAAAGATGCTCAAGGACGCAACAAGGACATTTGCTCAACTATGTTCATAGCTGCTTTATTCATAACAGCCAGAACCTGGAAACAAGCCAGTTGTCCCTCAACGGAGGAATGGCTAAAGAAATTGTGGTACTTTTACACAATGGAATACTACTCAGCAATTAAAAATGAGGAAATCATGAAATTTGCAGGCAAATGGTGGGACCTGGAAATGATCATCCTGAGTGAGGTATCCCAAAAGCAGAAAGACACACATGCTATATACTCACTTATATAGACCTATAAGATAGGATAAACATACTGAAGTCTATACACCTAAAGAAGATAAACAAGAAAGAGGACCTGGGGTAAAAGGATTAATCCTCACTTACAAAGACAAATGAGATGGACATTGGGTGTAGGAGAAAACAGCTAGCAGAAAAAGAGCCTACTACAGAGGGCCTCGCCTCAAAAAGACTCCACTTAGCAGTGTATCCAAGCAAATATTAAGACACATAACCAACACTTTGGCAGAGTGCAGGGAATCATATGAAAGAAGGGGGAGTTAGTATGACCTGGAGAGGTCAGGAGCTCCACAAGGACCAAATATAGCAGGGCACAGGGGTCTTTTATGGGACTTTTTCTCCAACCAAGGACCATGTATGGATATAACCTAGAACCCCTGCTTGAATGTAGCAAATGGTAGCTCAATATCCAAGTGGATACTCTAGTAAGGGGAACAGGAACTATTTCTGCCATGAACTCAATGGCTGACTCTTCGACCCCCTCGCCCCCTGAGGGAGGAGCTATATCCACAGGCATTTAATACAAATTTCTAAAGGGAAAATGCTATTGGGAAAATTCACAATATCATTATAACCTCTAAAAGTCAACACTTTTGTAGAGAAATCCTAAATATCTTACCAGCATACAATTGATAAAATTTTATGTGAAATTTCTGTGTAATTTGTGAATCAATATTGTAATGAGATTTATTCATTTTTAATTGTTTATGGATTTTAAAATGCTAACTTTTATGTTTTTGAAAAATTTTTAGGGAGACATAGCTTTTATTTTGTGTACTGCTTACCCGGAGGAACATTAAAACGTTCTGTCTTCCTATATACCAGAATGTGATGGGGAGATTTCATAGTTTAATTATATTTATGTCTGATTTAAAAATATTTTAAACTCTATTATAAAACATGTTGCAAACAAAAAAATCATAAGCCAAAATTAACCACTACTATTCCATACTATAACATTATAGAAGTTCATTGTGTTGTATAGTCTTTGGTTTTGAGCAGATCTGACTCGTTTTTGTAAGAGGTTTATTTGTTATGCTGTATATACTGCTGAAGGTGCATATTACTTGACTGCCTTTTGTAAGTTTGGCGTAGAATTTATTATTAAATGATGCCATTTGAATTCACCAATCTTTTGTTTGTTTGTACAAATAATAGTATGAAGAGAATTTTTCATTCCTAAATCACATAGGAAATTGCAAGTTATCATTTACAAGCTCCATTAATTTTTAATGTGCTGAAAAGCTGATTGATGAGAATTATTTAAAAAAACTATTATTAATCAGTGTATTAAAATATGTTTCATATGTTTCAAACTTGTAATCACCATTATTTTTGGTCACCTTGTCTTATGTTTGTCAATGTAGAAACTCTTTCACTTGACTTCTGACCGTATGAACTTCTTCTTATCTATACTGCTTTCTTTTGTGTATTATTATTATTAATACTTTCTCACAGCAGAAGCCTTGGTCCTCTGGCTCTTATAATCTTTCTGCCCCCTCTTCCACAAGGTTCTATACGATCAGTTGAGCCACTGAGATTTTTGAGATTTCCTAATCTTACAATTTCCTTTACTTGTTGTGATGACTTTATATTGATTTGATTATCATCTTGTAAGCATCTGGAATCACTTAGGAGTCAAGAAATAATTGAGAAGACTTATCTGTTAGGTTTTACATGTTACATAAGCTAGGAAGATTTAACCTAAAACAAGGCAGTACTGTCACATCTGCTTTGGTTCTGAACCGTATTTAAAAGAGAAAGGGCTTTCACTACATTCCTGTTCCTGATGTGGAGAGCTACTTTCTTTGTTTTTTAATTAAATTTTTATTTTTTAATATTAGTTATAGTTTATTAACTTTGTATCCCAGCTATATCCTGCTCCCTTATTCCCATCCAATCCCACCCTCTTTCCCTCATCTCCCCATCCCTTTCCAAGTCCACTGATAGGGGAGGACCTCCTCCCCTTTCATCTGACCCTAACTTATCAGGTATCTTCAGGCCTGGCTGCAAAGTCCTTCTCTGTGGCCTAGCAGGGCTCCTCCTCCCTCAGCTGTGGGGGGGGGAGGGGAGGTCAAAGAGCCAGCCATTGAGTTTATGTCAGAAATAGTCCCTGTTCTCCTTAGTAGGGAACCCACTTGGATACTGAGCTACCATGGACTATATCCATAGATGGTCCTTGGTTGGAGATACAGTCTCATAGAAGACCCCTGTGCCCAAATATATTTGGTCCTTGTGGAGCTCCTGTCCTCTCAAGGTCATACTAATTCCCCCTTCTTTCCTATAAGATGTTCAATATCCTTAGCCATCAGAGAGATGCAAAATGATTCTGAGATTTCACCTTACACCCTTCAGAATGGCTAAGATCAAAAACTCAAGTGACAACACATGCTGCAGAGGTTGTGGAGAAAGGAGAACCCTCCTCCATTGCTTGTGGGAATATAAACTTGTACAACCGCTTTGGAAATCAATCTGGCGCTTTCTCAGACTATTAGGAATAGCTCTGCCTCAAGATCCAGCTATACCACTCCTAGGCATATATCCAAAAGATGCTCAAGTATTCAACAAGGACATTTGCTCAACCATGTTTGTAGCAGCTTTATTCGTAATAGCCCGAACCTGGAAACAACACATATGTCCATCAACGGAAAAATGGCTACAGAAATTGTGGTACTTTTACACAATGAAACTGAGTAGTAACTCAGCAATTAAAAATAGGGAAATCATGAAATTTGCAGACAAATGGTGGGATCTAGAAAATATCTTTCTGAGTGAGGTATCCCAGAAGGAGAAAGACTCACACAGTATATACTCATTTATAAGTGGATAGTAGACCTATAAGATAGGATAAAAATACTGGTATCTGTACACCTAAAGAAGATAAATAAGAAAGAGGACCCTGGGTAAGATGATCAACCCTCAGTTAGAAAGACAAATGGGATGGACACTGGATATAGAAGAAAACAAGTAACAGGACAGGAGCCTACCATAGAGGGCCTCTGAAAGTCTCTACCTAGCAGTGTATCAAAGCAGATACTGAGACTTATAACCAAACCTTAGACAGAGAACTGCTTTCAACTTCATGCTGACTTGGCCTCTCTACCACGGGGGACTATACCCCGTAACTGTGAAGTACAATTTGCATAATCCCTTAAAGGATTATGAAAGGATGTTTTATCCCATCACTGAGAAAAATGACTAAGACATTTATGTCTTAAGTGTCCTATTCAGAACCCAGAAAATTTTTCCTCCTTTCTGGAGCCTTTGTCCTATGTAATATGTATTTGGTATTTAAAAACCACATGATGGGTAGTAGAGGTGTTAATAGAAGTAGATATTGCTTTTTATATATTTTAAAGAACAAAGCTGAGAAACGCATTTTGAAGTGCAATATGTAATCATTTAAAGAAGATACAATTTCAATAGAAAACATTTTGTTTCATTTTTATCTTGAAATGTCTTTTATTTTAATTTCAATTTTTTTCACAATTCATTCTTTATATAACCCAATTGAAGCCCCCTCCCTCAACTCTTCCCATTCCCTCCCTCCTTTCCTCTTCCTCCTTATCCCCTTCCCCTGGTCCACTGAAAAGCAGAGTCTCCTCCTTTGCCATCTGCCCATAGCTTATCAAATCTCATCAGGACTGGCTGGATCCTTTTCCTTGTGGCCTGGCAAAGAGTAGTCAACTGAGTTCATGACACAGTCAGTCCCTACTCCCCTTACTTGGGCACCCACGTGGAGACTGAGATGTCTATTGGTTACATCTGAGCAGGGACTCTAGGTCTTCTCCATGTATAGTCCTTGGTTGGTGAATCAGTCTCTGCAGGACCCCCTAGGCTCAGAATTTTTAGCTTCGTTGGTCTCCTTGTGAGGTTCCTATCCCCTCCATGTCCCATTATCTCCATCCCTGTCATTTTCCATAAGACTCCCTGTCCTCTGCCCAAATTTTGACTGTTAAGTCTCAGCATCTGCTTCCATCCTTTGTTTGGTGGAGGTTGTCCTTTCAGAGGACCTTCTATAGTAGATTCCCATCCTGTTTCCTCTTTTTCACTGCTTCTGGTGTCTATCCTGTTTACCATTCTGAATGAGATTTAAACATCTTCTTTAGGGTTCTCTTTAGCATTTAGCTTCTTTAGGTCAGTGGATTTTAATATGTCTATCCTATATTATATGGTTAATACCTGTTTAAAGAAATTCAAAACATCTCATACAAACAACATAATGGCTCACCTGGAAGCCCTGGGCGGTGGGGGAGGGGAGAACCAGACACAACCATGAGGAAATAATCAAACTCAGGGCTGAAATCAATAAACTAGAAACAAAGAGAACAATTCAAAGAAGCAACGAAACCAAGAACATTTTGTTTTAATCGTGTTTAATATATTTTTATTTCCTGTTACTGTCAAGTCAACAATCATGGTTTTCTTTTCTTTCTTTCTTTCTTTTTTTGAGATTAACAATCACAGTTTTCAAATATTCCTTTTTAATCACTTCCTGTTCCCCCAAATCCCAGTACAATAGTTTCATAGTATCTGTGGCAGCTAATGCTATTTTTCAACTTGAAAGTATTTAGAATCAGCAGGGAGATGAGCCTCTGAGCATTTCTATGGGGAATTAACTTTATTATGCTAACTTAAGTAGTGGGACCATGCTGTAGGTAGTAGATACTGCACTGCATAAAATAGAAAACGTGGAGTCAGCATAAACACACATTGATCATGCTTGGGTACTTACTCTTGATGTAATGCTGCAATGTGCGCAGCGGTTTCAAGCTCCGTCCACTTTAACTTCCCTACCCCCTGTACTCTTTAACTATTAGCCAAAATATAACCCCTTCCCTTAAGTTATCGTAGGAACTGGAAATAATGTTTATTCTATTGCTGCCTAAAACACAAATTTTCATTCTACATAATTACCTTTTTTATCCAAGAATATTTAAAACTAAAGCATACAGTCAAATCATTGTTTTAAAGGTACTAAACACAGTGACTATCTCTGTGTTACATAACCTAGTTCTGTTTTTCAGGCCTCATGTATTTATGTTTCTATTTACTTATTCATTTTAGACTGGTATTTAAACCTAGAGCTTCATACATGCTAAGAAAACATTTAGCACTGATTTACATTTCAAGCCCCACCAAACTTGTTCATTCTTACTTTTGATCTCTTTAAAGATTAGCCTTCTATTTATTTTTTAAATTAAATTTTTATTTTTTGTATTTACATTTATTCAATTTGTTTGTATCCCAGAGCCTTTTACTTTTAATAATACTTTTCCATCCAAGTTAATTCTGTCTAGTTTGGGGGGAAAGTAAAAAACAAAACAAAACAAACAAAAAACAAATAGAGCTAAACTGAGACATTTTAATGGAATTTCCATATTTGTGATGTTAACTCTTCTCCTAAGAAAACAATATGTCATTCTATTTGTTAATTTGGACATTTGAGAGTTCCAAAGAAACACTGTTTATTTACTAGAGCATCGTTATGAAGTAGGACTGGATTATTTGGTAAGTAGAGCACAGAGCAATGCATTGTCAAGTCTCTGTTATACAATTGGTTTCACTAATGTATAGGCACAGATCACTTGAAGATGTTTCCACAAGGATGAAGGTAACGTTATATTTTTGTGTCAGACCCAAATTCTTAGTGTTTGTAGTAACTAAAAATATCAATCAAAATTACATAGAACTAGAAAATGATATTTCTGTGTGTATATGGCTGAATGCTGTAAAAATGAAGAGGAATAGCAGTTTGTAGATATTTTTGTCTTAGATTTTCACATATATATGTGTATATATATATATATTACAAAACTTTTTTATTTTTGGTCCTATCTGTATAGCACTGTGAAAACTTTCAAAAGGAAAACCCCTTCAGATTACTCATGAAAAGAAACTGCTATTTCTGTTATCTGTATATATAAAACATGTTAAAATTCTTTCTAGAAATAAAATCATCTCTATATCTTTGTCCCTGTGATCAACTTTAATTCATTTTCTACTTTTTGTCAGTAATTGGCAAACCTATGTATATATCAGCAGTCAAGAGGCACATGGGAACTTGGGGACAAAATTATTCTACCAGCTATCATTGCACAGCTTTTTAAACTTCCCCTTTCTAGGTCAGGCCTCAGGGTGGACTATGGTCATATATTTCTATTTCATATTGGAATGATCAAAAATTATTTAAATTTTAATAAAATTTCTTTCTTTAGTTCATAATTATGCATTATGTGTAAAGTATTGATGGGACAAAAGCAATCAAATGCAGACCTTGTGGGCAAAGTCTTTCAAATTTTATTCTACCTTGAATACCTCTTCTACATAAGTCTTGTCATAGTTTGGCCCTGCAGGTAAGGAATATCCTTTGTTTTCAGTACTGCCAAAGCTTCCATCTTCTAGCAGTGACCACAGTTTAGCAGCTGCTTATAAGATGTGTTTGCACATCGTTGGAACTTTATAGTGACATATATATTCCCATCAGGAGACTGTCAGAATTCAGGAGATGTTAACATTTTTCTGTGCAAAAGTGATGTTTCCTGTTAATTGTGTTCTCTTGCTGGATTTCTTAAGCAAACGCCTTCTGTGGGAGGCAGAATGATGTCATTATAGTCATAGCAAAAAATGTTCAACTTTAGAGTGAGACATATTGTGGCATATATTTCACTACTTTTAAAAGCAGTGAAGCAAGTGTGTAGATGGTGATATCAGTTTTATATGTCCAAGTGTGGAGAGTTCTAAGACTTGAAAATGACACTGAACTTCCTCTCCTGGTGTGTAGTTTTACATTGTAGCTCTAGAAGCAGCAAGCCCATCCATGGATATACTTGTTTGAGACACTGGGGACACATCTATTTAATTTCATAAGTATATAGATATGTGCAAGAGAAGTTGTTTAACAGGCTCTTTAATAAAATATGTCATGGTTTAAAACTAAAATAGAGTCAGATATTCAATTTCAGCTCTAAATGCATGAGGTTTCTCTAGAGTATTGAATCCACAAATCTCTTATATTTATGAAAAAATAGGGATCCAGTGAAATCAATAATTTAATTCAGTATTAGGTATTTAGTAATCTCTCATTGTAGTCATTCTGCTGGAAAAAATTGGCAGTTGTCATTCTCATCTTTTGTATCAGAAAATCTTTGAATAAACTGAAAATCAATACCATTTTTTAACCTATCAGAAAATTGAATGTCAAAAGCAAAGTCAAGTTCTGAATAGCCAATGGGGACTTAGAATTTCAAACTGCACAGTTTACTGCCATTGCATCTATAGAAAATTGAGTTTGGAAAACTATGGTAAGAAGCAAACTGGAGAAAGTATAACCTCTTCCAATTCTCCTAACTTAATTGATTCCCAACATGCAGGAGAATGAAGGTAGACTCTTATCTATGACCAGTAATAAAAATCAATCTAACATTGATTAGATATTGAAATATAAGCCATGAAGTTACTAGAAAAAATATTCTTCTAGAATTAAAATGAGAGGATTTTTAGATTAAAGCCTCAAAACTTCAGAAAAAATAAACAAAAATAGACAACTGAGATACTGTCAAACTAAAAATATATTGTACAGAAAAGTTAACAGTCCACACAAAGAAGAAAAATCTACAGAATTGGAAAAAATGGAGCAGCTTAATGGTGCATTCCTATAATCGTAGCACATAGCAGGGAACAGTAGCTTTTGTATTCATATCTAGCCTGTGTTATATAGACCAAGAACAAAAACACAAAAAATGGTAGAAGTTATCTGTAGGCTGTTCAACTGACAGGGATTATTAAGGATCCTAAAATCACAGACATGAAATAAAATTTAAAAAATTATCTGATTATAAAATGGACTAAATAGACATTTTGGAGGGGAGAGAAAAAAGCAGTGAGTAACCACTGTATAGAAAAATGCTTAACATCCCTAATATCACCACACAAATAGGAAGACTATTGTCAGAATGATGACTATGTCACACAATGGAACCATTCCACAACACTGTGGGAATATATTCATTACAGAACATGTCATGAGTTTCAAAGAAAAAAATTATTGAAAAGTAGAAGTCATATCAAATGCAACACATAACCAAAGGAAATTAAATCAGTATGTCAGAGACATCTGCATTTATTGCTATTTCCAAAGCTGAGAAATAGAAACAAGCAAAATATCTATATTGGTTTTATATCTATAATGGGACTTATCATATTAAGTTAAAGAACCCAGTACTTTAAAGACATATTTTGCATGATCTCTCTCACGTGTAGCATCTCACAAACTAATTTCAGAGTATAGAGTAGAATAAAGGTTATCAGAAGTAGCGAAAGTAGGGGATGAGGCAGAGAGAAAGGTGATTGATCTTAATACATGGATAAACAGAGCAAAAGGTTTGGGCGTGCTACTGCATGGTAAAGACATGGTAACAAGGATGCAGTCTACACTTAAAAACACTAGTAGAAAACAAGTTCATATTTTTCATTATATATGTCAAAATGTTGGAAAAGGTAGATATATTTAAATTTAATTCAACATTATTCATTAAATGTACACATATACTAAAACATTACACAAATATACACAAGATGTAATCTTGTATCCTTTAAACATATATTCTTTTTAAATTATTAATATTATTTATTATAAGTTATTCACTTTGTATCTCAGCTATAGCCCTCTCAGTCATCTCCTCCTGCTCCTACCCTCCCTCTTTCTCCCATGCCCCTCCTTTAGTCAACTGATAGGGGAGGTTTTCCTCCCCTACTAATTGATCCTTGCTTATCAGGTCTCATCTGGACTGTCTGGATCCTCTTTCTCTGTGGCCTAGTAAGGCCACCTTGCCAGGAGGAGATGATCAAAGAGCAGACATCTGAATTCATAACAGAGACATCCCCTGCTCCCCTTACTAGGGAACCCCGTGAAGACTAAGCTGCCCATGGGCTACATCTGAGCAGGGTATCTAGGTCCCTTTTATGCAAGGTCCTTGGTTGATTCATCAGTTTCTGCAGGACCCCTGGGCCCAGATTTGTTTTAGCTCTGTTGGTCTTATAGTGGAGTTCCTGTCCCTTACAGGTCTTTCTCTCCCCCCCTTATTCCATAAGATTCCCTGCACTCTGCCTAAAGTTGAGCTATATGTCTCAGCATCTGCTTTCATACCCTGCTGGATAGAGTCTTTCAGAAACCCTCTGTGGTAGTCTTCCATCCTGTTCCCTGCCTTCTCCTACTTCTGATGTCTACCCTGTTTGTCTTTCTGAGTGAGGATTAAGTCTCTTCCCTAGGGCCCTCCTTGCTGTTTAGCTTCCTTAGGACAATAGAGATTAGTATGTTTATCCTATATTAAATAGGTAATATCCATTTATAAGTGAGTATATACAAAGTGTGTCTTTCTACTTCTGGTTACCTCACTAAGGATGATCTTTTCTAGTCCCAAACGTTTGCCTGAAATTTTCATGATTTCTTTGTTTTTATTTGTTGAGTAGACTTTAACATAAAACCAGACACACTAAACTCGTTAAAAGATAAAGTGGGAAAGAACCTCAAACTCATTGGTACAGGAGACAACTTCTTAACAGAACACCAATACCACCAGCTCTAAGATCAACAATCAATAAATGGGCCTCATGAAACTGAGAAGCTTCTGTAAAGCAAAGGACATTGTCAACAGAACAAAACAAAAGCCTACAGTCTGGGAAAGGATCTTCACCAACACTACATCTGACAGAGGGCTGATATCCAGAACATATAAAGTACTCAAGAAGTTAAACACCAACAAATCAAGTAATCCAAAGAAAAAATTAAAAGAATATAATTCTCAATAGAGGAATACTGAATAGCAGAGAAACACTTAAAGAGATGCTCAATGTCCTTAGTCATCTGGAAAATGCAAATCAAAGTGACTCTGAGATTCCATCTCACACCCACCAGAATGGCTAAGATCAAAAACTCAAGTGACAACACATGCTGGAGAGGATGGGAGAAAGGGGAACCATCCTCCATTGTTGGTGGTAATATAAAATTGTACAACCACTTTGGAAATCAATCTGATGCTTTCTCAGAAAACTGGGAATAGTGCTACCCACGGCCCTGAATTAGTCTAATGATACATAGACTGGGCATATATCCGAAAGATGCTCAACCATACAACAAGGATATTTGCTCAACTGTGTTCATAGCAGCTTTATTCATAATAGGCAGAATCTGGAAACAACCTAGATGTCCCTCAACCAAAGAATAGATACAGATATTGTGGTACATGTACACAATGGAATACTATTCAGTAATATTTTAAAGCAAAAATATTACAAAATGTATACAACAGACACGTCACTTAAGACAAATGATTAGTATTACCTATTGTTGAAATTTCGAATAGAAATAACAAATGCTACTGTATAAGAATTAGAATTAATAATTTAAACTAGATGTAAAACAAAACCAAACTACAAATTACCAAGTGCTAAGATTGTAGAACAACCAGACTGTAATCATTACCAATCATTCAGCCACTTTGTGTAACCACTGTTAGCTACTTTGTGGGTCCTTCTTTCTTCCACGCCTTTTATTCCATCCTTTCAACCCCTAGAACTAGATAAGAGAGAAATAAAAAGAGATAGAGAAAAGGGGCAACATTGTCATTAGACTAATTCAGGTTCATTAGGGCCATTGAGCTCCCTGGGGCAAGTTTTATTTTTGTCATCAGGATAGTTAGCTGCTTCTTCTTCTTCTTCTTCTCCTCCTCCTCCTTCTGCCCCTGCCGCTGCTGCTTCTGAGCTGCTTTTCTCACAGTAAGCAAGTATCCTCATAATCATAACCCATCCATTGTGCTCCTAGATATTTGCTCCACCCTTGTGTGCATTTATTCCAATACTTTGTGATAAAACCTTTATGTGTAATCACCAAACTTAGAAGTCACTGAGATATCCATTGGTGGTGAGTGAATACCAAGACTGTGAAACAGGTTTACAATGGAGAAATATTCAGTGATAAAAAGAATCATGAACAAACATGGATAACCCTCAAATATTTATTTTTTAAGGGTTTGTTCTACATGAGTCCAACTATATGACATACTACAAAAGGAAAATCTATAGAAATAATAACATGACCGGAATTTTCTGAGTAAAAAAAGAAGTATTAGACAGATGAAACATGGATAACTTACAAAGTGGTCAAACTATACCTCATTCCACTGAAAAACTGGTTGTAAAATATATTTGTCCAAACCTAAAGAGAATAATAAGAACAGTAAACAAACATATGTAAATTTTTAAAAATCTCTTAAAAAATTCTGAGACTTTGAGATGGACTATTGCATGTAACACAAAATATAATCTTGCAAATACATAAAACATTATGGCTAAAATTGGCTAGGAGAAATAGTACTAATTGAGTTATTGGAAATAAGGAATAATGCCATCATTTGACAGTGGGTTAGAGATGGAAACATCAGTGTATATTGCCTTATCTTCCTAATGCAGAGTCAATATTAATTCATAGAGATGTATTCCTATGGTTTATATGTAAATAGAGTGATCTTCAGAGACACATTTGTTGTATTGTCTGTAAATGCATTACAAATGGTATACCATACTCTATACTTTTTAAAGTACATTTTGATTTTCAATGCCATTTCCCAATAAATAGGAACAGAATTCCAGAGGAAATGAAAGAAATAACTTGCTGCTAGCTTAAGGTTGGAAGTATGTAAAATCTGTTTGAATTACCTTGTGTCAACAGGAATTAAGAAAGATGTTCACCAGGCGTCAGAGGACAGAGGCCTATGGGAAAAAGAAAAATTGAGGGTGGGATTATCTATGTGACAGGATGGAAACTTAAGTCAACATAGGCCCCTTGGATGATATGGGGAAGGAGATTCAAGCAGTGACCCCTAGTAGCAGAGGCCATAGAGATGAAAAAGGATACCCTCTAACTAAACTAGCTTCCTAGTAGAGGGAGGGAAACTCTAATCCACCCACAAAAAAACTCAACTCTAAATTTTCATTGCCTAAAAGAAATGCAGGGATAAAGATAGAACAGGTAGACAGAGACCAAGGGAATGCACAACCAATGCCTGACCCAAACAAAGACCTACCCTATGGGAGAGTGCCAAGCCCTGATACTCTTCTAAGCTTGCAGATAAGAGCCTGACAGCGTCGCCCTCTGAGAGGCCCTACCCACGCCATGCTGAGACTCACACCCATATATTGGGTGATACATAAGAAGTCTCGTGGAAAAGCGAGAGGAAAGAGGAAAGATCTGGAGGTGACAGGAGCTCCAAAAGTAGACCAACAGGAACAACTAACTAGGGTCCAGAGGGGGCTGGCTGAGACTGAGGCATCAACCAAAGACCATGCAGAAACTGGTCCTAGTCCCCCTACAAAGAGGTAGCAGATGGGCAGCTTAGGCCTCATGTGGGTCCTCTAGTAAGGGAAATCGGGGCTGCATTGCATACAGACTCATTTGCGAGTTTTTTGATCACTTCCACCTGGTGGGACTTCCTTACCAGGTCATAGGGGAAGAGGACATGTTCAGTCCTGTTGCAACTTGAAGGGCTGGGGCTAGGATGGGAAAGGAGCTGCCCTTTTCTAAAGAGGTGAGGGGGGAAAGGGGAAGGAGGTAGGATGGGGCTGGGAGGAGAGAAGGGATGGGGCTTTTATGAGGACTAAGATGAATAAAGAATAAATAAATTAAAAAGGAGTGGTGCTTAACCCCCTCCTCCCCCCGTGTGTGTGATGGGAATATGACAAACATTTTCCAATAGAAATAAGAAAAAGCTCCCCTATCCGGGTGAAGTGATCAACGAGCAGGCCAATCAGTTCATGTCAGAGGCAGTCCCTGTTCCCATTACTACGGAACCCACTTGGAGGCTTATCTGCCATGGGCTACATCTGCGCAGGGGTTCTGGGTTTTCTCCATGCATGGTAGTTGGTTGGAGTATCAGTGTCAGGAAAGACCCCTGTGCTCAGATTTTTTTGCTCTGTTGCTCTTCTTGTGGAGCTCCTGTCCTCTCCCTATCTTACTATTTACCACATCTTTCGTAAGATTCCATGCACTCTGTCCAACAGTTGGCCATAAGTCTCAGCATCTGCTTTGATATTCTGCAGGACAGAGCCTTTCAGGGGCCCTCTGTGACAGGCTCCTAGCTTGTTTGGCCACAGAGGAAGACAATGCAACCACTCCTGATGAGAGCTGATAGACTAGGATCAGCTAGGAAGGAAAGGAAGACCTCCCTTATCAGTGGACTCGGGGAGGGGCGTGTGTGGAGAAGGCAGATGGAAGGTCAGGTTGGGAGTGGAGCAGGGAGGGGTTTATGGGAGGATACAAAGTGAATAAAGTGTAATTAATAAAAATTAAAATAAAAAACATTTAAAAAATAAGAAAAAGCCATTGTTAGAACATGTAGCTGATAAAGTATTGAATTTGAGCCAAGTATAAAAGAGATACCCACAAATTAGTACTGATTTTAAGTAAATTACTAAAAAAAAAAGAAATGGAGTCTAAAAAGCACAGAGCCTTAACAGAAGAATTTCAAATAATTTGTGTAGATACTTCACTCTTTAAAAAGTTCTTAGATGGGATTCTGGCACCAAGGTGTGTAAAAATATATAAAAGGCTCATTAACTGAAAACTTACACAAAGTATTGTGTAAGATGTGGAATTGGGTTTAAAATAGTGTTTTAGTACTGATTATAACAAATGTACTTTAATGTGCCAGAAGTTAATAATAATGGCAACTATGGAAAATGGAGAAATACTCTTGTTAACATGTTTAACTTCATCAACTTTATTGTAAAAATCCTTGCAAATAAATGAGAGCATTGCACACTAAAATTAATAACTTCTATACAGTTAAACTGCCATCCTGGGTGGCTGCAGTGAAGCAGCACATTACATTTTATGTTTTCAGCATGGAATGTACTTTATGCACCTTTCCAACCCCAAAACCAAAAATTCCATCTGAGCTAGAATTAAAAGACCAATTAGCTTTGCATTGTCTTTCATAACTAACTCATGTCTGTTACCTTCCTTTAGTTCTTCCTCATTTCATAATACTTAAGTATTACTTATTCTCCTTTCATTATGCTATACTGTAGTCACAAAACATATTTACCTTTAAATTGCTGTGTAGTTTATGGATTTTGAAATTTTTATTTTATATTTATGGGTATTTGCCTGTATGTATTGATTTGTGTCATATAAAGGCTTCATAATCATAGATGTCTAAAGAGGCTGCTGTAACTATAGTTATGATACCTGTGGACCGCCATGCGAATGCTGGGAACTGAACCTGGATCCTCTGAAAAAGCAGTAAGTGCTCTTACAGCTGAACAAACTCTTGAAACCCTCATCCCCCAAAGGTAGAAATAGTAAGGAAAAGGGGTAAGAGGGGATAAGGGGGGCACTAGGAGAAGAAGAGGGAGGGGGTTGCGGTCAGGATTTAAGTGAATAAATAAATAAACGTAATACAAATTTAAAATGGCACCTTACTAAATTAAAAATATTCTGTACAAAAAGTGAAACAGTTACTTGACTGAAAACATTCTAAAGAATTAACACGCATACATATGTATTTAAATATATATTAATATATAAATGCATATCAATATATAAAATTATATGACATATATAAACATGTGTGTGTAACAGCAATTAAAGAAATCAATTCCATGTATTTAAGAGACAGCAAGTAGGTGCGTGCATGAGAAATGTTGGAGAGAAAAAAAGGGGGGGGGACAATGTAATCATATCTTGTTTTCAAGCTATAAAAATATTAAGACAAAATGGTATTCAAAGAATACTGTGATGCTCCATACACACAAAAATGATAATCTAAATGAAATAAGCCAAATCAGTTGAGATAACTATGCCTACTAAAACAAAAAACACCACAAACGAGCACATGGGCAAATATTTCTCATGCAAAAATCCTAAAAAACAAAAAAGCAAGAATTATTTACAAAAAATAATTATAGAGCTTATGTGGCATTCATTATTGAACATTTGGGAAACCAATTAATCTAATCTTTTAACTGTTAAAATTGTATTCTTATATTTAAAATATGTCAGAAAACTGGGAATTCACAGAACTTCCCTCAAATTGTCAAACATCACAGAAACATTGCCCTTGGACTTCCACATGTGTGCTTTGGCATACACAAAGACAGACAGACACAGACAAACAGACAACAGACAATGTATAGACAGACACACACACAACTAAATGAATAACAGAGGCAATATAAAAAGAATGAAAAAACAAAATAGAGAAAATTTAAAAGAAAACAAAAATCATACAGACTAGAAAAGAAGTAAAATTTGAAGTTGTCAAAAGAAGAAAAGATTTGGGCAGAGTGCAGGGAATCTTATGAAAATAGGGGGAGATGAAAGACCTGGAGGAGACAGGAGCTCCACAAGGAGAGCAACAGAATCAAAACAGGTGAACACAGGGGTCTTTTCTGAGACTAATACCCCAACCATGCAGATAACCTAGAACCCCTACACAGATGTAGCCCATGGCAGCTCAGTGTCCAAGTGAGTATCCTAGTAATGGGAACAGGGACTGTCTCTGACAAGAGCTCAGTGGCTGGCTCTTTGATCACATCCCCCATCGGGGGCGGGGGACAGCCTTACCTGGCCACAGAGGAAGACAATGCAGTCAGTCCTGATGAGACCTGATAGGTAAGGGTCAAATGGAGGGGGAAGAGGACCTCCCCTAACAGTGGACTGGGGGAGGGGTATGGGAGAAGAAGGAGGGAGAATGGGAGTGGTAGGCAATGAGGGACAGGGCTACAGCTGCGATACAAAGTGAATAAACTGTAATTAATAGAAAATAAATAAATTTTAAAAAGAAGAAAAGGTAAAAAGGAAACAAAGGTACTTTTTTTTTCAAGTAAAAGCAGCCATATAGTGTAGTGTGTCATCTAGCTGGCAGCATTTACTGTATATTGTCACTTGTTTCATTGTTACATATTTTGTTAGGATATAGTTGAAAAGTGGCTGGAATAATGTTATAAAGTATCTGACCCAAAATGATAATATCTCATAAGGAGAAAGGCTATGGTAATGATGAAGACATCAGTGATTCCCTGGTTCACAAGGCAAAAAAGAGGGAGGAATGTTAGTGCACAGCCTTTTAGGGCAATGAAATATTTCTGTGCCCTGGGTTACAGAACAACAGTTATGGCTCCTACTGTAAACAATGAGTCAAATTGAGGTCATTTATTGCAATAATTTTACCTCCATCTTTTGGGTAGTTGTTTGTAGGGAAGTTGTGTATGTATGAAGGGAACTATCCCTGTCTTTCAATTTTCCAATAATAAAATTTAATTGTTAACAAATTGTATGTATAATATGTGTAACATTGTGAGGTAACAGGTTGATGGAACTATTTAATTTCATAGGATTTTGAAACTGTGAACTGCATAATAGCACAGTACTATAAAATTCAATTTGTAAAAACCACAAATTATTCCTTGTAGATTTACTATTAGGATTGCAGTGTATAAAAGAGACAGTAGGAAATTATTAGTTTCTTTAAAGTGAGGTTTGCACAGTGGAAAACACAGAAACTTCAGGTCAAAAGAACAACAGAGACAAAATTAAAACAAGGCAGGTTTGTCCTGTTGCAAAAAATAGAACAGAGTTTGAAGAAAACATAAACTGATCCTTGAGAAAACCATTGTGATCTTAGTTTGAAGTGGGGAAAATGCTCAGTTTCTATGTAGTTTAAAGACAGTGGGAAGAAACAATATACCATGACTTAATTCTCATTTATTTTTCAGTTTTTTATCTATTCAGGAAAATGAAACTTGAAAACCAGTACCATTCTTTAGACATAAACTGGTTCATCCAACGGAAACGATTTAGCAAGTGTTGACTACCTAATGATTCCTTTTGAGTCTTTCAGCACTTTCTTTTTATCTACCTCTTTTCTTGGAAGGGGGTGTTTGTTTTGGTGTCTTGTTTTTTTGGTTTTGATTTTTTGGTTTTTTGGTTTTTGTTTTGCTCTAGCACAATCCCATTAAAGACAGTAGTTTGCCATTTTTTCTATGATAGATCTAGCTGGCTGATGGCATACAGGATAAAGTAGCAAGTCAGTGGGATTAGCTGAGCAGGTTCCATTCCGAATCTTCATGCTTACATCACCTCTCACAATCGATACTGACAGAGAAAACACCTAAGTTGATGCTACACAATTAATAATGCTCCACAAGAGAAAAATGTTTCTGCCCTCATAAAGATTTACTGTTGACAGCAAGAAATAAGCACTAATCAATAATAAGTTATAATGGTATGTATGAGGAAAAGGTGATGAATGAGGGATGGCCTGGGAAAGTCAGAAAAGCCTCAGGACCTGAGATGAAATGACAGAGAGTCTAAGGATAGAAGAGGTACCAGTTGCTTCTGGACAGAAAATATTTACTTAAATATAATACCATAGAAGGATGAATTTATTGTTAACACACAAATGTGAAAAAGAGAGTAATTGTGTATAGAAGTGTTATGAATTACTTTGCGTTAGGTATGTATTTTAAAACTCAAATTAGCAAATTTGCTCTATCATTGATATAAAAATCATGAGTGGACCATTGTTCATACTTTTCAAATCAGAGTTAAAACACTCATATAATAGAAATATTTTATTTTATTTATTTATTTTATTTTTTAAAAAGAAAAAAAAGCCACAAAAATAGTCAAAGTACCTCATCCTGTTTTAACAAATAGATTTTTGGTTTTTGTTCCTTTATTCCAAAATAATTCCACTTTGAGTATCTTACTTTTCATTAAAGCAAATCAATTTTCTGAAAATATTATAGACTTTTGTAGTTTCTTTTCTACTGTGCTTGGCACAGAAAGCAGCCTTCTGAGGAGAAGGGTGCTGTGGCCTCAGAGGGCTTTCCTGACCAGGCTGAATGCTCATTATCAGTCCAATTACCCCGGATAATTGGCTGCCTTTAGGGAGAATGGGCTGGAATGACTTCACTCAGCACCGACATATTCTCAGTGTCCTGCTCACTAACTCTAAACTTCCTAACATTTCCTTAAATAAGAAAAGAATCTGAGTCTAGCTGCTCACACACTATTTGCTCTACGGTTAAGTTTCTATGACTACTTAAAAGCCACTCTACTGGAATTCAGGGAGTCCTGTTCATGCAAAATCCTACACAAAGTATAGCATTCTCAGTTTGTCTTATATAACACTATCAAAAGAAAGAAAGAAAGAGAGAAACAAAGAAACAAAGAAAGAAAGAAAGAAAGAAAAGAAAGAAAGAGGAAAGGAAGGAAAGAAGGAAGGAAAGAAGGAAGGAAGGAAATAGAAAAAGAAAATGTCTGCCTTGTTGAACTTTGTGAAATTAACTCATAGGGTAACACCCTTCAAACTGAGTGCCCTGAATTGTTATTGCTAGCCAGCATTTCAATATATCTAGCCAGCTGGCAGATGTCCAAATGAGTCCAAGGAATGGCCAAGAAGAGAAATAGTAATGGAATTTTTCAGAGGATAGGGTATTTGCTTTTGTGTGTTTCTAGAAATAATTGGGCTGAATTAGGTACATGTTCATAAGGAATGGTGCTTCAAGTTTCCAATTTGAGATTCAAATGTCCTCATTTTTCTATGTCTAGTGTTCCAGCCAACTTGTTAGTAGGATAAGGATGTTTGTATTCTTTAAGTCTCCTCTTTTTAAAGCTGTATAAATTTGCCCATTTAATAAATAGTTCACACACTGGACAGAAACCAAGTGGACAAACTGTACTCACTAACCCTTTAATACTTGGCTCCTTTGTATAGTGACCCAGCCCATTATTAGATAATGAAAGAGTGTATGAGAAAGTGGGAGATTATTTATGATGGAAACAAAATGAAACTAATGGGACAAGATTTGAAAGCTGTGATGCATGAAAGGTGCTGTGCAGGCAGTTCTGGCACCATGACAAACGGAGATAAAGACTCAGTGGGAAGCAGCAGTGTGAACACGACCATGAAGAAGAAAGAATGGATTTCCTGAATGAATCCTTGCCATCTGGTGTTTGTTTAATACACAATGAAGGTCAAATGGCTACTGATCCTTTTCTCTATAGTCCAGTGACTACAAGAATGAGAGGAATCAATGAGTTTATCGATAGGTCTGGAAATGACTCGCCGTATGATCTGACTGAGTCAATAAAATGCAAGTAACTTGCTGTTACCTTTCAGTGTGCTTTAGATCTTTCTGTACAGTGCTCTCAGGTTGTTTGTGTGTGTGTGTGTGTGTGTGTGTGTTTGTGGTATTCTTTTGCCAATTTACTGAATAAAATATGGATAGTCCACCCCCTCTTTTTTCCAAGAAAAAGTGGCATGAATTATTTCACTTTGTGTGTATGGATGATTCCAAAGTAAATTCAGGAGGAAAATACACATTTTCCTTATTTTCAAATAAATCTGTTAATTATGTGTTTCTGTTAAAATTTGATAGGTTAAAGTAAAATCCTTCACAGTGCCTTTTTTATGTATGCAATTGATCACACACTTATTTTATATAATTATTCCTGAGATACACTTTACCTTTCAGTAAAATATGTTTGCTAAGTATTACATGTAAATAGCATATGCTTTGGAAGTTGTATATAAGTAGAATATATGCTCTTATGTGGCATTCTTTTTTTCTAAAGGTTGGTCCAATAATGTTCTTCCAAGGTGTCATACTGATTCTTACCCTCTTCTGATAAAGTTGCAGGGTTTTCTGTTGAGTTATTTTTCAAAGACTAAAATAAAGATACTTTTCTCACATTAATATTTCTCAGCTGCCATGAAAACAGGGATAGGAGAAGCCAAAAATAGAGGAGCCAGCTGTGGGAGGCTGCTTTTTTTTCTCCAGGACAACTCAGAGACTCTTTCAAATTCATTTCATAAGGAGTGTGTTAATGCAAATACTGTTCCACATGTCTTTGCTGCACGCTGCAGCTCTGAGGCCTTGGGACTGTAAACGTCAGCTCATCTGTGATAGAAGGATACTGTCTGAAGTAGAAGTAATAGAACCAAAAACTCCATCATGAGCACAGACATCTTCAATATCCTTTATCGCTCTTCATTTTGAAGTGACTCTTTACTGGTGGATGCTACCCAATTAAGACAGTAGTAGATTGATTGTGGGGGACAAATCGCTTTTTCCTCTAGTATACTCACTCTTTTATTCTAGGTGCAAAACATTTTGTTGGTAATTTGGCTTTTTCCTTCCTGTGTGTTAAAATATTCCAAGTTCCCCTGGCTACATGCTTAAAAGTTACTCATAATTGTATCAGAAGCACTGGTTTTATATGTTAGCCTCTTCTTTTTCTGTTCACATTTTGTGTACATATTTAGATAATAATTTTAAGATAATTCTATAACTTGCTGTTTCTGCCTTAATGTTTAATCCAAGTATTTTATTTCTGAGAAGCTTCTCCCCACCTTCTCTGTTAATCTGATACAATGGATGTTTTTTTCTGTCATGCCCACTCATACTGTGATGTTAACAACAGCTTGATAGTTGCATGTTTTTAATCTTTTGATGAAAGACCTTGAAAGTAAGAACCTACAATTTATAGTTCTTTTGTAATACAAAAATATCTCACAATACAAACACAATGATTAGGCTAAACACAAGAGTAGTTATTCTCAAAATTCACCATCTACTAGAGATATTAAAACAAAGGATTAACACAACAGAAACATAAAAGAGTTATAGGTACTTGGTATAAATTTGAAATAAAGAACCTACAATGACCCTTAACATTTCAAGATGCTAATATTCTGATTGATTGAAAAGGAGCTTAATGGCTTATTTTGCCACAGTGAAGGTAGGTGACTCATTTCTTGTTATAAAGTGATGTTAGCACTTTGACTAACTTATTTTCATTTAGAAAGTCACCTGTACTCACTAGCCCTCTGAGGCTTCCATCCATGGTTGATAAGCCAATAAGCTATGAATGTTCTGTTTATGCTGTGATTTAATTTAGAAGGTAATGGAATAATTGGGACATGCACATCATGAATATAGTGATGATTTCAGATTGATAGCCTTGTATTTTCTCAAGGAGAGAGATAAAATAGCAATGCCACAGTGTGCTTACTGTTTTTACATTTTGTGTTATCAGCCAAGAGCTTTACTTCTTATGACTCACTTGTTCATAAGTTGTCATAGACTAAGATGCAGCTTTATATTCAAACTTCAGATAAAAAAAAGTAAATTTGGAATGTACTCAGCCTAAATGGATGGCACCATATATAATTATTTTCCAATTTAGGAATTTTAACTGTGTGGAAATTTTTTATTCTATTCTTCATTTTGAAGGAAAAATATGAGTATATAATGTTTTAAGATACAGATGTGTGGACTGGGCTGGTTCCCACACCTAGAACCCCTGCTTGTATGTAGCAAATGGTAGCTCAATACCCAAGTGGGTACACTAGTAAGGGGAACAGGGACTATTTTGGACATGAACTCAATGGCTGGCTCTTCGACCTCCCCACCCCCCGAAGGAGGAGCAGCCTTGCTAGGCCACTGAAGAGGACATTGCAGCCAGTCCTGAAGAAACCTGATAAGCTAGAGTTAGATGGAAGGGGAGGAGGTCCTCCCCTATCAGTGGATTTGGAAAGGGGCAGGGAGAGAGAGGGAAGGGGAGGATAGGGAGGGAATGCGGGGGGGGGGCTATGGCTGGGATACAAAGTACATAACCTGTGATTAATATAAAATAAAAATGAAAAAAATAATAAAAGAAAATTTTAAAAACATACAGATGTTGCGGTTATACAAATAACTATTCAATTAAAGTATAGGAAATCTTTACTATGACTCTTTGTCACTTCTGAGAATGTAACTCATTAGATGAAAATGTGATTCTTCATCTATTTTTCATGCTGCTTTTCCATTCTTAAGACTGGCATTAAAACATATATCTAGTGGATGGAAAGAGAGGTCAATGGCTATAACAAATGACTTATAACAAACAGTTAAGATGATTTGTTGCTCTTCTAATGGGCTATGCCTTGACTCTCAGCTCATAACCATCACCATTTGTAATTTCAGTTCAAGGGTCTCATTCTCTCCCATGGGGGTTCACAGAGACTGAATCACCAATGAAAGATCATTCATGGGCTGACCTAGGCCCCCTACATATATATAGCAGGGTGTGTAGCTTTGTCATCATGCGGGCCCCCTAACACTTTGGGGAGGCTATCTCTGACGCTATTGCTTGCCTTTAGATCCCTTTTGCCTGGCTGGCCTGCCTAACCTGGCCTCAGTGAGAGAGAATGTGCTTCCTCGTGCTGCAGCTTAATGTAGTAGAGAAGAAGGTTGACACCTTAGGGGGCCCTCTCTTCTTTCAGAAGGGGAATGAAGAATGGAGAGGAAGGTGTGTAAGGATAGGACTGGGAGGAAAGGAGGAGGCGGATCTGTGGTCAACATGCAAAATAAGTAAGTAAATAGACAGATAGATGATAGATAGATAGATAGATAGATAGATAGATAGATAGATAGATAAGCAAGCAAATAAAGAAAGAAATAATAAGAAGCAAACTGTCTCCATTAGATTGTCGGGAGCTCCAAAAGGAGACCAAAAGAGACAAAAACAAAACAAAACAGAAAACCAAAAACTGGGCCCTGGGGGCCTGAAGAGACAGATATCCCAACCAAGGACCATGCATGGAGAGGACCTAAAATCCCAGCTCAGAGGTAACCCATAGTCTCAGTCTCCAAATGGGGTTCCCTACTAAGGGGAACAGGGGCTGTTTCTGGCATGAAATCAGTGGCAGGCTCTCTGGTCGCCTCACCGTGGGGGGTGCAGCCTTACCAGTCCACAGATGAAGACCATTCCTAATGAAACCTGATAGGCTAGGGTCAGATAAAGAGAGAGGAGGACCTCCGTATCAGTGGCCTAGGGGAGCGGCATAGGGGAGAAGAAGGAGGGAGGGTGGGATTGGGAGGAGAAAGGTAGGGAGCTACAGCTGGGATAAAATTTGAATAAACTTTAATAAATAATAATAATAAATAATAATAAACAGAAAAAAATTAGGCCATCAGAAAGTCTGTAGAGCACATAAAAAAAATTAGTGATTCTGAAAGAGAGCCCTGCCACTGTGAGTGGTGGAACCCTTGAGCTGGTTGACCCTCCTCTGATGCTGGCGGGAATGTAAAATTTTACAACCACATTGGAAATCGGCACTTTCTCAGAAAATTGGGAATAGTGCTACCTCAATATCCAGCTATACCACTCCTAGGCACATATCCAAACTATGCTCAACTATACAACATTCAGAAGGGCAAACGCAATAGACATCGGAAGACAGGGAACAGTACAGGAGCCTACCATAGATGACTTCTGAAAGATTCTACTGATCAAGATGTCGAAGCAGAGGCTGAGACTCTCAGCCAAACTTTCGGCAGAGTGCAAGAAATCTTATGAATGAAGGGGGAGATAGAGAGACCTGAAAGGGGCAGGAGCTCCACAAGGAGAACAACAGAGCAAAACTGATACCCCAACCAAAGACCATGCATGAAGAGGACCTAAAACCTCAGCTCAAATGTAGCCCATAGACTGTTTCCAAGTGCATTTCCTAGTAAGGGGAACAGGGGCTTTCTCTGGCATGAACTCAGTTGGCAGGCTCTCTGATCCCTCTCCCTGGTGGTACAGCCTTGCCGGGCCACAGAGGAAAACAATGCAACCATTCCTGATGAGACCTGATAGGATAGGGTCGAATAGAAGGGGAGGATCAATGGACTAGGGGAAGTGCATAGGGGAAGAAGATTGGGAGGAGATGAGGGAGGGAGACACAGCCAGGATACAAATTGAATGAATTGCAATAAATTATAATAGTAAAAAATTTAAAAAGAAGCCTAGTGTGGCACACTCACACATGACTGGACAGGCAGAAGGAGTCATAGAACTTTCCTGCCTGCAATCCCACAGGTCTATAAACTACTGAAGCCTGAAAGCCCCTGACTCAAAATGTAACATGGAAAGAAACATAGGAAGACAATGACATCAATTTTGCCTTCACACACATGTGTATGTATATGCATTATCATATATATATATATATAGAAAATGGTATTTTTTTTCTGTATTATTGAACAATATTAAAATTCTTTGTGCCATTAATGGAAGTCTAAATAATTGAGCACACATAAGGCAAAATAAAACCTTTATTTATCAAAATAAAGATGCATATAGTAAATAATATTTAACTTTAAGTTACTCTAAAAGCTAACCTTTTAAGATTAGCCATCTGTGAATTTATTTGGGTTTATCTATGTTGGTGTTTTTTATAATATGTTGCTAGATAATAAACTGAAAACTTTTTTCAATTGGACAGAATATTTTGAAGGTTTTTCAAAGAGGATGACAAATCTACTTTAGAGTTAAGATTTAAAGGAAGGCTTTTTCTCTCTAAAATATGTATGCAGTTAATATCGATATATTATCTACCTATCATCTATCTATTCAATCTATCATTTATTTATATATGTATCATTTATCATCTCTCATTTTGTAAATATATATATATATATATATATATATGTGTGTGTGTGTGTGTGATCTATCATTTATCTCTGTATCTATCTTTGTATCTACCTACCTATATATCTATCTACAATATTGTGGTCTTTGTTGAGGAAGAGGAAGGGAGTGTGGAAATATGAGGGGCCTACAACCCTGATACAAAGTGAATAAATTGTAAAATAATAATAGTAATAATACTTTAAAAAAACGTGCCCTTTGTTTGGCTGATGTTTGTTTAACTAAAGTTCCACTAAGGGGAAGCAGTAAACAAGGCGATGAAATATCTAACAGCAAGGAGAGTTTGTGTAGGAAGATGGCCAAAGAGGATCAGACAATTAACCCCAAGAGTTAGGTTCAGTGCTTCTGTGGGAGGATTAGGGAGATAAAATAAGGTCATTTCTCTTGTATAGAATAAGACAGAAAGGTCAACAACTGAGAACCAAGGACAGGGGAAGGAAGAACAAAGCACATGGTGCTACTCTTCATTTCCTGCTCTGCGACAAAGGTCAAAATGATTCTACTCCCTGAACTTTGAAGAAAGTCTTTCTGTGCAGTGACAGATCCCACAGCTTCATTCACTGAACTTCCTTCAAATAGTGGTGGATATTTAAAAGCAACTCTCTAAAGATCTAGGGTCCTTGGCTACATGCTGAGCATGTCCCACCAATCTAAAGCTCTGGAGAATGATTCAGAATTATCCGCTAAACCAAAACTATACTGAGCCATGACCATAAGACACAGAGTCTTCAGGCTTTATCCTTTCAGAAATGAATGTCAAGTGGCAGCCATTAAAATGAACGAAAAATAACTCTGGCACAAATCAGTCAAATGTAACAACATCTAGTATGTATTCTAAATAAACTTAAATTCAGGGAAAGATATTATCATTTTATATTTCCTGTAACCACTTTACTTATAATGTCATAATTATTACTTTTTGTTGCACAGGAATGTAGACTATTTGAGTTATAGACTAATTCTCATTTTTATTTTGCTCTTTATTGCACTCGGAATTAAAAACGTCTTTGAGTATAGATAAGATCTGACCATTAAAAACTAGCTAATATGCCTAGCTGTCTATTGTCTTACAATACAGATAATTGCCTCCTCTCTCATGGACAAATACAATTATAAATATATGTAGATATAGATAGATAGATACATAGATAGATAGATAGACATAAAGACCATTTAATGTTTCTTAACATGAAAATTTGTAGTTGTAATGTGCATTAAGACAAAAAAAGAAAAAAAAAACTAGTAACTTTTCCTTTAAACTTCCCCATAAATCAATGGTTCTCAACCTTCCTAATGCTGCAGCTCTTTAATACAGTCCCTCATGCTGTGGTGACCCCCCCACCCCAATAAGATTATTTTGCTGCTTTAAAAAAAGAAAAAGAAAGTGATGGACGCTGTGTAGTGTTCAGTGACACAGCTAACAAGTGGAGTTCTTGTTATTTACAATATGAGGGTGAACATTACAGGAGGCTGGAGATATGGCTCTGCACATACCTACACACTCTGCTACTTACATTTTTTTTCCTGTATTTTTACCTATTAAGGAAAAACCTAAAAATTCATGGGGACTGTTAAAGTATTTTTGAATACTACAGAATTGGAGAAAAAATCAGATTGGTAGTTAAGGATATTAATTTATCATATATTTACAAATCAGGCACGGTGACATTTGCTTGTACCTCAAATCTAGGGAAGGTGAGGCAGAAGGATGGAAAGTTTAAGACCAACCCAGTCCACACAGTCACAAAATAAAACAGACAAGCAAAACAAGACAAAACTAAAAATAGAAACTGTGCTTCTATGTGGACATATTTTGTCAGTTTTTTCTTTCTTTTTGGTCTTGTTAGGGATCAATGCAAATTAAGTTAAAATAGCTCACCAGTTTTTACCCAACAAATTTTGTGACTCATATTTAAAAATGAGATCAACTACAATTCTCTTCTGATTGAGTGACTAAGACGTTGACTTTGCCATGGTATTCTGTGGAGAAAAAAATATGAATGAGTCACAGAAAGTTTTGAAGCAAGCACTGATCAGATCCCAATTGGTGACTCATCTCTGACTTTTTCTCTGCTCCTTTGAGGTGTTTCATCCCTGATCTATGGCAGCAATGGATGCAGAAAGAGGAAGAGTGCATTTTTCCCCAATGTTAAAAATGCAAGCAGCAAAGAACTCACACAGGAGGCTTATTTGCTATTTGCCCTAACAGTGTTCTAGCCTGGGATTGATGTTGTAGGACCAGAGCACCAATTTCCACTTCTTCTAATATTCCTGAGATAATTTAATTGCTGAGCATGCTTCTGTGGACAGACCACCTCCATCTTCTCTCTTCTCTTATTAACAGCTCACTTGGCTAGTGTTGATGGGAAGTTCTCATCTATTGCTGTATTTGTGGTGGTGGTGAACAATATATACAAACCATATTCAAGTCAATGAGCATCTTCTGCTATTTCCACTGCTTTATCACATTTTTAAGCATTTAGTTGTCAAATCCAAAGCAAATGATCTAATTTTCTTTTTTCAGTAGCATCTATCCCACTAAAAATGATAAATAAAATTTTGTTTACATACCCTGAGAAATATGAGTATAAGCTACTAAGATAAAGATTTTATTTCTTTATTTTATTATATTGTATGATTATAATATACAAATATTATATTTAAAAGTGTAATGGGAAAAGACACATTTGGCAAGCACTAGAGTTCCTTTACAAATCCTGAGGCTCTGGTAACATTACAAATAATGTAAATTAGAAAGATGATAAAATTATCAGATCAGTTGTTAGGTCATTGTGACAAACTTTAAAACATTTAAACTATAAAAGCCAAGTAATTATAATTAAAATTCAGATATTTTCATTCCATCATGTAATGCGTTGATTACTTTTTCCATTTTTGTAGTGATATCATGCTGGAACATATACTAAGAAGCATATAGGAAAAGCAACTTGTTATTTTAAGGTCAGAAACATTCTTTATTTGTCCTTTGTTTTGTTTTATTTTTTATTTTTATTTATTTATTTTTAAAATTTATTTATTTTTATATAAATCACAGGTTACGTACTTTGCATCCCAGGCGTAGCCCCCCTCCCTCCTTCCCTCCCACCCTCCCTCTCCCTCCCTCATCTCCCTCCTCCCCGCCCCCTCCAAGTCCACCAACAGGGGAGGACCTCCTCCCCTTCCATCCAACCCCACCTCATCCTGTCTCCTCAGGGCTGGCTGCAATGTTATTTTTTTTACATTTTTATTTTATATTAATCACAGGTTATATACTTTGTATCCCAGCCATAGCCCCCTCCCCCAGCCCCTCCCTATCCCTTCCATCCCTCCCTCATCTCTTCCCTGCCCCTTTCCAAGTCTACTGATAGGGGAGGACCTCCTCCCCTTCCATCTAACTCTAGCTTATCAGGTCTCTTCAGGACTGGCTGCAATGTCCTCTTCAGTGGCCTAGCAAGGCTGTTCCTCCCTTGGGGGGTTGGAGAAACAGTCTCATAAAAGACCCCTGTGCCCTGCTATATTTGGTTCTTGGGGAGCTCCTGACCTCTCCAGGTCATTCTAACTCCCCCTTCTTTCATATGATTCCCTGCACTCTGCCAAAGTGTTGGTTATGTGTCTTAATATTTGCTTTGATACACTGCTAGGTAGAATCTTTCCGAGGCCCTCTGTGGACAAACATTCTTAAATACAAACTAAATGGAGAATGTGAGTGAACATTATTTATATTTACTGGGTAATGATGTTTCTCAGTTATAATCATTGAAATAACATAGCCTGACTAAAATGAATGAAGTTTGACTGGTATTGAAAGGGTGTTTTGAAGTAGTTATAGAAATATGCAAAATTCAAGTGTATGCTAATTGGCCAACAGACCTCTCATTTAACCAACAGGAAGCTATTCCACACTATCTGAAAGCAAATGGGTGGCTGTGTGGGTGTGAATGCATCTCTAAATTAATTTTCCAATAATAGAGACCCTCTAAAAAGTAGAAACTTGGAAAACTAGCATAAGGGTAGAGGAATATTTTGTGTGTTGTTTTAATAAGTTTTATGTCTTTTGTATTTAGATGCTGTGGAATTTCATTAACCATACAGAGCAAACAAAAGTAAACTATGACTAAGGTTTCTTACGCATAATGAGCTTTCAAATCTCTACAGATAATTTGTTCTCTTTTTCACTATTAATCACACTACTAGATCTACTCTACTCTGGATATTTTATTAAAATTAAAATTCTTTTTTTCCTCCAGGGTCATTATCAATTATAAAAGTATAGCAGGTACTGACCAAACTCACATATATAAATGTATGTTATTTTCGCAATGATTTGTCAGACTAAGACAAATTCCTATCAGTAAAACATAAGTAAAATATTGGGAAACATGCAATTAAATAAAAATAAGTGATAGTGTGGTCTACCAAACTTAAGACCTTAACAAATAATATTATAGCCTATCCAAAGATTCTCTGACTTTAAAAGTTCTTTTGGGATATTTTAATAAAAGCCCCTCTAAATTAAGGTAGCTATAACTATGCAAATTGCCTACAGTCATATCATTACTTATGTCTAGTTTTTCTCTAAGCCAGAGTTCTAACTTTTATGTGTCAGATAGAGCATTCACAAATGGAAACAGAAACAAGTTTATAACATTTACATCGATTGTGGTTTCCAATATATTTCTAAAACAATGAGTGTAATTGATAAAGCCATAGATGGCTTTCAATTTTCTCAATTTATTCAAATTTTATCCAAATGAATATTGTTGATGTCTAAGAATAGAAAATCTAGACTTCATAAACTATATAAAATTTTAACATTTGACTTCAAAATAAATGATGATGTTTTTAGAATTAAAGAAAAAAAGCAGCCACAGATTGCAGATGTGAAGATATTGTTTCTCTATGTGCTTAACCCTTGTATGTTCTTGGATATTTTCATGCTTTAATCCACAGAGAAAAAATGCAGAGAAATTATGATAATAGCTCCATGCTTATGAATTGTTGAAAATGAGTGACAGGGGATTTTTTTTAATAGAGTTAGAATTACTAAAAAATTTAAATTTTTTGTCTCTTATTCATCATTTTGGTCATATCTTTACTAGTTTGCATGCTGATGGGGGCAGTATTCCCAACTCTTTATATAAACAAGACTTCAAGAAGAATATCAGTGCTTTTGCCCACAGTCTATCTACTAACATCAAACTTGTTAAAATCTAGTGGTGTTAACTTTGTTAATATCAAAGTTCATTTACATTTTATTAATACTACTATCTATTCAGTCACAAGAAAGATCACTAAATTACCAAGATAATAAATGTCATAGTAAGAAATGTGGACCCTAGTTACATATTATAGTAACATTTCCCTTCTTTTCTGTAGATACATACCTGGTCCCTCCCCCACAAAATGTTCGCAAGTGGTGATTAATGACTTCAGATGCTAACTAGCATTATGCAGACATTTGAACGCATCAGGCCATTTCTAAATCATATTCACATTTTGTTAAGTAGACTGAAGAATGCATTTGCTTTTATATTGCTTCAATATCTAGAGCAAACTGGTTGGCAGATGACATAACACATTGTTAATTCCTGTCCTTTTTTCTTCCTTCCAACCCAGAAATTTCCCAGCAACTGGAGAGCTAAGGATGCTGCAGTAATTCCCCAGCTAGCCCCATCTCTAACACTTGCCATGCATTGCTGTTTGTGATAGAAATAGCTGTTTTTCTGTTTGGTTTTTGTTTTGTTTTGTTTTGTTTTTTGTTTTTATTTTTTGGAGGTGTGAGAAAATAAAGATTTCGTTGAACATACTAGAAACTGATTTTTGGTTTACTTGTTGGAACAGGTGAGGATCTTACAGATTTTTAATATGCTTTAATGTATTTACTTAAGAACAAATATTGTCCTGTTATATGGTATTCTTAGATTAAGTCTAAATAAAAGTCTTTTTTATTACACAAATAGGTTTAAGGCAGGGTAATTAGTGACTAGTGGCAGAGAAGCCTCTGACTTGAGAGGTTATCCCTAAGCCTCTTGAAGATTCCCCATGTAAACAAGTGAGGCTGCTTCACTCACTATCCCTTCTTTGTTTACTCTGAGAAAGGTTCAAGCTATTTAACAAGGGGATTACACATACTTCAACTCTATTGAAAAAGCTTAATTGATATTTTCCTGTTGGAGGTTTCACCATTTGCATTCGGCTTCCCCTTTCCTATTGTTGTAGATGCTGTGATCAACAGTGCAAAGTTGCTTTAAGGTTATCCAGATTTCACAGTTTATCAGTAATCACGCTAATTATATTTTTCCTTAGTAATACACGTTTGGATCCAAGAACTGTTAACTTGTTTGAAGAGACTGTTTTAAACTTCAGTTGTCGAAATAGAAAAAATCATGACTAAAATCTGGATATTTTGGACAATATTGCTAACTGTATTATAGATGAAGTAGAGCATCGACTCAAAATGAATTATTAGTACTTAGAGCCAAATTTCTCTGAAAATCTAAAAATACTGTTTCCCACCATAATATATATATCTAGAAGATTGTGAAATAAAATTTCAACATCATACCATGTTCTTGGTAACAATATAAAAAAACGAGACTTCTACCATTTTGAGATATAATTCTGTGATAGAAATCTTTATAAAAATTTTCTCCAAAATGTGTGTATTATGGACATATGGCTGCATATTTGGATAACACCATTTGCATTTTTCAAACTTGCATTTTTTTAAGCACTAACTTGGCTTTTGCTGTCAGAATGGCAAACTGCTAGTATATTCATCTGAAATTCTTAGCTTAACTCTTTGTCACTATAAGATTTTATATAATGTTAAAATGTTCACCTTTTCTTTTCAATCTAATATGCTAGAGGCAGTAAATTTTATTTAAAAAAGCCCTTTCAAGCCAGAGTTTAAACAAAGATTAATAATAGGAGGAGTCATGTTGTAGTGTGAAAGAAAAAGTGAATAGTGTCAAAATCCAATGCTAGGGAAGAGCTTGGAAAATTACTGGGGTTTGGGGAATGTGCTAAAATGCTTTTATTTCAGATTATTTCCCTGGAAAAACTTACAAGTTTTGTTGTTTCCTATGTTTGTCTTTCAATACGAAGTTTTAATTCCTGAACATTAACAAAAGTAACAGCCTGGAATATAGAACACCAAAGAAAAGGGGGAACAGGCAGGAGGCAATGCAGCCAGGACTCTGTTTCCAGAGAAATGAAACTAGACTTGCTGTATGTTTTAAGCGAGCATCTTAAATTTCCTTATACATATTTTTTGATATAAAAGAGATTTACTGGATGGAGGTGGAGAGACATAGGGGAAATGAGAGAAAGAAAGAGAAAAAGACATGGTGTGGGGCCTCCAGGTGAGAATCAAAGGCGGAAAGAGTGCGAAAGAGAGAGGAGAGCTATGACATATTTTTGATGCTAAAAAATGTGACATATTTTGCACAAGGCTTTACCACATCGTTGTGAGATATGGTTATTCCAATACCTTCTTCCTCACCAAGAGCAGTCGTGTTTACAGAAATCAAGTGCCACTTATGGTTGAGTAATTTACCTGTCTTCTATAATTTACACATATCTAAAATTATATTATCAAAAGAACAAATTTCAACTGAATTACACCTTCAAATTGCCCTTACTAATAATTTTTAAATTTTTGGGTAATCCTCATAAAGGTCTATGTTCCATCTTCTATATATGTTAAAATATGCACCATTTAAAATTTTGCTATATTGTGCATATATTTGGACATATTGCAAACATATTTGGACATATTGTGGACATATTTGAATATTTCAGCTTTTCTCTTAATTGACATACTATATGGCTACTTATATTCCCAAGCCACTTCAATCTGCTTTCTTCAAATTATGTTTTTGCAATGTGTTTATCTAATTATTACTTATTTATTAGTTTTAACAGAAGTATTTAATTAATTAGCATCTGATGCAAAAGTAAAAGTAAATAGCATCACATATATTATGCACTGAATAGGTATTCATTTAATTGGTCTGAACATTGGCAGATTCAGCTAAGCTTATTGATTTGGCTGAGTAAAACAATTGTATTAAAACAATACAATAAAAATATTTTACCACAAGGCAATATAATATAACCACTGTATCAGTTATTTTATCCTTCAGAACCTAAATGTTAGCCTACCATTGAGCATATTGATTTTTTTCAAATCTCATACTATCATAAATATGATATTATCACTTTCCATCTTGAGTAGTGATGTTATGTGATTAGAGGAGAAATGTAATCAGAGGAAGCACTTTGAAAGATAACCTTTCTTTACTCTCCTCTGAAACACAATGGGAGGAGCTTAGAACAGCAATAGTTGCTAAACTGGTGCAATATAATCTGCTCTGAGTGACCAAATACTGATACTCCGTGACCATCTAACCTCTGAAATATGAAGGAGGTCATATACATTCAGGTTCTGTAGCCAAGATGGTTCTCAGAGGTGATTAATACTTTTTAAACATGTCAGTAAACCCCTTTATGAAGTATTTAGCAAACAACTCAATATGTTTTTTTAATTGAATGTGGCAGACAAAGATGTTGGTCCGGAGGGAAGCCATTCCAGCAAGCAATCTCTCATTTGACTCTGATTTCCACACACGTGGCCCCATCACAAGACATTTAAAAGGAAATGAGGTCAGAATAGAACTATAACGCTAACATACATTCAATTGTTTGAGCCTCAGGAAGTTTTCCTCCCTGTGTAACATCACTGTGAGTAATATAAAACCACAAGCCACTACTGGAAGGTGATAAACATGATCAGACTCTAATAACAGTTTTTAAATGTACTTAATCCAGCTATTAAAAGGTATAACTTAGATAGAAGGAACATAAGACTTAAACAAAGCAGAACACAGCTGTCCAGAAATTAGCAATTGCTAAAGCACCCAGATTGTGATTAAATTTTAATGTGGCTTTTACGCAAAGACTCTTGCTTATCGGAAAAGGAGAGTCCTGGAGACAATATTGTTATTGATTTTATCATTTTAAATGTAACTGTTCTTTTAGGTAATTTTTTTTTGCATTTTATGTCATGTTTTAAAGGTCTGCTCATAATGAACAAATCTTTCTAGAGTAAGTTCATTTAACATTCTTAGTGAAATTATAAATTGTTCCCCAGCACACTCCATGTTGCATCTGTTTAACAACACACAGCTCTCCAGCTATTGAGCAAAATAAAAACACAACACAGGGAAGTGGGGTAGTAAATCATGTAAATTAAACGGTATTGAAAACAATATTTGTATTGATCTTTTTTCAAGGATTCTGCTCTTTGAAATTAATATACATTGATTAGATTACCTTTTATGTAATCTAAATTAACACTAAGGCAAAGGGGCCCATTGGAGTTATCTCCGGACTTCAGAGACAGAAAACACATGGCAACTTTTTAATTGGTAGAATGCCATTTATGTTGAATCTCTGGATAAAGCAATAACAATACCTCTAAATAAAAATAACACAAAATGTTTTTTTCAATAATGTTATTTATTTAGAAATGAGAAACCATGAAGATCATTCTTTTTTCTTTTGTTTTGTTTTTCTTTTTCCTTTTAAAGTTTTTTATATTAATTACAGTTTATTCACTTTGTATCCCAGCTGAAGCCCCATCTCTCATTCCCACCCTTCCTCCCTCCTCTCCAAGACCACTGATAGGGGAGGTCCTCCTCCCCCTTCTCTATGACCCTAGCCTATCAGGACGGGCTGCACTGTAGAAGATCATTCTTTGTGCACTACTGGGCTACATTTTTTTAATTCCATGAAAAATTCATTATTAGGAAAGACTTTATACCACATATCAAAGTAGATACTATTTTAGGTTTATCTGCCTTTTTAGTGTGAACCCTTCTTTTCAGGAGAGGACAAAAAATGTTAATCATTACATGATTTCTTCTATAATGTTGACCAACTACAACCAGTGAGTAAAATATATTTACTATATTTTCTTTGACATTTTCACTAGTTTTTCTTTTGAATTTTACATTCTGATTGCAGCTTCACCTCTCTCCTTTCTTCCCAGTCTCTATCTTACCTCCAGCCTCATCTTCTCCTCCTCCCCATCTCCTCAGAAAAGGGGAGGCCTCCCATGGATATCAACCAGCCTTGGCATATCAAGTTGCAATAAGATTAGGTGCATTTTCTTCTATTGAGAATAAACAAGGCAGCCCAGTTAGTGGAAAGGGATCCCGCTCAGACTTTACAAGTCCCACATGAAGAAGCACTTGCACAAGTTTCATATATGCAAAGGGGCTTGGTCCACACCATTCATGTTCTCTGGCTGGCAGTTCAGTTTCTATGAGCCCTTGTGTGCCCAGGTTTGCTTGATTCTGTAGCTTTTCTTGTGGTGTCCTTGACCCCTCTACTTGCTTCAGTCCCTTTCCCCCATCTTTTACAGGATTCCCCAAGCTCTATTTAATGTTTGGCTGTGGGTTTCTGCACAAGTGTTTATTAGTTGCTGGGTAAACCCTTTCTGATGACAGTTTTACTAGGCTCCTGTCTGCAAGTATAGCAGAATATCAGTAGTAGTATCAGGGGTCGGCTCCCTCTTACAGCATAGATTTCAACCAGGACAAGTTATTAGTTGACTCTTCCCTCAAATTTTGCTCCATCTTTTATCCCTGCCTATTCTATAGGCAGGACAAACTGTGGATCTAAAGTTTGTAGCTGGGTTTGTGTCCCAATCCCTCCATTGGAGCCTTTTCTGGTTACAGTAGATGGCTGGTTCATTCTCCATATTTCTATTTCTGGGAGTCAGGTAGAGTCACCCTCTTAGATTCCTATTCCATTGTTCTAAGTTTCCAGCTTGAGGACTATAACTATTTATTAGTTTGAGAAACCATAAAGTTCAAAAAAATCAGTTTATCTCCCTGAGCATTAATTTATGTTTGTAAAGTTTAAACTTATTTACACTGTAATACACGTTTATTTGTTGATTCATTGAACAAGTATTAAGTTTTGGCTAAGCGCAAGAAGATAAGCGAGACATCACCCTGTCTGTACACAGTCATATGTCCTCTTAGTAAGTTTGTACACATGGGACTAGCATATGAGGCATAAAAAATGACTTAGATATTTTCTTTAATGTGTATTAATGAGCAGATTATTTGTAAAATGAACCCATGTAATGCAGTAACTCATTGTTAAGCAAAATTTCCTGTATTTGAAAGTATAGCATTTAAACAAGAGAGTTTTAGTGCAACCAAAACATATGACCTCATCTTTAAGGAGTATTGGTTTCTTGTAATATTAAGAAAACAAAACCAAAAACAAATATCTCCCGAGCATTCAAAGTTCATTAAGGTAAAAGTATATTGATGATTAGGCAGATTCTCATTGTAAACATATTGTTTTTGATTTCTAGTTATCTGACTCAAAGACAGTAACATATTCAAATGCAGACCACAATTTTAAAACACTGTTATTATTATTATTGCTTATAGTAAAGACATAACTGGAATAAAGCTAATTAGCAATACCTTATATCATGAAAAATGTATAAACTATAAGGTAGTTTAAGATTTTTAACAGTACATTAAAATAAAATTTATGTATGAATTGTGTCAAGGCCAAAACCATCTCCTACTCCCTTGAAAAATCTAACTTCTGTTTATAACCATACAGCTCTCATTGTATAGTCATTGAATTTCCTATCTGTCACTCACCACATGTCTTTATTTATAGCCAATTAATTCCATTAAGGGCCTAGTATATGCATGATTATGTGGTCATCCACTGATGCATGGATAAGCTACCAATGGCCAATCCCACCAAAGAAAAGAGACTCATCATTTCTCACCAGCCATTAACTGCCCTTAGTCCTTAGCTAAGAGTAGGGCATCAAGAACCTTTTATCCAAAGGTAATTTTTTCCTTTTAAAATAAACTATGTAAACTATTCATTATTATTGTGGCATGTGTGTGTGTGTGTGTATGTGTGTGTGTGTGCATGCACGTTGGGGTGGGGAGGGAGGCATGTATATGGCATGTACAATGAGGTTAGAGGACACCTTTTGGCAATTTGTTCTCTCTTTGAATCTATATATATTCCTGATATTGAACTCAGGTCATTACAACAAGCTTGCAGGAAAAGCTTTCTTACTCACTGCATTGCCCCTAAAAGTCAATTCTTTATTGATAGTATAACAATAGCATAAATATTTTAACTATTATTATATTAGGTGTTTTGAATTTTCTAGTGTACACAGTCACATAGCTTGTGCCTTCATTTGGTCATATGTGGAAACTAACTGTTTTCCTTGGTTTTGGCACTATCCTTTCCAATATTTCCAGCTCATTGTTGTTCAGTTGAGGATATTTGCTAGTTAGATTAACATTTTTCTAAACATTTTAAACTTTTTAATGTTTATATTATTTTTAATATATATGTGCATGAATATTTGCAAGTGAGTGGGTTCATATGCCTGGGGAATCATCTGATCCCTCCGAAAGATGGTGCTTCAGGAGGTCATTAGCAGGATGTAGGTCCTGAGAGCCAAACTTGGATCTTTTGCAAGAGCAGTATGTGCTCTTAACTGATAAGCCATTCTTCCAGCCTATTTCTAAACATCTCAAACTTAACAACATTTACTCTTTTGAAAAATGTAAATACTATGTATAAAAATCCTACCACAAATGAAGTAATCTTGAAAAATACTTTGCTTAAAATGGTAGCATGCTCATAATTAAAGTCAAGGCCAATGAACATCCATAAAAGACCAGCAGTGACCTTGGGTATGGTTGACTCACTGTCCTCTCTGGTGACAGGTTAATATCTGTGATTTCAAGATGGCATGGGTCACTCTATGACAGCAGAAAACCAGCAGACTTCTGCAACCAGAAACATCCCTTCACTGCAATTCATCTTCTTGGGATTATACTAGCATATAGTTGTAGCTTCTTTAATATTTATAGCTACCATTTTATCCCTTTCTTTGACATATCTCATTACAACCTAATTTATTACAAAGATTTGAACTTTTTCTGTCACTTGGCTGAACTCAGTATCCTAAAGTTTCTTGTACTAAAATATGCAAACTTTTCATTTGCTTCTATTTTACTCAAGCAAGGCAGCCATTTTTACAACTATTTAATTAAAGTTTGTTTTGCTACAAATTTATTTTAAAACAAATACATTGGTAGTGAAACACACAGTAAAGGAAATTTAATTGCTGACAATTTAAAGAAAGCACAAAATTCCTGACATTGAATTTTCTGTTAGAGCAAACTTCAGTCTATTATAAATCCTTGTCAATAGTCTTTGAATTTAATGTTTCATTGCAAAGATGGCTCCTCCGGTTCCTATCTGAATTTGGTATTGGCAGGAGCAAGAAGGACATGTGTCCCTAACTACACAAATTGCTTCTACAGAATGAACCACATGACACGGTCCTTTTGATCACAAAGTGTGGGAGGCAAAATGGAAATAAATACTTGGAGCATTCTTATTGTTTTCCCTTCCCAGACATTGTGTTTCTCCTAACATAGTCCTTGGTATACTTGCTGAGAAATTTAAGTCTTTATCATTTATGAGACTTTACTATTAATATTAGCACTGAGTATGTTTGAAGAGCTTCTATACAAAATATAATGTCCTACTACTAATTCATTTTATCCTCAAAAATTAAAAGTTATTCTAGTGCCAGAATTCCAGACTGGATGGAGGTAGGGCTCAGTAACCCCATCCCTGGCTAAGGAGCTATTAACAGTCTGTGGCTCCTGCAAGACAAAGAGAGAGTTTTCTCTAGGACTATGACCCCTGGTAGATTGTCTGTGTTCCAGCCATACATAAAGGCCATAGATAAAGGCAACACTAACTGGACTTAATAAATTACAAAAATTATAAAAGAAGGTAAAAAAGTTGGGTGGACAATTCATTAGAGGGTGGTCTGGGAGAAGTTGAATATGAGCGGATATAGGGTCAAAACATATTTTATTAATGTATTATTAAAGTCTCAAAGAATAAATCCCAACTGTGGCTTCATTGTCATCGATGGGAAGCAAATCATGTTCTGAGACTCAGATTGCAATACTTCCGATTTCAAAGTTAAATGATTACTTGTCAATGACTACAGTTTAGAACATAAGCAGAATATGTTTATTCATTTAAGCACAAACATGGGCATTGGAGTAATTCACATAAGAATCTCTGTGTCATTACTAGTTTCATGGTCTGCAACAACTTAGCCTCCACTTTTGAAAAATGGGTGTAAAGGCCGGAGCAGTGATGTGTACCCTCCCAGTCTTGCTTTCTCAGAATGCCGAGGTAGGAGAGTCTTCAGTTTGTGACCAGCCTGGTAAATATAGGAATTCCAAGAATGCACGGAGGAGCTGGGTGTATACTGCATACAATCTTAGTGTACTTGAGGGCTTGAGTTTAACTTCTGGCACTGGGGGAAAAAGTGACCAAAAGTTAAAATAAAATAAAATCTGAAGCTGGAGAGATAGCACTACAGTTCAGAGCACTGGCTATGCTTGCCTAGGACCCAGGTTCAGTTCCCAATATTCACATAGTGACCCACAGCTTCCTGTAGTTCCAGTTCCATGGGATCTAATACCATTTTCTGGCTTGCCCAGGTAGCAAGCATACATGTCATCATACACATAGATACATGAGGCCAAATCATTCATACACATAAAATAAATACATCACATGCACCCAGTCTTGATGAGGCCTGATAGGCCAGGGTCAGATAGAAGGGGAGGAGGTCCTCCCGTATCAGGGGACTAGGAAAAGGGCATAGGGCTAGATGAGGGAGGGCGGGTGGGACTGGGCAGAGACAAGAGAGAGGGCTGGAGCAGGGATACAAAGTGAATAAATTATAATAAATTATATAAATGAAATTTTAAAAATAATCTTATAATATTGGGAAATTTGATGAAATAATGTTAAAAATCCCATAGTCACTTTTTGAGTAAGTTCTAAATGCATGCAACTTATTATTAAAATATATTGCATACATAGCAGAAATTCACATCAATATCAGTGTTTTTTATAACGTTTTTCATCTCTTTGTTCTTGTGAGATCATTTTCCCACAGCAATGAAAGTGAGCTCAAAAGGACCCTTTCAGGTGGCCCAGAAAAAAATTACAAACATATTATGTATTAAGAAATTAACATGTGGGAGCTAGAGAGATGTTTCTGTGGTTTAGTTCATATATTGCTCTTCCAGGCTACCAGAGTTCTGTGCCCAGCACCCACACTGTCAGCTCACAGTGGCCTTAGCTTCATTTCCAAGAGAACGTCTCTCTGTCTCTGTATCTCTTTCTCCATCTCCTTTTCTCCCTTCTTCCTTTCCTTCCTTCCTTCTTATTTTCCTCCTTCCCTCCCTCCCATACTAATGAAAGAAAAAGGAAAGGGAAAGCTAGCAAGGAAGGAAGGAAGAAAGGAAGGAAAGAAGAAAGAAAGGACTGAAGGAGAAAGCATTCACACATGTGGTTGCTCCCAAGATGACGTAACGTAATTATTCAGATGAGAATGTTAGTGTATTTCTCTTTACCCAGAGTTGTTGTCTTGGTCTTTGCATTGTCCTCACTATACCTACGAAAACCCCATTCAGAAAGCAGAGCTCTTCTCTGTTGTCTTTTTAAGCACCTTGGATTCATAGATATTGTTTTCTCTTTTCTTTCCAAGACCTGTGTTTACAGACAGTCAAACAATTTCAAGTGTTACTGATCTCGTTTATTACTCACCTTTCAGTGAGGATTTGAGTGGGCATATGTTTTGGGTTGCTAGGGCCTTAATCTTTTTCTTTTTCCTCATTATAAAGATTATTGGAGCAGCAGGCCTAAGCTTTAAATAGGATTTGCATACATCTTTGAAAGCTAATACTTTACATTGTGCTAAATGATAGTGCTCTTTAAAATTGGATGTGTTATGTTGTAAATAAGGTTAAAATGACAAAGAATCAGGAGTTTTAGAAAACCTAGGGTCTTGTTACATTAATCGCAGGTTAGATACCATTTTATGAGAGAGCACAGTAGTTTAATGGATATTTGTCAATTTAAATTAAATTATAACTTTGGAGACAGTAACTTAAAAACTTAAAACAGTCATATGATATTATGAAGTACATTGTACACACATTAAGAGATCTTAGAGCAAGGATACCAAAGATAGAAAATACTGGTTCACATTTCAAACCACAGTGAGTGTGAATCCAGCCTCAATTTAATAAAAATGTATAATGCAACTTTCTTCCTTGGGTTAAATGTCTTGCAATTGCTCTTGGATGGGCACTTGTTTCCCATTATTGGCCATTTTAATTGACTTACCCACTAGTTATCTCATTTAAAGATCACTTATAGTATTTGGTACTTTTCACTTAGTGATACACTCTGCTCCTGCCTGACAATGAAACAGTTTACATATTTTTGAACTTGATCTGAAAACTGATTTAAAAATCCATATGGAAAATCTAATTTCTCTGAAAATATATACACACAAGTCTGCTCAGAGGTGGCCAAAATAAATTTCATTTTAGGAGACAGGAAGGAAGCTGAGACAAGAAACTGAAAAATCTGAAGTTAGTGAGTACTTTCCCTGACAGAGATTGAAACTCACCTCTCCCTAAAGAAGATTGGGAGTGGGCATGGAACACTGGCATTGGACAATTAATATGTTTGTGCTTTTCTTTCTAGCAGACTGCATTAAATATTCAGCAGAAGAGGGGATTGCTTTACATGGCTCTTCTTGTTTTTCATGTATCAGCTGGCAGGTGCTATAAACACATAGAGACAACACTCCCCTGTGCTTGCTATAGTCTGGGACTCCAAGGAAGATGGGCTGTGATCCCCAAAGTGACCATGTTGAGAAACCAGCAGACGCTCCACTCTCTGGCCAGCGAGCGTGGCTTCGATTTGGATTCAAAGGGAAATCCCTTCCAAAAGACTGTTTCATTCCAGCTGTATCTAGCCAAGGTGGAACTATCTTGGGAACTTGACTAGTGCTTCTGAAATACCAATAGCGGAAAAAAAAAATCTTGTCTTCTAAACGCCCGGCTTTGCTGGAGGCAAACCATCATTCTACAACTCTTTAATTTCAGAGAGGGCGGAGTCACAGCAAACATGGGAAAACCCTGACCTTAGCTTGAGAACAGAACCTGTATTTAAAACATCCACACATTCATGTTGGAGGATATTGTGGTAAATAAATGATGACTGTTTACACTGAAGCCTGAGTCTCCTTTTCCTACACTATAGGCAGCAATTTGGCCGAGACTGTATCGTTCTGTGTTGTACTATCACATGCTACCTTTTTCTCACTTGAATTGTACTTTTGGCTGTCATTTGCGCTTTTGAATAAAGGTTTACATTAATGGAAAATATCATAATAGCATGTCTCCTTTTCCCGAGTTGATATACAAATAAAAAAAAAGATAAGGCCAAAACTCCTTTTGTCCTTGGAAAAATATGCCATCTGCATTTAGCTTATGATATTCAGCTGGGAAAAACTAGCATAAGGATGTCGTTAATACAACCCTCAAGTTAAACTGTAAATTCAGAGTACTTAAAATGCCTTATAATAGTCAAAGCCAGTAAAATCGACCCTGTATATTTTTATTTCATCTCTGTTGGATCATATGATATTTAATAATTGGTTCTGGCACCTCGTTGCAAATTATTATAACTTTGAGATACAACAGTCCTATTGAGCATATGGGCAGCACAGGCTCTGAACATATATATGATGCCGCCTCTCTAGAGGACCTTCTGTCTTGTTTTCCTTAGCTTGGAAGGGTCAGGTAAATTTTGTTGTGTCGTCATGTGTTAAGATTCTTCAGTCTCTGTTTTGCAGGGCAAATGCTTAATGCAACTGATCCCCTCCCCCCGCAACTGTGAAAACTTTCCTTGAGAAGCCAAAAGAGACAACCATGCATCTGGGGTGCAGTTCTATTGAGCTGTTACTAAAGCAGTTACAAAACGCTTCCAGTATCAGCGCATATGAATTCATTAGTGCAGGGAAGGTTTTTTCCTTGATGCCATATTGTGTTCCAGTTTAACTACAAACTTCAAGACTTTTAGGAGTCAAGAGACCTTCCTATGCTATTAGTAGCATATGATACTTCTTCCTTCATCCTGGAGAAGTCGAGGAGCTGATGGTAAAATACGATTGACTCCAAGAAATATTTCGTAGAGTGAAACATTTTCCCTTCAGCATTTTTTCCATCTCTACTTGATATAACACCCCAAGACAGTATTGGGAAAATGATTTCCAACTCACATTCCATTAGGGCTGTTTTCAATATCCTGGATGCTTTGCTTTTATATCTAGCTTATGAGCCTTGATTTATGCATGTATTATTTCACATTAATTACTATATTGTTTATTGCTACATTCAAACATAATATAATATGTGCACAGAGGCAATAATTACACAGTAAATTGTCCTTCCAAAGAGATGTCAAGATGGACATTGGTGGATGAGGTGGGCAGAAGGTGATGATTTATAACATGTTGACATTTTGGGACAAAGATGGTTCAATTTCTCCTGATTTCATAATAATACTTAATAGTAATTTCTCTTTGTCTGTCATGTAATTAGTCATTATGAAGATGGCTTAGCTAAAAAGTTCATGAGGCAGGGGGTCAATGGCTAAAGAAAATTTCAAGCTTTAATTTTTTCCATTGCTACAACAATACATGAAAATCAGCATGGTGGTGTAAAAGAAATAGTGATATGTAAGTCTATAATTCTCACCCATTGTGTAACTAAACATTTAATTTAAAAACAGTTTTATACAAAGGCACTTTGTATCTATACTTGTATGTACCTGCTGTTCATCTAGATATCTCTAAAAGTTTATTTTGAAGCTGAATGTGTTGATACATGACTGTAGTTTTTGTACTGGAGATGCTGAGGCAGGAGGATCTTAAATTCTAGGCAAGCCTGAGAGGTATAGGTATACTCTGAATCAAGAAAAGGGATATCTGTGCAACACTCTGGAATTCATCTCCCAATGAACCAGCCTACCCTTCAAGCTGCCCTTGAGATCTTCAGAGTTCACTGATGAGTTAGCCAGTGCAAATAGTAAAAACTATCATAACCTTGACAAGCGGCAAGCCAACTCACCACTGACCCTGACTGAGGATCATGGAGCTGCAGTTCTATTCATACCACAGAGATGAAAGTGTCTTTTGCCACTGGCGGCTTGCCTTGCACCATGAACTGCTTGCTTGGCAGCATATAAGCCAGTAGGTGGAGTGCTTGCTAACAGTAATAGAATACACAACTTGAACTTCAAAGAAGCCACTTTTCCTATTATAAATTGCTAAAATCATGTCTATGCTGAATTCTTCTTACGTTTATAGTTATTTGAAAAAAATTTACCAGAGTGGGACTGAGATGAATGCAGGGCTATAGTTACGTAGTAGAACACAGAGGCAAATTGTGCCCAATTTGTGTTCATCGCATCATATGGTGTAAGTGTTACATAAAAGTACAGTGTTTTAAATGCTCACGTGTGTTTGATTCAGTAAATAGATCTTTATCTCTTTTTTACAAAATTAGTATTTATGCTGTTCAAAGGACAGACTACCACTGAAGTACTGTACAGGGAAAAGCTTAGGTAGAATTAATTACATGTGTTGATCAGCATAGTAAATTCAACACCTTTGGAAAGAAAAGTTGCAAGAGATGCTTCCAAAATAAAGTGTAACTTTCCTTTGAGAGTGCTTGTTTTCCTCCAAAAGAAGGCTTTCAAGTATATTTTAAAGCTACAGCTAGAGACTTGCTAACTGTATCACTCTAAATCTATCTATATCACACCTAAAGATGTTAAAGCAACATTTAGAACTCCAAGGAGAAAACAAGCAACAGAATTTAGAAAGCAGGAACTGCATGGAAACAAGAAAAGTCTTCAGTCATTTTTTAAGAATGTGAGTTACATGATGTGGAAAATGAATATTTGTGAGTTTTAAAAAGAACTTTATTCCTTACTGGGAACACGTGCATGCCTTATTCTGTGGCTTGGGAAGCCTGCAGTCTGCATGACTAGGAAAATAATTTCATTTAAAAAGGCAACTGTACAATTTGCAAGGCAAACACTGCTGAACACTGAGCATTTCCTCTTTTTAACTTTTTAATCTAAAAATAATAAACTCTGCTAGAAATAAGATTTTAAGGCAAGCTATCATACTATATAGCCCATACTCGCTTTGACCTGTGATCCTCCTGCCTCAACACTCCCCACTCTAGGCTATGATTGTCAACATTCATTATCACTGTCATCTTTCAAAATAATTTCTATCAGGATTCAGTCATTCAATCAGCTGTGCCATCATATTCTCAGCTCCTACTAAATTCTGGATAGATGTATGTTTAAAAACATGTGACACTGTTTTTTTTTTTCTGTTGTTGCTGCATCTATTTATTTATTTATTTATTTATTTATTTATTTATTTATTTAGCTTTGGGTAGGAAGTGGAGAAATATAAGAGACTATCCTATTAAATTAAATTAAGAAGTAATGATTAATAATAAATAATCGTCACCACATTCAACAGCTCTACTCCAAACAAACAACCTACGGCACCCCACTCCACCTTTCAGGAATGAGCAAGGGCAAAATGGAACCTCCCTGAGGTCACAGAAAGAAAAAGAATAGCTACTGCTAATTTAAAATAAATTAAAATCGAAAAGTCTATCTCTTCCAAAACTTTCAAGAAGAAATATTGTTCATTTTTATAAAATAAATTATGGGATTTGGCCAGTACATAAAAATGACAAATTGTGAACAGAACTCATTTAAATAAATCGGCTAAGGAAAATAACTTTGGGGAAATTATTTATTATAAACTTATTTCAAAATGGAAAAACAGTGAATTTGGTATATACTAACTCCAAAAATAAATAAATACCTGCATAGATAGATAAATAGATAGATAATTGTGAAGCAGCTTCTGAAGCAGCTGCCAAAGTACTGTAAAAAAAAGAATATCTGTATCTAATCTTTATCTTCATTTGTCTCTTCAGGTTCTACAAACAGCATTATGTGCACAGTTGGTATATTTATTCCTTTTATTTGAAAAAAAATCAGTTCACTTGCTTGTTTCTCAGTTGTCACTCACTATTCCTTGTTCCATGACTTTGATTGCTTTCCATAGATATTGACCTGTGTCATTCTGAGACTGTATTCATCTTTTGATGGTAAGGAGGCAATAGACTTTATTGAGAAATAGAAAGTGTTCGCTACTGATCCTCAGGACTATATTCTCTCTTAATAGAAGCTGTGATGAGATCTTGACCAACTCCACACTCACAGTGTTGACTTGCGGAATGAAATGTTCTGCATATAAGCACAGCAAAATATTTTGGTAAAAAAGTTACTATAAGAGATAGTGACATTAGAACATTAGTTCACTGAATATCAGAGTGACACTTGCCTTGCCTTGCTCATTCTTGTTCCAAACCCATCTGAAATCAGCAATTCAGCTCAATGATGTCACAACATTTGCCAGGCTATGGGCTCTGAAGAGAAGACATGGGCTGCTCTTGTTGTTTGAGATTTCCTTCCTCTCTACACACAACCAGCCCATCTGTCTCAATCATACGGGAAACTTATCTTTGAAACACCACTCTATTATTATCACGGGTTTTCTTTAAAATTTGCTCCTTAACTTTAAACTGTGTTTTTGGAAACCAGGTTTTCAAAATTCCCAGATTTTGTTGGCCAATTTGAAATGTTGCTAGTAATATACCCTGGAAAGAGTTCATCTCACTAAGAGCACAAAAAGCACTAGATTTCCATTCAGTTACTAGAGGGTAACCTTTCTGTGAAATACAGATTGCCTACTTTTAAAAAAAAATCACAACAAAGAATTTCACCCCTCCCAACCTCTAATATTTTTCCAAGTGTGAATTGAAGAGGACTTAGAGACAGATGGGTCTGGATGATCAAGTTACCTGTTATAGCAGCACATCTGCCGGGGCAGTCAATCACGCTGACGGCTCTGACAGGTCGATGGAGCCTGAGCAAGAGTGGCTAACGCAGACAGAAAGGCTGGGGAAGCGCAGGCCTCCTGCTTGTCTCCTGGGCTTGACTGGTCTGAAGCCCGCACTTGATTTTTCTCTGGTTAAAATCTGTCTATTGTGCAATGAATGATATCAGATGAAAGATTTTGGATTCCATTTTTTTTTAAGCCAACGTATTAAACACATATGATCGGGAATGATTCGGTTAGCACTTCCAAGCTGTCTGTCAATATTTGGTCTTACTTGGGGCATGTGGTAGAAAGTATGGGGGAATAAGAGATAGAAATTAATTTCAAATCTTCATTTTTTTCAAAAGTGTCAAAAGGAGAAAGGCATAAAAACTCATTCTGAGATGTCTAATTTTGAGAGTTCAGTACAATAAAAATTAGCATTGAATAGAACAAAGGCGATTCTTAGAATGTCAAGAAGCAAAATTAAATTTAGGTAGGTCTGATTCTGTACTTTCTCTCTATACTTTATACTTTCTTCTGCTTTTCAGTCATAAAGAGAATGTTTATCAACTCTAACAGATCCAAATATTTGGCAATAGTGCACACAGAATATATGAAACAGGCAACTCAGATTTAACAAACAATTGAAAATACGTTTCTATTAAGTAAAGCATGAACTGCACTCTCACACGGTATATTTATGCAGATGTTGAAAGACAATGGGGGTTTGAAATATCCCATTTCTTACAATGACTAATTAATCAGTTATTGAAATCATCTGGCTATAAAGTATTACCTCCCAAACCCTAAATCTCAAATAGATACTCAAGAGCTAGAGATTCGCAAGAACTACAGCAAGTTAAATGTGCAGTTAGTGAAACTGATGTATTTAAGTATGTGTGCATATATATTTATATGTATGTGTGTTTTGTATTGGTGACTAGAAATGTGTATTTATATATTTACAGTTCCAATACATTTATTTCTTTGTGAAATAACAAAATATTCTATAAGCAAAATATTATCATTACCACATTGCATAACTACAGTGAACAAACAATTTGAAAAGAGGGCAGGATGCTAATACATGCAGAACTGCTGTTAGTAGCGATTTTCTCCACAGTGCTGATGGGAAGTGGTGGAAGAGCTGTTTGCTTTTCAATACCTCCTTCAAGTATTTTTGCTCTGTCATCCCCATTTTTAGTAATTGACACTAAATGTTTTCAAAATATTATTATCTGGCTTTTTTAAACTTGAATTTTGTAAGTGGACTCATATTTAGTGGCAGATGGTTTGAGATACACAAGTTGAAATAAAGTTATTTAGGTTTCAAGTATAAAATTCCATATCTCGGGAATGAGGATAATATAAATCAAACAAGAAGTCATCTTTTTCTTTACATTATTTTTCCTTTCTGAATAAACTTACAAGTAGGATTTTTTCCCTAAATTATGGTTTTATCTCATGTCAGATATAGATTCATAGTTCATTTATCACATTTAGGAATAAAATGTTGGCCCTGATCTTTTAAGAGTTTTAAAATAGGTGAAGTCTGCAGTTAAATTTTTTATTTTTCAGATCTTTGATTAGAAATTCATTTTTCATAAAAAATTTATTAATTAATATTAAGATAAATGAGGATAGACACATTATTGGATGATTCATGGAAAAGCTGGCTTATCCATAGATCATGTCTGCGTTGCAGTCAGTTAACAGGGCGGGTATATATTGTTTTAATGGATAGTAAAAAAATAACATTTTAGATGCTGTGTTACCAGTTACTAGTGATTTGTGAATTAATTAGGGGGATTTGCCAATCTAATTGTATTTAAACATAATTTAATATTTTTTATTTAGATCTTGCTCAGAAGTTCACTCTGAACAATTTATTCATCAACAGTAATGATCAAACAAAAATTTAAAAAGTGAGTTTAGAAAAACTTCGATTTTTAGTGCACATCAGAACATTCTGGCAACCGGGGCTCATGTTGCTCAGAACCACCGTGCTCTGCAGGGAAGTAAACATAGTGTCTTACAGGAATAGAATTCTCTGGCTGGAGCATATGGGGGCAGGGTGAAGAGCAGAAGCTACAATAATACAAACCATTTTTTTTTTTAGAAAGCCTCAAAACAAAAAATCAGCTATTAAAATCATTTGTACAATGACAACTATGGTGTTAGAGATGTGCTCATAATATAGAAAATGGAATTAGTGGTTTCTAGGGTGAGGTCTGAGCCCTTTGGAGTCACTGTCATCTGTCTCAGGCAAAGACAGCCTTCTTAAAAGGAGCTAATGCCCCATAAGGTCAAGGTTAGTGTAGAAAAAATGTGGAAATGCTCAGCTCTCCAGGCTTTAATAGACATGCATCTATTACTGGTCAACTCTCACTGACACTCACCGTGACACTGTTTCAGTCTATACTGACACCATGATATGAAAAAAAAATCACTGAAAATGAAATTTCTTATTTTTATGCTAAGAAAAAAAAAACGTTTTTCAAGAGTTAAAACTCCACAGATCCTCAGGTCTGTAATGCATAAAATGGAGACAATTTTGTCAAAGTCAAATGAGACAGAGCTCTTGCTGATGGTATATAGCTTGTCTAATCTGTATGGCATATTTTTGGATTTTGATCATAGTAAACAAGGAATAACTCATTTTAACTGTGAAAAAGTAAATACATTTAGAAAATCAAAAGCAATCTTTACTGTTTTTTTTAAATTTTTTCTCTGGCTGTTTTATTGAATATTTTCATATTGAAATTAATATAACATTTAAACCAATATAAGCTTTCTCTTTTTTTGTGGGTCCATAATAACTCACGGGTAAATCACCTTCTACAAATAAATCGTATTTATTTATTTTCCTGGAAGATGTTTAAATATTAGCATTTGCTTGATTAACTGTCTACCTTAAATTTAGCGATTCATATTATTAAAAACAGTGTATTGTTTCAAAGCCAATACAAATCACATCACTTTCTATGTAATCACTGCCTTTACTGCCATTAGCACAATGGTTAAATGGGAGAGTTCCTCATGTTCTCAGAGATGCTCACTGTAGGCAGAAAAAAAAAGCCCCAACTTGATACTGTGCTGGTATGCTGTAGCCGAGCTATTTTTAATATTTCCTTGTAACTGATTTGTAAGTGGATTGTGCTTAGGCGGTGTCAGAACTTTCCTGTCAGCTACTTTAACAGCAAAGAGATAGCTTGATGAATTATTCATTGAAGGCAATTTTCTCCTAGTCACTGAGTCATCAATCATAGTTGCCTGAAGAGCCTTGAATTGGCCAGCGGAGCTCTATTCACAGGTAGTGTGATTTAGGGAATAGGAGCCACATTCATACTGACAAGTCAGGTAGCAGTAAGTAACGGAAGGTGTCTCCTTTACAGACTGCTAATGAGTCACCAAAATCGCATACTATTTCCAATTCCCTTTTTTGTTTTTTCCCCCTTTTTCAAAATATCACTCAGAATTGTAGCCATAGGGTGGTTTTGCCAAACAAAGGTGCAGTTGGATGAAAAACCAGTGTAAATATTTGCACATTTTTTCTGGCAGAAATCCTACTCTGAAAAGAACCTCTTCAAAAGGGAAAAGTGATTTGATACATGATTGCACGCATTTACCCATGTAATTGAAATAATGAGAGATGATTGCTTTGAGCTAATAGTCATAAGTTACTGGTCTTTTTGTTTAATCCAACCATCAGCTGTCAAGAGCCTCGCAGGAGCACAGGGAAGATGCACCAAGGATATCATTTACATCACCTCAGACTGTAATTTTGTTGTTTTTTTCAGAGCTGATACAAGCGTCAGATTCTATACAAATCTCCCTGGAGCATAAGCGCTCTGGTGTTGTTTTGATAGGCGCAGAGAGGAGAGGAGCACGTATAAGCCTGCTCCTAGTAGCTTAAATGCTCTCAGGATCACAAATAAAATAAAAGCACATTTGGGGCAGACTTCTCACAATTGTTAAAAACTAATTCTGCAGCATAGCCAAGGTATGTCTTTATACTAAAAAACTCACATTTGAGCACAATTTTCAAATACATACATCTTCTATCATCACATCTATTGTTCTGCATGATGGGTACCTTTGTGGTGTATTCTACATCGTGCATTATTCCCTAAGCACTATCTATTGTATTAATACCAGCTGCCTATGACTATTCAACCAGCACAAGAAACAGGAAAAAAAACAATGGTGCAGTGATGAGTCATAATTTTCATAGTCGTGCTTAATAAGGAGGTGTGAAAAATGTTTTCTAAATATTGTAGCTCTGCTGTTGTCTATATGTGATTATAATGTTTATGCCAGCAACACAAAACAATGTGTACACAATCAACATCTGGCTACAGAGATTTCACTATGCAAAGACTTGGGGAAGATTTATTGAATGTTGCTCACAAAGTGATTAAGTTTAAATTAAGTTTTAATACATTAGATGCAGATTCTTACTGGACAAATGCTCAAAGCAGAGGAGTTAATTTCTGGCATATTAGAATGAGACTTTAATTCTACAGATAATTCACCAAGTCCTGAGCACTCCTGTTCTCCTGTTCCACGGAGTCATCCACTGGCTGTGTGGATGAAAGTGTTAAGTCCCAGATAGGAGATGTTCTGTCACCTGGATGCACCAGGTAAAGCTTTTGGTAGCTTACTGAGCCCATGGAAGCACTCAGCCAAGTTGAAGTATTTGAGTTGGGAAGTGAAGGATCTCATCAACTTTTCGTACAGGAGAGGCTGCCTCTTTTTACTTGCCCAAAGACACTAAGAGGTTATTGAGAATGGAAGACTCCAGCTGATCAGAACAATCAGGCTTTCATGTCGAGGGCTGGGCTAGAAGATCAATGGTATTTGTGTCAACCTCAAAATGTGGTACTAGAATAATGTAGGAAGTGATGGCTACAGCAGATTCGGACGTGTAGCAGGTAGTGATTCAAGCTGAACACAGACGTCCAGAGCTGTGAAGAGTTTCTGAAGAAATGAAACCTGAGAACTGCCTCAAAAACAGACTGAACCTGAACTGCAGATCTGAGTTTGATTGGTAGCTGCAATATAAATTCCAATTTACTTGGAACAATAATGTTCTTTTTAGTGAAGAAGAAAGGAGGGCATCAATTAAAAAAAATACTACCAAAAACAAACTTTAATGATGAAACACTGTTTCTGAAATGTAAAAACAAAATAATTATTTTGATGTGATACAGACCACAAAGTCTTGAGTTTTATTCTACAAAATGTGTTGATAAGGAGTTTCCCATGACAAATATTCCTACAGGAGAACTAGGTTTTGATTATCCCTCAGGTCCCTGAGTCAAATTTTTGACTGACCTTCTGCTCAGATAAGTGCAAGGAAAGCATGAAAGTGCTCTTATTGGAAAACTAATCTTAAGTCATTGTATTTAAATTAAATTAGTCACACACAAAAAGACCAAGCTTCAATTCTGAATACTTAACTCTTCTGCTATAACTTTGATCAAGGCATTTTAATCTCTGCGCCCTGATTTCTCCATCCATCATGATAAGTCAATGAGCTCAACCTCCTTAATTAGTCCAACAAGGTAAACTGCAGCAACTTGTGCTTGGCACCTGGCAGAGTGCTGTTGCTGCCTCATTACCAGCCCTACACTGACCTTACACTTACTGAATTCCACAAGTTCACAGGAATTTCACATGAATCCCACAAGTTCACAGGAATTGCATATGGCAAATAAGAAAGTTATCTAAAAATTGTCTCAACTAGAGTCAAGAGTTTTATATAAAACAATTTCAAGAAAAATTCTACACTTTCTTTTATTATTCACCTCTACCAAAGCTTGCTCATATCCTACAAGGTAGTCTTATGCTGGAACATTGGCATCAGTGCAATGCATTGTCTTAAGATGACGTAGGAAGCAGACTGGCAGTTTTGCTGGCCTGGGAAAGATGGTTGCTTGTATCACAGCTGAGTTAATTGTTCAATGATTTGCATCCATTACAGGAGTTAGGTCAAAGAGGCTTTGCTCTTGGGAAGTTTTACTCTTCATAACCTAAACATACCAACTTCCCTTCATTTTCTTTTTTCATCCCTCCTTCCTTCCTTCTGTCTCTGCCTTTCTTCCTGTGTAAAATTCCTCTATCCCATCAGCCTAACTTATTTTGACTCTTTTTTTTTATTTCTGCATTTTAAGTATCTATGGTTTGTAAATTTTGGGTGTGTTTTCATTTAAACAGAACAGCATCCTCATTGAAATATTTTCATGAAAATATTACCAATTCCCAGATCTTTTGTTCTAAAGATAAGCATTTTCTTCTCTGCTCTACACCAGCATGCAGATCTGTATGTGGTTCAAAATAGCTTTGACCTTTATAACTGTGCTATCACACTGAAAACTCATATCATAATATTGAACGTGTATCTAGCACACCATGTTTTCAAAGCATTTTGAAATTATTGATTAGTTATTTCACACAAATATCCAAGCAAACAGTGTGAATAGGTCTGGAAAATACTAATTTTATTGATGAAGAAAACTGACAAGTACATGTCTTTTCCAGATGCAGCAACTTAGTCGCAGACAGTCCAGCTAAAACAGAGTGATGCTGGACATCACCAACTGCTGGGTTGTACATGAGAAAAGTAAGACTCATCAGACTGATGAGTAAAGAAGCTGAGTCCAGTAAAGTATTTATTCTAGAGCCAAAGGAGGTAGGTTCACATTTTGGCTTCCACAAATCCCAAGAAGAGGGTCGCCATGGAAAAGTCACTTAAGTTTTTTGTATCATTCTATCTGTAAAATGAAGATTATAACTTTAAACATGTTTTTTTTTAATTGGCCCCTAGAATTCTCTAAAATTTCAGACTCACTTCAAAATAAACCAGCCCCATACATTACTCATTCTCTCTCCAACCTACCCTCTGATATTATCACCAAGGAGACACAGCAGCCATCCTTTTCTCTCAATACTACATCCCGATTGATAATCACAACCCTTCTTACTCCTTAAACAGAACCCTTTCGTCTTTCTGTTGACTTATTGGGTCACACACACCCTTTGTTACACTCTTCAAGTCCTTATCTTCTTGTTGCTCTACTCATTTTCAACTTCCTTTCAAAACCACTGTACATGTTGCTTCACTTACCCTCTCTTACATCATATCACTTCTCCCACACTATTGTGAAGAACTAAAGAGAAATTTATTGCTAAAGAAAACAGCTGGCAAACCTATGATTTTTTAATTTATCAGGTGAGGGAAGATGTTGCAGGTGGCTTATCGGTAGATCTCACATGCAGACTGCAGAAGAAGAAAAAAACAAGGAAGTAGTGATACAGCCAGAAATATATCAGACTTAAGACCAGACTCAGAAAAAGCCTAAGGAACAAGAATTCATTTGGGACCAGCCTCCCAATTCCTAAGTTGAACTTCCTCCCAGAAGTTCCTATTCACACACAAAGGAAGTAATTTCAAAAGAAATTGCAGCCTTCGTTGTTAAGTTGTAGTTTGGATTGTTTCTTATAAGTTCCATTGCCTGGAGAGAACAATCAAAGATCCCCTGTGACTTTTTAGAATAGATATTCTAGAAATTGAGTGTGAAATTGACCCTTAGCAATGTGAACAGTAAAGCACAGGGTCTGGAGAAGAGTTGCATGAACATTATGTTATGCCCTAGCCATCAGAAGTCATTTATTTGACAAGCTATCCAGCTCATAACATAAATGCAAAGAAATAATGAGATAATATGAGATAATAAATGAGGCCCTGAATAGCCATGTTGCATGTTTCAAGCTGATACAGTGAGGTCACAGTGTATAACTAATCAGAAGCTCTCAATGACTTTTTAACTTGCTATATTCATAATAGTTCTGTCTTGATTATCTATTTTCACAGCTCATAGCATAATAACATAGATCACTAGAGAGGGAAACTCTGTGAGGCAGGTTGCAGCAAGAAGTGACATTAGAGAACAAAGGCTAGGATGGAAAACTAATTAGTCATAGCAGCTCGGGTACTGTAAACTGTGGATGTTGCTGTGTAGGTAAACTGCTTCTGTAATATCCCTACGGGCCTACAGTCTTTGTAACTGGAATTTCCAATGTGCTGTATCAGAAAAAGCAATGGAGTACAGTTACAAAGACCTCTGTTTTAAGCCTAACTCTGTGAAGATTTGCAGTAAGCTATTGAATCTTGTTCCTAATCTGCCAGTATTCAATTTTCTCATCTACACATTTATCACAATAAACTTCCTTAAATGCCTAATTCTCTTGATACTATATAATGGACACAGGGAGGAAATAAGTCGATTGACAAAGTACTTACATCAGATTAGGTTAGCCACCACAAACCATACAAAAAATTTGAATATATTGGCATAAGCTTATAATCAAACACTGGAAAAGCACAGACAGTGGGATTCCTGGAGTGTTGGTCAGCCAGTCCAGTTTAATTGGTTAGTTCCTATCCAATGAGATAGCTTTCTTAAAGTAGGCAAACAGCATTCCTGAAGATGATGACTCAAGTTAACTTCTGTCCACCACATGCATGTTCTCACATATGAGCATGCCCTAACTGACATATACTTGCAAATATTCATTGAAATATTATGAACCTCACACAACACAAAACAAGATAGAACTCTAGGACACTTAATAACATTTGTTGTGAAGGTTATAATCATACCTTTAGTAACATTTTTATATATGGATATATTATGTTCAAATTACAATAAACTAGGCATAAGGCTTGGATTCATATGGCTCTGGTTAGAGCCTCATTATTTTCCATAGACATTGTTTGAGATTGTCAAACAACACCCTTAACTGTGTTTACCTAGGGGATACCATCCTTTAACAACTTGAACTAGACATTTGCAAATGGAATTATGTCAGATGGCACACAGGAACCACACAGTGATCACATTTAAATTTCTTAGCAACAATTTGAAGATAATGGCTGCAAATCCTACCAAAATGGTAGTATATATATATGTATGTGTGTGTGTGAACATATATATGTATGTGTATATATGTATGTACATATATTATGTAGATAGATAGATAGATAGATAGATATAGATAGATGGATAGATAGATGACTCTTGTGAGAGCCAATTGGCATAACCCATGAGGATCTCATACCAATGCTTAAACATGTGGAAGACAATCTCAAGGCAAATATGCTTAAGACAAGTTTCTGAGACTCTGTCCTAGAAAATTCTATGCCCATGTTTTTGAATTTGGCTTATTTTCTTTGAGTGCCTTACTCTTAGCATTCATGCTTATTTCCATATTAAAATATTTTGGATGTATCACTAAGCTGATAATTTGTGATTGCCTTATTTTTAACGAGCACTGATAGCTATAAATTTTCCTCTTAAGACTGTTCTGTCCATATCCCAGAGGTTCTCGTAGGCTGTGCTTGCACTTTCACTTTATTCCAGGATTTTAAAAAATTTCTTCAGTGGCTCAAAATTCATTCATAATGTCTTATTTACTTTCTTAAATTTCAATATTTGGTGCACAGGTTTTTAAAATCTATATCCTCTTGATAGACTGCTTCTTTTTTTTTAATATGTAGTTCTTTCCTTTAGCTCTTTCAATTAATTCAAGTTTGAAGTCTAATTCATCAGACCTAAGAATATCTATGCCTGCTTGTTTAAGCCTTATTTTCATCCTCTGATACTTCATGTTTTTGAAGTCTGTGCTTGCTAAGTACTATGTGAATAATGCAGTATTTTTTGCCTGCTGAAAATATGTAAGCTATCAGGGCTAGAAGGTGGACAAGCAGGTAAACTTAATAAAGTTATTCGCTGATTTCCACATGTAGACATTGTCATGTACATACACACCTGCATTCATGCAACATGCTTCACATGCACACACACATACACACACACTAACATGTCTACACACACTAACACAAATAATACAGTAAATTTAAGATGTCTTTATAAGTTTAAATTGCTTTATAAGTCTGGTTGTAAAATTATTTTCCATGTCAGAATCATGAGTCTGCTTTAGCTCAATTGGATGTTCTTAAAAGTGCAAGGAAACTTCTTACACAGCTGTGAGTGAAGTGGGGAGCTTGCTTCTTGTCTCATTTCACCCCACAAATGATGATAAAAGAGGCATGACTAACATAAAATTCGGATTAGGTGCTTAAGTGGACAAAGACAATGTCCTGTGTCCAGAGGGCTTATTTATGTTGGCAGATCATCCAGCCTTTGTGACCAGAAAGGGAAGTCTGATTTCTTCTAGACTAATCTCTGTGAAAAGTCACCAAGATCACATCTTGTGGTTTTGAAACACAAAAGAAGTGTCAGTGTTGTTTACAGCACATTTATTTACAAAATCTTCTTCATGCTATTTCAAGGGACTTGTTCCTTGACTTTTATTATTTGATTACTAATGTTTTTATGATTCACAGGCTTTGCTCCAAGGATTGGGTATCTCTGAATTCCACAAAGATTATTTTCTTTAAATGAAAATTGCCACAAACCTTTCTTTTCATTGAAAGCTACATTCATGTCATGAATTTCAAACATTTGAAATCCAAATAAATAATAAATAGAAAAAACCTACTAATGAAAAGTAGTATTTTTAAATGATAAATTCAAAGATCAAAATAAAATGATTATTCATTGTACTATACAAATAGCCCATCTTTATTTTTAAAAAATCCTTTTTATCTTCACAACTAAACTGACTAAAAGACATGGTTTCCTAGCAACATTCATTGTGTTTGTGACCTTTCTTCCAATCTGAGCACACAGATGTGATTCTGAACTAATAAATATACATCATCCAAACCAGATTATTCCAGTTTCCTTACAACAACTTGAGAGAAATAGCCAAGCAAAAAACGAGAGCCAGAAAAATAAACAGATATCCAAAACAGTTCTGAACATTTTCATGTGGCTAAGTTTACTTAGCTGGGGTTAGAGCCTCAGATATAATCAGGTAGGTTTTTGTTGTGGCACACCAACATACAATTAAAACACAACAGTGATAGAAAAGTAGGGTATAATGGAGATGTTTCCTTGCTATTAGAATATATATATATATAAATATATGTCTATGTGTTTTCATAAATGCTTCTATAACATGGTTATAAACTATAAAATTTTGTTTAGAATATACATTTTTATGTATCTTTAAGCTTTAGAAATATTTGATTAAACAACACCTTAAATGTATTTAGATAATTTTCCCATAATAAGGTAACTTTGTATCAACAAAACTTTAGATAACATATCTTATCTAACTCCAACCAAGGACCATGCTTGGAGATAACTTAGAACCCATGCATTAATATAGTCCATGGCAGCTCAATGTCTGAGTGGATCTCCTAGTAAGCAGAACAGGGACTGTCTCTGCCATGAACTCAGTGGCTGGTTCTTTGGGCAGCTCCCCCCTAGGTGGGAGGGGCAGCCTTACCAGGGCAGAAGGAAAGACATTGCAGCCAGTCCTGGTGAGACCTGATAGGCTAGGGTCAGAGGGAAGGGGAGGAAGACCTCATCTATGAGGGTCTTTGGGAGGAACATAGGAGGAGATGAGGGAGATATGGTGGGATTGGGTGGGAATGAGGGAGGGAGCTCTAGATAGGATACAAAGTGAATAAACTGTAATTAATAGAAAAGAAGAAAAACATATCTATATTAGATCTAATCACTTATTTTGTCTTATCACCTAAGTCTTATATTGAAAATGAAGCACAAACGCATAGGCAGAAAAACTCTTGCATTGTTGTTGTAACTTTCCTATACATTGGTTCCTCTGTGAGGAACACCCTAAAGCAGAAATAAGTCAAGTAGCATTGAATAATAGTCTTTTAAAGACAAACAGGCCTTCACTGCTAGTTAACTCACTGAAGAGCAGAAGGTGAATGACACTGAGCAAGTGGGCATTTTCTTTAAATTTATCTAATGAATCCCTCCAAATGTACCTGTCCCACATATCCCCACCACAGATGTAGGGTTAGGCTAGCTTTGCTTATGCAAAATGACAATAATTACAGGGACAATTTTTTGAAGATATTTTATTTTTACTTTTACATTTTTATTTTATATTAATCACAGGTTATGTACTTTGTATCCCAGTCGTAGCCCCCTCCTACCTTCCCTCCCTATCACCCCCTTCCCTCCCTCATCTCTTCCCTGCCCCTTTCCAAGTCCGCTGATAGGGGAGGTCCTCCTCCCCTTTCTTCTAACCCTAGCTTATCAGGTCTCTTCAGCACTGGTTGCAATATCCTCTTCTGTGGCCTAGCAAGGCTGATCCTCCCTCGTGGGCGAGGGGGTCGAAGAGTCAGCCATTGTGTTCATGTCCGAAATAGTCCCTGCTCCCCTTACTAGGGTACCATTTGGATATTGAGCTACCATTTGCTACATTCACTACATTCAAGCAGGGGTTCTAGGTTATATCCATACATGGTCCTTGGTTGGAGAAACAGTCTCATAAAAGAGCCCTGTGCCCTGCTATATTTGGTCCTTGCGGTGCTCCTGTCTTCTCCAGGTCATACTCACTACCCCTTCTCTCATATGATTCCCTGCACTCTGCCAAAGACTTGGTTGTGAGTCTTAATATTTGCTTTGATACACTGCTAGGTAGAGTCTTTCAGAGGCCCTCCATGGTAGGCTCCTGTCCTGTTGCTTCTTTTCTTCTACATTCAATGTCCATCCCATTTGTCTATCTAAGTGAGGATTGATCATCTTACCCCGGGTCCTCTTTCTTGTTTATCTTCTTTAGGTATATAGATTTCAATATGTTCATCCTATCACATAGGTCTTATAGGTCTAAGTGAGTATATACCATGTGTTTCTTCCTGCTTCTGGTATACCTCACTTAGGATGATCTTTTCTAGATCCTACCATTTGCCTCCAAATTTTATGATTTTCTCGTTTTGTATTCCATTGTGTATGATAATTTCTGAATCCATTCCTCAACTGAGGGACATCTGAGCTGTTTCCAGGTTCTGGCTATTACAAATAAAGCTGCTACAAACATCGTTGAGCAAATGTCCTTGTTGTGTACTTGAGCATCTTTTGGATATATGCCTAGCAGTGGTATAGCTGCATCTTGAGGAATCACTATTCTTAATTGTCTAAGAAAGCGCCAAATTGATTTCCAGAGTGGTTGTACAAGTTTGCATTCCCATCAGCAATGGAGAAGGGTTCCTCTTTCTCCACAACCTCTCCAGCATGTGTTGTCACTTGAGATTTTTATTTTAGCCATTCTGATGGGTGAAAGAAAGGTGAAAGCTCAGGGTCGTTTTGATTTGCATCTCCCTGATAGCTAAGGACATTGAGCATTTCTTTAAGTGCTTTTCTGCCGTTCTACAGTCCTCTACAGAGAGTTCTCTGTTTAGCTCCTTACCCCATTTTTTAATGGGATTACTTGATTTGTTGCTTTTTAACTTCTTGAGTTCTTTATGTATATTGGATATTAGCCCTCTGTCAGATATAGGGTTGGTGAAGATCCTTTCCCAGGCTGTAGGTTATCGTTTTGTTTTGATGACAGTATCTTTTGCTTTACAGAAGCTTTTCAGTTTCGTGAGGTCCCATTTATTGATTGTTGATCTTAGAGCCTGTGCTGTTGGTGTTCTGTTCAGGAAGTAGTCTCCTGTACAGATGAGTTCCTGGGTCTTTCCCACTTTTTCTTCTAACTGATTTAATGTGTCTGGTGTTATGTTGAGGTGTTTGATCCACTTGGACTTTAGTTTTATGCAGGGTGATAAATATGGATCTATTTTCATTTTTCTGCATGAGATGCTGTCTTTTTTCCTTTGGATCGATTTGGCTTCTTTATCAAAAATCAAGTTTCCATAGGTGTGTGGGTTTATTTCTGGGTCTTCTATTCGGTTCCATTGATACAGGGACAATTTTAAAACAGATGCTGGAAATTGCTGGAGACAGGTTTGGGTCAAATGTTTAGCAGAGTTTATACCAGTGGCTACTGTAACTGGCAACTGACTGCCTATGAACTATTAGTGATATAACCTTTTTGTTTCTAAGTAAACTTTGGTTTCATTTTAAATAACTGTGAAGGTAGTTAAAATGGCAACAAGAGTAGTAAATATTCTTGCCTTAGATTTCTTAATATGCATAATGAGTACACTTTTGCCAAAAGCGATAATGGTTTTAACTAAAAATATATTATATACTCTGACATTTATATAAAATTGGTTTTGTTTATAGGTCAAAAGGCTGTTTTCTTCTTCTTTCTAAAATTGATCTCAGTTTAACAGTTAAGTTCCTTGTGACTCGTTTCCATTGTCAACAGTAATGAAAAAGCTGCAGTTTGCACAGCTGAGACTGGCTTTTTTTTTCCCTTCCCTTCTCTTCCTTCCTTATTTCCTTCCTTCCTTCCTTCGTTTCTTTCTGTGTTGAGTAGTTTTTATTCAACTTGACAAAATTAAATGTTATCTGGAAAGACGGCATCTCCATTGAGAAGAGCCTCCATTAGATTGGTCTTTAGGCAAGTCTGTGGTTCATTTCCTTGTCTAAAGATCCTCCCCCATACAAGCTGGGGAGTGACAGACTGGCTAGATCCCAGGGGAGGACATTGCAGCCAGCCCTGAGGAGTCAGGATAAGCTGGGGTTGGATGGAAGGGAAGGAGGTCCTCCCCTGTTGGTGGACTTGGAGGGGGCGGGGAGGAAGGAGATGAGGGAGGGAGTGGGAGGGTAGGAGGGACTGAGGGAGGGGGCTACGCCTGGGATTCAAAGTACGTAACCTGTGATTGAGATAAAAATAAATACATTAAAAAAAAAAGATTGAGGCAGGGGGCAGGGGATACTACTCCTGAGCAGGCTTACAACTCTCTATTTCAGTTCCTGCCTCCGGGTTTCTTTCCGGACTTCCCTCAGTGATCTTTGACATAGCAATGTAAACTAAATAACCCCTTTTCTCCCTAGGTAGTTTTGTCCATGGTATTTATTCCAGCAACAGAAGGTGTACTAGGATTCTCTCTGTGTTTATGAGTCTATGTTTTCTTTTTCTCTCTCTCTTTCTCTCTCTCTCTCTTTATCTGTCTCTCCCTCTCCCCGTTTCTTCCTTTTCCTCCTTTTTGTTTCTTCTTCTGTAGCTTTAGTTATGATCAACTTGGAATCAGCTCACTTTTTTTTTGAGGACAGCCATTGGTTATTAGGTAAGGAAAATAATTTGGGCTTATTAATACTTGTGAAAGTCATACTAGATTTAAAGTCATAAATTTAGGCAGTGCATTGTAAGCAATATCTTATCAGTCATTTACAAATCAATTAAAATTTGAAATTTGTTCTTATTAATGATTAAATGAAAATCTTTTTGTTATCTTTAAGCCACAACTATTCTTTGCCATACATTCAACAAAAAAATAAGAAGCATAATTTTATTGCTTTTTATGTCAGAAATCAAACAGCAACAAACATGTGGCTGACTAATTTCTGAGATTCCTGTTCTTGAGCCAGAGGCAGATCCAGATCTTTCCTTCTTCCATGTTATAAGTCCTCTTCTTACAAGGTCCTTGGTCTCATTTTAGTTCCCACATGCAACTAGAGATACTATTTCAGGCTGGATTATGCTCTGGGCATGGTAGTTTATCTTGTTAGGTATAAGTCTGAAGAACTGAATGATAAATGTAATTCTTTAGATTCCTTCTAGCTAAAAATAATGCTACAGTTCCCCAAAGGAAAAAAAAAAAGGAAGATATCAGAAGATGGCAAGACCTCCCATGCTACGGAGCAGTAGGATTAATATAGAAAAAATAGCCATCTTACCAAAAGCAATCTATAAATTCAATACAATCCCCATCAAAATACCACCACAGTTCTCTACAGGCCTTGAAGCAACAATTCTAGACTATATATAGAAAAACAAAAACAAACAAAAAAAACCCAGAATAGTTTTAAAAAATCTTGTACAATAAAAGATCTTCTGGAGACCCTAGTGAGGGGGAAAGGGGCTGTTTCAGTCATGAACTTGATGGCTGACTCTTTGACCCTCCCCCATACAAGCTGGGGAGTGACAGACTGGCTAGATCCCAGGGGAGGACATTGCAGCCAGCCCTGAGGAGACAGGATGAGCTGGGGTTGGATGGAAGGGGAGGAGGTCCT
>CM053765.1:60193365-60207430 GCA_028658305.1 Pachyuromys duprasi
AACAGTAATAAAAACTGCATGACAGTGGCACAGAAATAGACTGGTTGATCAATGGAATCAAGTAGAAGACCCAGAAATAAACCCACATACTTATGGTTACTTGATTTTTGACAAAGGAGCCAAAACCATACAATGGAAAAAAGACAGCATTTTCAACAAATGGTGCTGGTCTAACTAGATGTCTACATGTAGGAGAATGCAAATATACCCATATTTATCACTATACACAAAACTCACATCCAAGAGGATCAAATACCTCAACATGAAACCAGATACACTAAATCTAATAGAAATGCAAGTGGGGAGGAGCCTTGAACTTATTGGCACATGAAAAATCTTCTTGAACAGAATACCAACAGCTCAGCCACTAAGATCAATAAGATTAATAAATAGGATCTCATGAAATTGGAAAGCTTCTGTAATACAAAAGACACTGTCAACAGAAAAAAACGGTAGCCTACAGATTGGGAAAAGACTTTCACCAACCCTACATCTGACAGATGGCTAATATCCAAAATATTTAGGAACTCAAAAAATTAAACATCAACAAACCAAATAGTCCAAATAAAAGATGGGGTACAGAGCTAAACAAAGAAATACCAACAGAACAATTTCAAAAGTCCAAGTAGAACTTAAAGAAATGTTCAGTGTTCTTAGTCATTAGGGAAATTCAAATGAAAACAATTCTGTGATTCAACCTTATACCCATGGGAATGGCTAGGATCAAAATCTCAAGTGACAGTGCATGCTGCTAAGGCTGTGGAACAAGGGGAACACTTTGTTATTGCTGGTAGGAGTAAAAATTTGTACATCCTTTTTGGAAATCAATCTGGTGCTTTCTTAGAAAATTCAGAATAGTTATACATTAAGATACAGCTATATCACTCCTGGGCATATACTTGAAAGATACTTCACCATACAAAGACTTTTGCTCAATCATGTTCACAACAGCTTTATTTGTAACAGCCAGAAACTGTAAACAATCCAGATGTTCCTCAACTGAAGAATGGATTTTTAAAAATTGTGGTACATTTACACAATGGAATGCCACTCAGCTTTTAAAAATAAGGGCATCTTGAAATTTATAGGGAAAAAGGACGGAACTGGAAAAAATCATTCTGAGTGAGGTGACCCAGACCCAGAAAGACATACATGGTATGTACTCACTTAGAAGCAAGTGTTAGCCATGTAGTACAGGACAACCATAGTACAATTTATAGACCCTAAGAAGGTAAGTAGCAAGGAGAACCCAAGGGAAGATACTTAAATATCACTCAGAAGTAGAAATAGAATAGATATCTGAAGTGATTGAAAAGAGGGAACAGGGTGAGCAAGAGAAATGAGGGTGTAGAAAAAACTAGGGAAAGGGAACAGGAGGACAGAGGGATTACGCATAGAAGAGAAACTATTGGCAAAGGCATCACTGAAACAAGCTGGAGACCTATGACAAGTTACACTCCTGGGTGGGTATGGGGGTAACTCTAGCTAAGATTCTTAGTAGCACCGTTCATGGAGACTGAAGAGGACACTCTCTAACTAGAATGGACTCCTAGTAGAAGGAGGGAAATACCAACCTACCCAGAAAAACTTAGACCCAAAATTTACCCTGTCTACAAGATATAGAAGAATAGAGCAGAGATTGTGTGTCCAACCTGAGACACACATCCTGGGAAGAGAGCCAACCCCGGACACTATTAATGACACTCTGTTATGCTTGTAAACAGGAGACAAAGATAGTTGTCCTTTAAGAGGCTCCACCCAACAGCTGATGGAAACAGATGCTGAGACTCACAGCCAAACACTGCATGGAATGCAGGGAGTCTAGTGGAAAGATGAGGGTGGGGGGAAGAATAGAAGGAATCAATGGGGACAAGAACTCTACAAAAAGATCAATAGAGCCAACTAACCTGGGCCCAGGATGGCCTGATGGAGCATCCACCAAGGACCATGCATATACTTGACCTAGGCTCCTTACACATATGTAGTCGATGGGCAGCTTGGCCAAGTTATGAGTCTCCTAGATAGAGGAGAGGGGCTGTCTCTGATGTGGACTCTGTTGCCTGATTTTTGAACACTTACCCTTGGCAGGGTCCCAGATTTCTTGGTTCTGTTGCTCTCCTTGTGGAGTTCCTCTCTCCTCCAGATCTTTCTATCATTCCCTTTTTTCATAAGATTTCTTGCACTCTGCCCAAAGTTTGGCTATGAGTCTCAGCATCTGCTTTGATATCCTACTGGGGAGAGTCTTTCAGTGGCCCTCTGTGGTAGACTCTTGTCGTGTTCCCTGTTTTCTCCCTCTTTGATGTCCAACCTGTTTGCCTTTCTGAGTGAGGATTGATCATCTTACCCAGGGTACTCCTTCTTGCTTAGCATCTTTAGGTGTACAGATTTTAGTATGTTTATCCTATATGTCTAATGTCCACTTATAAGTTAGTATATACCATGTGTGTCTTTCAGCTTCTGGGATACCTCACTCAGGATGATCCTTTCTAGATCCCACCATGTGTTTGCAAATTTTATAATTTCCTTGTTTTTAATAGCTGAGTAGTATTCAATTGTGTAAATGTACCACAATTTCTGTATCCATTCCTCAGTTGAGGGACATCTGGGTTGTTTCCAGATTGTGGAAATTACAAATAAAGCTGCTACGAACATGGTTGAACAAATGTTCTTGTTGTGTACTTGGGCATATTTTGGATATATGCCCAGGAGTGGTGTAGCTGGATCTTGAGAAACACTATTCATAGTTGTCTGAAAAAACACCAGATTGATTTCCAAAGTGGTGTACAAGTTTACATTCCTACTAGTAATGGAGGAGGGTTCCCCTTTCTCCACATCCTCGCCAGCATTTATTGTCTCTTTGTATTTTGAATTTGGCCATTTTGATGGGTGAAATCTCAGGGTCGTTTTGATTTGCATTTCTCAGATGAGTAAAGAAGTTGAACATTTCTTTGTTTCTCTTCCATTTGATAGTCCTCTGTTGAGAATTCTCTGTTTAGCTCTGTACCCCATTTTTTAATTGGATTACTTGATTTGTTGCTGTTTAACTTCTTTAGTTCTTTATATATTCTGGATATTAGCCCTCTGTCAGATATAGGGCTGGTGAAGATCCTTTCCCAGGCTGTAGGCTATCATTTTGTTCTGATGGCAGGGTTGTTTTGTGCAGGGTGATAAGTATAGATCTATTTGCATTTTTCTACATGTAGACATCCAGTTAGACCAGTACCATTTGTGTGAAGATGCTGTCTTTTCTCCATTGTTATGCCATCACTTTTAACTTAGAAAAAATTTTAGAATATCAGGGACATTGTAAAAATAAATGCTAATGTTCCTGTGTTCATCCAGATTTCCATGGTGTTAATATTTTATATAATGAGTTTGAGTACATAATCTTGTTATATACTTACATAACACACATCTCCAACTCAGAAAATTGTTATTGCTTTATTGCCATGAAATTAAGTATACTTCATAGCTTTTCATGTGTGTTTCACAAACATCCTCTATCTGCTCCAAAACACAGTGCAGCCACTGTCTCCACAGTGTCCTCTTTTTTATGGGGGCCTGCAGAGACTGATGCACCATCCAAGGATCATGCATAGAGAGGACCTAAGCCCCCTGCTCATAGTAGCCAATAGGCAGCTCAGTCTCCATGTTGGGAGACTTTACCCTAGTAAAGGGTACAGTAAAAGGGCTATCTCTGACATTCCCACATTTTAAAATAATTTGAAGAAGTGTTTTCCTATGGTTTCATATTAATCTGTTTCACAATTAGACCTTAGAGTTTCAAACAATGGATTGTATTGTCGTTCTAATACTTTTATAGTCTATGTAGGTAAGGACCATGCATATAGGAAAACTTGCTAAGCATAGATATTTGATTGACTAAATTTCAATAAAGTAAATATATTCTCTATGTCTTTAAGTCTTCTCATTCAGAAGAAACATAGCATTTATATTTAACTCATAAATAAACCCTTAACTGTATATTAGTTGAAATTCACTGGAAAAAAAGAAAGCTCATTTCCAGACACCTGACCAAATCCAGCTCAATATTGCCTCCTCAGTGATGCCATCAATTCTATGTTTCTTTATTATTACTAGTCAGGCTTTACCCGAAATTTCTATCCTATGTTCAATTTTTAAATTATTTCAACTAAAATGTGCCTTAGTTTCCATACTAGTGACCATGTTGTATTCTGGTTCTTCTAATACAGTAGCTCTGTCTCTTTCCTGATTAAAGGCAGAGCCACAAAACAATGGAGTTTCAATTAGCTGGTGTTGTCACTTGCTGTTTTTGTGTACTGTTGGTGGCAGAACTCTGCCCTTGAACTTTCTTTATTTGGCAGTTATCCATTGGGTCAATGGGGCTGCCTATCCAGATTGTTGGGAATTATATATATCCAGACTTCTTAAAAACTCCAAGAATTCGGTTTATTTCAAACTGCCTGCTCTAGACCAATGAACACACCTGGTTTCCATTGAGAGGCTCCAGAACCAATTAATTCCCATAGCTTTTGGATAGGCCAATTGTATTTTGGAACTATCTTTCCAAGCATACTTATATGTCCTGTCATTCTCTTTTCCTCCCAATCTAAGACCACATGGATAATGAAGTGGTGTTTGTTTATGTTGTATAGACACTAAACTTTACAATGAAAACACAGTAACAGTAGTTCTAAATATTCATTGCATTTTTAAAATGAAATTATTCATAGAGAGGAGTCCTTTATTGCAATCTACTTAAAAAACATTTGGAAGTGAAAACATGTCCCCTTGGAATTTTCAAAGCAGTAATCTTTCTATTTAAACTTATTTTTTTAATGAAAAGCTAAAAGACATTCCTGCAGATTCCAATTTTGTTAGTACTCACACCAAACTATTTAATATCAGAAGTAGCAGTGGGTACTGGGCATTTTAACTGGATGTCTCTGGACTGCAATTTCTTCACAGAGGACTGAGATTGTTTTATTAATATCAACTGGGAAGTTTGCACAATCAAATTTTGACTTCTTCTCTAGGGAAAGTTGAACCATTAGACATTATATCAAACCTGCTTAAATCATTTAATCCTAAGATTCCCATGTCCAAAAATCAGAGACAGTTTATAAATAAAGAGTGTTATATGGGATGAGATCAGCCTTTTTGAGTACAGAAAATAAGGGTACTATTTGTAAGATATGTGGAAACAACATGATTGTTTGTTAGTAGTTGCCATTCATATTGTCTACCTAAAAAGGGTAAGTGTAAAATCATTTACTTTTGTTTAGAATAGTTAACCATATTTTCAAGAGTTTTTGCCTAATAAGTGTTGTACATTTTTGGAGCTGTTTAAATTCATCATGGATTTGGGCAATGTTTGCTTGGTGCATATTTAACACAATGCCATAAGATTATCTGGATTATTTGAAGTTGTTAGGAATTTTTATTTTGTTTTTATCAGATTACCAAATACCAAGTAATCAAGAGATTACCAGATTACTTTTGCGTAAAATGTTGATTTTGAAAAATAGTTTGCTTAACAGTATTATAAGCTCACAAGTTGGTATTTTACCCTGGCTTCAAAAATCACTACTTAATTTACTTGGGTATATAATTCTAGGGGCCAGTGTGGAATAGAATTGGTGTCTTCTGTACCTTAGTTGCTATTGTGAAACAAAGAAACAACTGAGAGGGAAAATAATTCAACAGTTAAAATTTGAAGTTAAATGGAGATATAAATGGGAAAATTTTGGTTTCTTCAATATTAGATGTGGTCAGCTATGATATTAAGGTTTTAAAGCACAACTCTGATGGTTTTAACTCTACTGTCAAAGAGCCTACCAGGTATTACTGGGGAATTTGACCTTAGATGTAATATTCCTTTACAATAACTAAAAGATTTTGGGCATAAATTTAGAAATATGAGCAGAGCTGTAAAAGGAAATACCATATTTGGGGACCAGTGTGTAATCATTTAGTTTTATGCTTATGATTTGAATTTTGGGAGTTGGAGAGGGAAAAGTATAAAAAATAGTATTTTTTTCTTGTATTCATTTTCTGGTGTGTGTGTGTGTGTGTGTGTGTGTGCATGTGTGTGTGTTGTGTGGTGTATGTGCATGCATGCGTGAGTGTGCACATGTGGAAGCCAGAGAAGCACTCCAGGTGTACTCCTCTATGTCCTCACCACCTTATATCCTGAGTAAAGATCTCCTTTTGAATCCAACTCACATTTTTTTCAGCTATGCTGGCAGGGAGCAATCCCTAGTGACCCTCCTGTCCATGACCCCACCACAGCTGGGATTACAAGCATATGAAAGACCATGTCGCAGCTCCTCATGCTTTCATGGCAAGTGTTCTTAACCAATGAACCATTTCTCTAGTCCTTGCAATTTCTTTTACCACAAATGTTCTCATACTCAAGAGCCGCATGTCTAACCCAGTTCAAATGCCTCCTCTAATAAATTATCTCTGGTGTCACTTAAGAGAATTCTTTTTTTTTTCAAATATAAGCTTCTTCCTTGCATACATGCATAACATCATAAATATTTGTGTGTAAGCTTGTTGTTTGCCGTGGTGACAATAAGCTGTTTTGAAGAAGAATTTGCATAAGATTCATAATATTCATACTCCAAATTACCTTTGCATAAGAAAAACTTAAGATGTAATAAGTATAAACCAAAGAATGAATTATAGCTGTTCTGTTCTGGGGGAGGGTTGATAAACACGAGTGTGCTCTAAGATAAAACTTTTTAAAATTCCAAAATATTTTAAGTAAACTTAAAAATAAAATTTTACATAAAGAAAACTTCCTAACATCATAATGAATAAGGTATCACATGTTTTTCATCAAGTTCCTACTGGTCATTATTGCAGGATAATGAGTGACATTTTAAGGAATTAAAACATATTAGAAATAAGAAATGTTTCTGAGTTTTGAATCAAATCTAATGTAATAATGATTATCATTATGTACAAAGTATGAAATTTTATACTTTTACATTAGTTTTCATTTTATTTTGCATTTGCATTTGCCTTGTGTAATAAGTTGGTTTCAGTTTTTGAATTGATTTGTAATAGAATGTTCTTGCTGTGTTAAAATAGTCCTCTTATTATACCACAGAATAATTCAGTGTCTTGACTGAGACTATAAAGCTATAGCTTATTTTGCATATGTAATCTACCCATGGTTACCTATGATTGGCCTGTCTGTAGTACAGAGGACTGTATTTCAACAGTTATCAATATCTCTGAAGTATATGCTCTACTTTATATTTTTTTGCTAGCATAAAATCTGTCTTCATTTTTCATTCAGACTGCATCACAGTGGGAATATCATATAATGACTTAACCACATGTTCTTTTTCTACATGAAAAGTTGGAAATGGCGCTGGGTGCTACTAGGCACCACATAGTCAATTTAACAGAACGAAGGCTGCCAGGAACAGCTAAGTGAGTGAGGATGGAAGACATAGCCTCTCTACCACCTTTTCCAAGAAGAAAGCATGCTAAAAACATTCAAGTATAAAAATACCATGCCCATGTGTTCTGAAAACAATTTTAAATGTCATCATAACTCAGGTGAAACCACCCTGTAGGAGAGAAGCATTTGGGTGTATCTGAACTTGTGCTGTTTGCCTGGGACTTTGAAAGAATCGACAATCTCCTGAGAAACACCTGGCTTCTGGACTTGCTTGTATGGATTCTGTTTTGCAAACTGAAGTGGGAAGACCCAACCATTGTTCGGGGTACCATTCCCTGGTGGGGATCCTGGACTGTGTGTGTGAAAAAGAGCCAAGAAGCACCATTTGTGTTCCTCTCTCTCTCTAATCCTTGGCCAGGATATGATGTGACCAGTTACCTGTTGCCTTTACTTCCTTACTGTGATTGACAGTATCTCGAGTTGTGAGCTGAAAAAAAAAATCCTTCATTGTCTACATTGTTTTATTCAGAGTACTTTTCACAACAACTGGAGAAGAAAGTAACCCAATGTCCTTTTCCTTACCCCAAACTTAGATTGTCTGCGAAGTACATTCAACTTCTGAGAGCAGTTTGTATTAAACAGCTCATGTTTTCCATGATCAGCTTTCTTTCCAATTTTTTTTTCAGTCTATTTTGACTTTTTATTGATTACTCTTCTCAGGCCATGTGTAGAATGGCCCAAATTTGTTTCTGTACGTGGTGAACTTAGGGCCCAGGATGACAAATGCTGTCGGTGATTTATCAGCCCAGAAACAGAGCAGAACAGGTACAGTGTGCTTGGAAATGTGGAGCCACGCAGCTTTTTGTTCTGCTTTGCAGCAAATCTATTGGACAGAGGCTACTGAAAAGAGGGTCTTCTCTCCTTGCTACATCTGAGCAGACAAGTAGCCTTATTCAGGAAGGAAGGGAGGAAGGGAGGGAAGGAGGGAGGGAGGGAGGGAGGGAAGAAAAGAGGGATTGTGGGTAGCCTCCAGAAATGTAGATCTTCAAGAACATATCTAAACAAATATGTCTCTGCTTTAAATTAAAAAATGCAGTTCAGGCAAAGTCAGAGTTAAACAGGAATATAGATTGTGTATTATGTCAATGCATCAAGAAAGACATCACCAGATAAAGTACTAAAATCACAGATAGAGACCAAGCTGCATACATTAAAATATTTTAATATTAAAAAACATTGAAAAGACAAGAATAGGGAAGTGGAGAAATGGGGCTGGGTTCACAGATGGAAGAGATGCTATTGATAATATGTAGACTCTCCCAAGCTTAAGTAGCTCCAATGCAATCTTGAAAGCTATCCTATAGAACTTGATGAAATGATCCTAAAGTTTATATGGGGAGCAGAGAATCATAATAACAACAAACGATAAAGAAAAAGTTAGAAGAGGCATACCACTTAATTTCAAAATAGCTACCAAAATCAAGACAGTTTGGTACTAGAAAATGAAGTTACAAGAATTAATGTTACTAAACAAACACTCCTGAAGTAGACCTACATAAATATAGACACTTGGCATTTTTAAAGATTCAAAGGCAATTCATTGAATAAACAGAAAAAATTCACTAAATTCTTTTGGTATTTAGTGAAATAGCAAATCGGTCTCTGTAAGGAAAGAAATTTGCATGACCTACACTCTTTCCGCAGAGACACAAAATATCCTCAAAGCTGAGAACAAACTATAGAACTTCTTACAGAAAAGTTAAAAAAAAATTAAATGAAATTTTGATTTTTATATGCTTTAAAATTATTTTAATTTTTTAATTAAAGAAATTAATTGTAAATTAATTCTTCTCTTATACAATACATCTTGACTACAATTTCCTCTCTTACCTCTTCTCTTAGCTCCTTCCCACTTCTCCTTACTTCCAGATTCATTCTCCTTCAGAAAACAGTAGGCTTCCAAGAGACTAAAACCAAACAGGACAAAAGAAAATAAAATAAGACAAGGTGAAGCTTCATATTGAGTAAAAAGAAGGCAATCTAATAGGCGTAAGAGAAGACTAGGCAAAAAAATCGATACACCCACTTTGTAAGCATTACAGCATAAAGCCACATAAAGAAAGATCTTCTGTACATATACCCTAGTGAAATTTAAAAACTCTGCTCCTTGAAAAAATATTCAAACAAAAGGAAGGTCACTGACTGGGAGAAAATATTTTCAATACATGTATATAAAAGGGGATATGTATCCCAAATATACAAGAACTTCTGAAAAATTAAGAATACGAAAACAAACAACCAAATTGAAAAATTGATAGAAGACTTGAATAGGCATCTCATCAAAGACATACATATGGTAAATAACATGAAAATATTTTCCACCTCATTTGCGTTAGGGAAATGCAAATGAAATCAACAATGCAATGCAACTACACATGTTAAGAATGACTAAAAATATGGAAAAATAGTCTGCAATACTGATTTCTAGCAAAGATGCTGAACAACAAAACTCATTCATTGTTGGTGAAGTGTGGCCTGTTCTGCACTGCAGGAGACAATTCAGGCATCTGTAACAAAGTTAAGTATCATCTTGCCTGATGATCCAATAATTGTATTTTATTTAAAAACGTATATACACAAAAAAGCAGCTCACAAATGCATATAGGTAAGCCAATGAACAGTCACCAAAGCTTCTTATTCCAATATATTAGTGATGGAAAACCTGTAGCACATTCACATAGCGGTATACGGGTATTCCTGGCAAAAGGCCCTTAAGGGTAGCTTCCACTGACATGACTATGGAAGTAGTTAGGTGGGAAGTACATGGCCTGACTTTGGATAGTCTGCCCAGAGACCAACACCCCTAAGTGTGTGGATTTATTTCAGGGTCTTCCATTCAATTCCATTGATCCACTAGTCTGTTTCTATGCCAGTACCATGCAGTTTTTAGTATTGTTACTCTATAGTGCAGCTTGAGATCAGGGATAGAGATACCTCCAGAAGAGCTTTTATTGTAAAAGATTGTTTTAGCAATTCTAGGTTTCTTGTTATTCCATATGAAAATGAGGATTTTTTCTTTCAAGGTCTGTAAAGAATTGTGTTGGTAGTTTGATGAGAATTGCATTGAATCTGTAGATTGCTTTTGCTAAGGAGGCTATTTTTACTATATTAATCCTGCCAAGCCATGAGCATGGGAGATCTTTCCATCTTCTGATATCTTCTAATTCTTTCTTCAGAGACTGGAAATTTTCCACACAATTCTTTGACTTTCTTGGTTATGGTCACACCAAGGTATAGGTACAACAAAGTAACTATTATTATGCACTAAATTGTAGTCAATAATCTTATTTCCCATAAAGGTACAAACTACAAATCTGAAACCACAAATATTTGTCCCTCAGTATCCATGGAATATCATCAAATGCAAAATCCATGTCAAAGGCTTGTTTCTTACCCAAAGTGATTCATGATTTGCAAATAACCTATGTTGTAGTAAACATCTCTAGATTGCTCACAATGCTTTGTAAACATTTGCACAATACGGTTTAGGGATAACAAGAAATCACACTACATGTTCATTATAAATGCATTTTTAAGAATATACTCATACCGTTGGTTGAGTCTAAAATGTGGGAATCATAAATAAGGGTTTGTGCACATTTATCAGAATTAATCAATGAGTCAGTGAATAGTGAAAAGGGAGCCTCATTCCCTACAATTAGAGTAGGAAATTATGACATAGGATGACAAGTTTATAATGTGGTATCTTATAATAGGTCAGAGTTGAATTCAGGTTTCAATTAACATAGATATATTTATGCAAGGAGAATTTATAAAATGCTAGCAGATGGATATATATTATATATTAATTTACAGCTAGACAAATATATGTATTCATCTATATATAAATATCTATGTTTCATTAATCACTTAAAAATGACTGTCAATGGTTCATACAGTCAATATGAGAGAGAGGACAATAGATTCTGATTATTTCTTTAAATAAATAAGTGATTGTAGACCTGAAAGAAGGAATATATAAGATGATCCAGTAGTATCATGAAGTTTTAGAAAATAGATAGATGCCTAAAAAATGTACAATGACTGTCATATATGCAAGGGACATAATGGCAATAGAAAAAGTAATCAAAGATCATGGCTGGGACAATCTGAGTATCAAAATTATTTAGGTAATATTTTATAGTAATGCCAATTAAAAGATTTTTATAATTTATATTGTTATGGTCATTTTTACAAAACTGCATTTGTTTCTTTGTTTCTCTCTTAACCCGGCTATCATACAAATAATTGAGAGTCTATAATTTGTTTTTAATAATAAGCTTCACAACATAAGAACTCAGCAGTTATTACTCTATTCTTTTCTAAAATTATATATGCTGATCGAAACCACCTCCCTCAACTCCCCCCAGTCCCATCCTCCTTCCTTCTTTCCCTCATCCCCTTCCACTAGTCCACTGAAAGGGGGAGTTCTCCACTATTGCCATCTGCACAAAGCTTGGTATGGACAACTTGGATCCTTTTCCTCCTTGGGCTGGCCAAGCTGCATCATCGTGGGCAAGTGATCAAAGAGCAGTCAACAGAGTTCCTAATAGAGGCAGCCCCTGCTCCCCATACTCAAGAAATCCCCATGGAGACTGAGCTGCCAATTGGCCACATTTGAGCAGGGGGTCTAGGTCCTCTCCATGCATGGTCCTCTGCTGGTGCATCAGACTCTGCAGGACACCAAGGGCTCATATTATCTAGTTTTGTTGGTCTCCTTGTAGGGCTCCTGTCCCTTCCATGTCCCTCTAATACCACCCTTCTCTTCCTCCAAAAGACGACCTGCCCTCTGCCCAAAGTTTGGCCCTGAGTTTCAAAATCTGCTTTTATCCCCTGTTCCGCGAATCCTTTCAGAGGACCAATCCTGTTTCCTCTCTTCCACCCTTCTGGAGTCTATCCTGTTCGCCATTCTGAAAGAGATTTAAGCATCCTCCCCAGTGTCTCTATTCTTGATCCTTAAAACAATTCTTGTATTTTCTGAGAATACATCCCAGGATACTTGTATTTTGTATCTTTCCTGGTGAGCTTCTCTTTCCTTATTTCTCTTAGACCTCTCTCCTGGATGAATACCCCATTTCCTATCCTCTAACTCCTCCTCCTCTGACTGGCAGGAATTAGTCCTTTTCTTTGCTTAGTGATTGGCTGTAAGCTGCTTTATTGACATATCTGTGGACCATTAGGGAGCAGAGTTTATACAACATTAAGACAGAAGATTTTCAGAACAAGGCTTGCAACCAGATGTGGGGGATACAGGAATCAGAATTTCAATAACTTTATGTTTGTAATGATAGATAGTACTGGTCTAATGAATATCTACATATATAAGAATGCAAATAGATCCACATTTATCACCCTGCACAAAACTCAAGTCCAGGTGGATCGAAAACCTCATCCTAAAACCAAATCTATTAACTATTAACTATTAACTAAATCTATTAGAAAAGAAAGTGGGGGATAGCCTTGAACTCGATGGCACAGGAGACAATTTTCTGAACAGAACACTAACCCTTCAGTCAATAAGATCAACAATTAATTAATGGAACCTCATGAAATAGAAAAACTTCTAGAAGGCACAAGGCAGTGTTAACAGGATAAAACAAGAGCTAACAGTATGGGAAAATATCTTTACCAACCCTACATCTGGCAAAGGGCTAATATCCAAAATATATAAAGAACTAAAGAAATTAGACACCAACAAACCAAATACCACAATTACAAAATGAAGTACAGAGCTAAACAGAGAATTCTCAACAGAGAAATCTTGAATGGTCAAGAAACACTTAAGGAAATAGAAGAAACCATCAACAGCCTCCCTACGAAAAAAAGCCCTGGGCCAGATGGTTTTAGTGCAGAATTCTACCAGACCTTCAAAGAAGTCCTAATACCAATTCTCTATAAAGGGTTCCACAAAATAGAAATAGAAGGAAAATTACCGAACTCTTTCTATGAAGCCACAGTCACCTTGATACCTAAATCACACACACACACACAAAAGAGAATTTCAGACCTATCTCTCTTATGAACATTGATGCAAAAATACTCAATAAAATACTTGCAAACCGAATCCAAGAGCACATAAAAGATATCATCCACCATGACCAAGTAGGCTTCATCCCAGGCATGCAAGGGTGGTTCAATATACGCAAATCCATCAATGTGATCCACAATATAAACAAACTGAAGGAGAAAAACCACATGATCATCTCCCTAGATGCCGAAAAAGCATTTGACAAAATCCAACACCCATTCATGTTTAAAGTCTTGGAGAGATTAGGGATACAAGGCACATACCTTAATGTAGTAAAAGCAATATACAGCAAGCCTATAACTAACATCAAACTCAATGGAGAAAAAGTAAATCAATCCCACTGAAATCAGGGACTAGGCAAGGCTGCCCATTGTCTCCATATCTCTTCAACATAGTACTTGAAGTCCTAGCTAGAGCAATAAGACAACTAAAGGAGATCAAGAGGATACAAATTGGAAAGGAAGAAGTCAAAGTATCACTATTTGCAGACGATATGATAATATACATGAGTGACCCCAAAAATTCTACCAGAGAACTCCTTCAACTGATAAACACATTCAGTAAAGTGGCTGGATACA
>CM053765.1:60207930-60253476 GCA_028658305.1 Pachyuromys duprasi
TCACCGTGGGAGTTCTGCTCACCTGGCAATCACGGGTGCTGGCGTTTTAGGTCCCAGAGTTCAGTCTCCTGGTCGCTGCGTTATTTCTGTTGTCCTACTCCTCAGACACAGTGTCCTCTAGTGGCAGCCATCTTGGATCTCCAATACTTTATTCTAAACCACTAAAAATTAAAAACAAAATTTTAGAAAATGGCAAGAAGGATGAAGCTTTGTTTTTTTAACGTTTATTTATTTACTTATTACAATTTATTTGCTTTGTATCCTGGCTGTAGCCCCTTACATCTCCGCCCAGTCCTATCTACTCTCCCTCTTCTCCCCCTATGTCCCTTCCCTAATCCACTGATAAGGGAGGTCCTCCTCCCCTTCTAGCTCACCCTAGCTTATCAAGTTTCATTAATGCTGGCTGCACCATCTTCCTCTGTGGCCTGGCAAGGCTGCATCCCCCCAGAGGGAGGTAATCAAAAAGCCAGCCATTGAGTTCATGTCAGAGACAATTCCTGCCCCCCCCCCTTACTAGGGAACCCACTTGGACACTGACCAGAGGGTCTAGATCCTCTCAATGAAACTTTGTTTTTAACTCCAGTCCAAGTATATAAAAAATTCTAGGGTTTTTTTGTTTGTTTGTTTTTCTATGGTATTGTAACCCTGATATTTTTGAATTACAGCTGGCTCTTCTTTTACAAACTATACATTTTACTAGTTTGAAAAAGGATAGTTTAGGTTATGACACAATTTGTATTAATCATATAGTGTTTTAGAATGTTAAAATAGAAGTTTATACTTTGAACTGTAACTGAATTTAGGTATAATCATTCCCCCCTGTCAAAAGACATGTTCCAGTACCACTACCTTGTCCCTTTGAATGGTGTCTTTTGGATACTGTAATCTATTTTATAAAATGATACAGTATTTTATCTAACATTTACAGGGCTCCCTATAGACTGCAATATATTCAAGGATTGCTGTTAATATCTAAGTCAATACAAGTGCTCTTCAAAATACCATTATACTGCATTGTTTAAGAAATGATGTTAGAAAACAAAGGCATGCATATGTTCAGTATGGATAATCTTTCCCAACTCTTTTTTATGCTCAGTGGTAAGTCCATAGATAAAGAAGTGTATAGATGGATGACCAAGCATGTGAAAATAAAAAATAAAGTCTGGAGCTGTTTTGTCAAGTCCCTAATAACAATAGAATCACTTAGTTTTCAGAGAAATCCTAGTCATAACAAACAACATTACAGAATAATGATGACTCCATATAAATAAAAAATACCTATGTTAAGAGTTACTTTATAGTATAAAACTATGAAAAGATAAGCACATATATTTGTGCTTTTTATAATCATATGTATTTAAAAGTACATTTGAAAATGTACATCAATATGAATTGAATAACTAATGATACTCATTTAGTAAATGAATGGTACAATTTTAATAAACAATTTCTCAGATCATGGTTAACAATGGTCTCTATATGAATCTTTCAGTTTGAGTTTCATATGATGGATTTTAGCCCTACTTTATGGGGATGTTTTATCTGTGGACTTGAATTCCAGCATTGCACATGTGCTAGGCTTCAGGCAAGTTACTTGACTCTGCCTCTGTGTGTGTTTTGAAGAGGACATTATTTGAATAACCATTATATTATATATTTTATTTAAATTATTTTCTAGGCCTGAAGTTCTAACATTTTGTTATAGTACTATATCACATTTAATATATATTAAGTATAAATTCTGTTTATTTTAGAATCCATTAAAGCTTTCTATCCAGTTTTTAACTTTTTTATTATTATCATTTATTACAATTTATTCAATTTGAGTCCTAACTGTGGCCCCCTCCTCCATCTCCTCTCAATTCCACCCTCCCTCTCTCTTTTCCCCATGCCCCTCCACTAGTCTACTGATAAAGGAGGTCCTTGTCCCCTGCTATTTGACCCAAGCCTATCAGGTCTCATCAGGCCTGTTTGCATTGTCTTCCTCTATGGACTGGGTGGTGCTCAGAAAGCCTGCCACTGAGTTCAAGTCAGAAACAGATCCTGTTCCCATTACTAGGAAACCCACTTGGACAATGAGTCTATGAGCTACATCTGGGCTGGGGTTTATGTCCTCTGCATGTATTGTCCTTGGTTGGGGTATCATTCCCTGGAGGGCCTCCCGGGCTTGGATTTGTTTGTTTGTTTGGGCTCTGTTGGTGTCTTTTGGAGCTCCTGCCCCCCCAGGTCTTTCCATCTCCCTCTTCTTTCAAATAATTCCATGCACTCTGCCCAAAGTTTGGCTACAAGTCTCAGCATCTGCTTCCATACCTTCATCATTAGTCTTTCAGAGGCCCTCTGTGGTAGGAATGTAAACTTGTACAACCACTTTGGAAATCCATCTGGCACTTTCTCAGAAAATTAGAAATACTGCTACCTCAGGATCCAGCTATATAACTCCTGGGCATGTATCCAAAATATAAAATATGCTGAAGGGTACAACAAGGACATTTGCTCAACCATGTTCATAGCAGCTTTATTTGTAATAGAAGCTGGAAACAACTCAGATGCCTCTCAATTGAGGAATGGATACAGAATTTATAGTACATCTACACAATGAAATAGGACTCAGCTATTAAAAACAAGGAAATCATGAAATTCACAAGCAAATAATGGGAACTAGAAAAGATTATCCTGAGTGAAGTATACCAGAAACGGAAAGACACACAGGGTATATACTCACCCATAAGTGGATATTAGACATGTAATATAGGATAAACATTCTAAAATCTATACACATAAAGAAGCTAAGCATGAAGAAGGACCTTGGGTAAGATGCTCAATCCTCATTCAGAAAGGCAAAGAGGATGGTCATCAGAAGAGGAGAGAAACAGGGAACAAGAACAGGAGCCTAACACAGAGAGCCTTTGAAAGACTACCTTGCAGGGTATCAAAAGAGAAGCTGAGACTAATAGCCAAACTTTGGGCAGGGTGCAGGGAATCTTATGAAAGGAGGAGATAGAAATACGTGCTCCTTGCAGAGCTCCTGTCCTCTCCAGGTCATACTAACTCCCCCTTCTTTCATATGATTCCCTGTAATCTGCCAAAGGTTTGGTTATGTTTCTTAATATTTGATTTGATACCCTGCTAGGTATAGTCTTTCCGAGGCCCTCTGTAGTAGGCTCTTGTCCTGTTACTTGTTTTCTCCTACATCTAATACATCCAATACCAAAGTGGGTACACCAGTAAGGGGAACAGGGACTATTTTGGACATGAACTCAATGGCTGGCTCTTTGACCTCCCGCCTTCCGAGGGAGGAACAGCCTTGCTAGGCCACAGAAGAGGACATTGCAGCCATTCCTGAAGAGACCTGATAAGCTAGAGTTAGACAGAAGGGGAGGAGGTCCTCCCCTATCAGTGGACCTGGAAAGGGGCAGGGAGGAGATGAGGGAGGGAAGGTCAGGATAGAGAGGGGATGGGGGAAGGGGCTATGGCTGGGATAGGAAGTATATAACCTGTGATTAATATAAAATAAAAATGTTAAAATTTAAAAAAAGAAATATATGTTTTAAAAAAACTAAAAAAAAAGAAATATGTGGAGGGGATAGGAGCTCCACAAGGAGAGTAACTGAACCAAAAAATCTGGTGTTTTCTGAGACTGATACTCCAACTGAGACCGTGCATGGAGATAACCTAGAACCCCTGCACAGATATAGCCAATGGCAGTTCAGTGTCCAAGTGGGTTCCCTAGTAATGGGAACAGGGACTGTCTCTCCTTCATTAACTCCCCCTGAGAGGAATACAGCTTTATCAGACCACAGAGGAAGACAATGCAGCCAGTCCTGATGAGATCTGATAGACTAGGATCAGATGGAAGGGGAGGAAGACCTCTCCTAACAGTGGACTAGGGAAAGGGCATGGGTGGAGAAGAGGAAGGAAGGGTGGGCTTGGGAGGCTGAGAGAGAGGAAGCTACAGGTGGGATACAAAGAAAATAAACTATAATTAATAAAAATAATAATAAAATATTATAAAAAATTGTATCCAGTTTTAAAGAGAACACTTAAGAAGCACTGAGAAATTACTGTTTTAAAAAAATAACAAAAAGATGATGTAAAATTATATTATGTAATTTTACCCATTTTAGTGTATTTTGTAATTCCAACTTGTCTGATGGCAAAGGCCAAAGGATTACAAGTTCAAGGTCTCCCTAGAAATAGTAAGATCCCATAAGAAAGACTCATGGGTGATAATGGTCACTGTACATTGCATGTAGCATGGAAATGTCACAATGAAACCATTTTTGTGGGATATATTCAATATACATGTGTAAAAATGAAAAATGAATAAATTTAAAGCCTCCCACAGTCATCCTTTTTGTGGTTATTCTGACTCACTTTTTCTTGTGTTGTTCAGAATCACATTTTTCTCTTCCAGTGTCTTTATCTTTGTAACTTCCACTCACCCCAACGGTTATGGTTAACTTCCCGTCCTAGAAGTGTGGACCTTAGCTTGATTATCACTCAGTATGCTTCTGTTATTTCTCACTACTTGATAGAAACTAAAGAATGATAGAACTAATATTAAACAAAGACTTTTTTGGACTTTTTTTGTAATTTTACATTAATTTTCAATATTTGAAAATTAGATTTTTTTTGTTTGATCTCATTCTGGTCTAATGATGCAAGATTTCATTATTTCAGAAGAGCTCTTCCCCAGTTTTGAAGTATAGTTCAATAGATGCTCATACAAACACTGGCATGCAGTTCCAGGAAAAAGAGAGGAGGTATAACATATGAAAGAAAAACACATCAGCCATACTCGCCATACTCTCTGGTGTCTTCTCAGAGCGAAATGATGCTACTCCACAGTGACCTGCAATGCTAAGGATAATGTGAACATCTGAAGCCTTTTACTCACTCAGTCATAAAACTAAAATAAATGACCCCACCCATCACTCAGGTATGTTTACTAAAACGAAAGAGACACGTTCTCATTTCACATTATTTTCTCTCTCTTAAGGACATATGGTCCTTTCTCTTCTGAAATATTGGATCAGGGATACAGATTGCTTTTTAAATTATGAGATATATAAAATACTCTTAATGTTGACCTAATCTTTCATTTAGCATGCCACCTACTTTCCAATTAAGCAATCTTTTTGAATACTAAATATGCTAAGCAAATTCAAATACCTCTTAGATCACAGCTTCCTCGGTTATGTATTTCCATGAGCTCATTTCCAACATGCTCATTACGAGTGCTGCTTCTAATTTCATTCTGTCTCAGTAATTGGCTTTATGTTTGGCCAGCATGGTGAGAAGTCATTGGTACAGTGCTTCTGTGTAATTTGATTTGAGTGCATCTGGCTCCTGCCACCATTTGTAATCTGTTGCAGTCAATGTGCTAAAACTTAATCCCATAATACAAGAGTGTATTAGCATGGATATTTGTAGAGCAGTTTCATTAGAAACAATAGTAGTAATGTCTATGCTAGTGGGAGCTATCATGTCTTTGTCATTGAAATTTTTGACCTGATTAATGATCTGACAGAAGGAAATGGATCTCTATGCTTTTTACTTCACTGACACTCTTCTTCTTACTACTTACCCCGTGTTCAAATCAGTACCAAGCATGAAAGAAAAAGAATAAGGAATAAGAATCCCCTTTTAGAAGTATTGCTTAAAAGTTACATGTTTCTTTACTCAAATCTCATGAGGCAAAACTTAGTTACATTTCAAAGAAGACAGAAAATGTCATCTCATACTGAAATTTTATTGTATTTTTACTATCATGTACTATATTAATACGCATTAGAAATGACTGTTGGAAAATTTTAGTGATCTTAGACACTATCTGTTACAAAGTGAACATACCCTCATCATTGACATCATTAACTGACATCTAAGGAGTTAAAATTTTCCATAAATTCCTTTATATCAGAATTGGTGATATTAAACCAAGTAGATTCCAAGGAAGGTTCATAGAATTTTCCAACTTAACTTATCACAAAGGCTCATTCAGAAAAGATGGGAGAGTTGGTCCTGGGAACCCAGGGCACTCTATCCATGTCTAATAATCATTATTTCTCATTTTTCCTTTTTCTTCTCTCTCTATTCATATTACACTGAGCATGATAGGTACATATTGGGTCTCTTTGCCAGTATTCTGGCTCTCCTCTCTGGTTCTTGCTATGAATGGGTTTATCTTCTTCATTCTTCTACTAAAACTTAAGTGAAGTGTTTTCAATTTATTTTAAACATTAAAAATCTGTTTCTTCAATATCCTGCTGGGTAGATGCTTTCAGAGGCCCTCTGTTGTAGGCTCTTGTTCTGTTCTCTATCTTCTGCTTCCAATGTCTATACTGTTTGCCCTTCTGAATGAGGAAGATTAAGCCTCTTCCCTATGGTCCTCCTTGTTGTTTAGCTTCTTTAGGACTATAGATTTTAGCATGTTTATCCTGTATTATATGGCTAATACCCACTTATAAGTGAGGAAATAACATGTGTGTCTTTCTGCTCCTGGGTTATCTCACTTAGGATGATCTTTTCTAGTTCCATTCATTTGTCTGAAAAGTTCATGATTTCCTAGTTTTTAAATGCTGAGTAGCATTCCATTGTGTAAATGTACTGCATGCTGAGACTCATAGACAAACTTTGAGCAGAGTGCAGGGAATCTTATGGAAGAAGGGAGAGATAAAAAGACCTAGAGGGGGCAGGAGCTCCACAAGACCAACAAAACCAAAAATCTGGGCCCAGGGGAGCCTGCAGTGACTGATGCTCTAACCAAGGACCAAGCATGGAGAGGACTTAGACATCCTGCTCAAATGTAGCCCATAAGCTGCTCAGCCTCCATGTGGGTTCCCTAGCAAGGGGAGCAGGGACTATCTCTGACATGGATGCAGTGGCCAGCTCTTTGATCACCTTCCCTTAGGGAGAAGCCTTGCCAGGTTACAGAGGAAGACAATGAGGCCAGTCCTGATGAGACCTTATAGACTAGGGTCAGATAGAAGGGGAGCAGGACTTCCCTTATCAGTGGACTAGGGGAGATGAGGGAGGGGGAGACTCAGAAGAGATGAGGAGGGGGCTACAGCCAGGATACAAAGTGAATAAATTGTAATAAATAATAAATTTTTAAAATCTTCTTTTACTTTGTAATTATAATTGCATCATGTCCCCATTCCTCTTTCTTTCTTCCAAACTTCCTACCTATTTCTCTGTGCTGTGTTTCAAATTCATGGTCTCTTTTCCATCATATTGTTGTTATACACACACACACATATGTATATTATGTATATATCCTGCTGAGTCTGCATAATTGCTTGTAAGTGTGTTTTCTGGTTTGACAATTTGGTATTGGATAAATAAAAATACGCCATCCCTGGGAAAGACTACTTCTCCCACGCTCAGCGTTCCTTAGCTGCTTGTACTTCATTGTGTAAGCTGAGGCCTCTTGGTCTTTCCCACTCAAGTCGATTCACTTTGGCATGCCTCTTGTTATTGGCCTATGGTAAGAGCTTCACCTTGGTAAGACTTTATAAGTGTAGCATCTGAATTTCCAAGAAGGCTTCCTCTTACAGCAAGCTCCCTATTTCTCTGTCTCTGAAAGTTCTTTCTGCCCCCACTTCCTCTACATAATGATACCTCAGGCTCAGGCACAGGATGTTTTTTGATTATATTTTTTATTTTTTTAATATTAGTTACAGTTTATTAACTTTGTATCCCAGATGTAGCCCACTCCCTCTTTCCCTCCCAATCCCATCCTCCCTCATTTCCTCTCTGCCCCTGTCCAAGTCCATTGATAGGGTAGGTCCTCCTCCCCTTCTATCTTACCCTAGCTTATCAGGTTTCTTCAGGACTGGCTGCATTCTCCTCTTCTGTTGCTTAGAATGGCTGCTCCTCCCTCAGGGGTGGGGGGTGAGGTCAAAGAGCCAGCCATTGAGTTCATGTCAGAAATAGTCCCTGATCCCCTTACTAGGATACCCACTTGGAAACTGAGCTACCATGGGCTACATCTAAGCAGGGATTCTAGGTTATACCCATGCATGGTCCTTGATTGGAGAAACAGTCTCATAAAAGACCCCTGTGCCCAGATATATTTGGTCCTTGTGATAAGCTGCTAGGTAGAGTCTTTCAGGGGCCCTCTGTGGTAGGCTCCTGTCCTGTCACTTGTTTTCTCCTACTTCCAATGTCCATCCCATTTGTCTTTCTAAGTGAGGATTGATCATCTTATCCCAGGTCCTCCTTCTTGTTTATCTTCTTTAGGTGTACAGATTTTAGTATGTTTACCCTATCTTGTGGGTCTAGTAGCCACTTGTAAATGAGTATATACTGTGTGTGTCTTTCTGCTTCTGGGATACCTCACTCAAGATGATGTTTTCTAGATCCCACCATTCAGGCACAGGATTTTATCATGAATGTTTGGCCTGGACTCCATATTTCTGCATTTTGATACACTGAGGGTTTTTGTTTTGTTTTTGTAATTGTTTCCATCTGTTGTAATGAGAACTTTTCTTGAAGATGAATGAGGACTACACTTATCACGTGGTTATAACATAATATTTAGAATGTAGTTATTAAACAAATAAGCTTTAGTATATTCTAATTTGGCACTGTCTGCATAGAGAAATGATAGACTGCATTTGAACCGTGAAGCAAAGTTTGTCTCTCTTTTGATCTAAGCTATTTTTCCAATAGAAACAGAGTGATTGTCTTCACTGAGAGGTATGGTGGTAATTTTAAACTCTTAGGATTTGCTAGAAAAACAAAACAGAAACATGGAGTTATAAATAATATATTTTTATAGCACAATATATACCAAATATTGTTGAAGTTGTAATCAAATATTTAAAAATCATTGTTAGAACGAGTTGTATTCTCCTTTTAAGTCTTAGACGTATGTGTGCATATGTGTGGTATTCGGGCATAGCAGATGTCACTTAAGACTGCGTTCAATTCAAGGACGACAGAACCATCCCACCTGCTTGATTGACAACACAGATCAAGATCTTCCGTTTCCTCACCTATATTGCTTATCCATTTTCTGCCTGTTTTATTCCACATTTCAGTTTGTCCCTGGTATAGGGCCTGCTTGCAGGATGGGCCAATTGACAGTGCAGGGTACTGCCCTGTCTCAGTATCCCAGAGCTTGTGTTCGCTAATTTGGGAAGATTTGAGGTTCTGTGCTCATACACACTAAGACAATCGGTTTTCTCTGTTTACTTCTGGCTCAGAAATGTGGAATATGCCTACCAGTTAAGGAATCCTAACCCATAGCTCAACTTGTGAAATGTCTTCCATCTCCTTTTCTGCACATTCCTTTTTATTTTATTGCTCTTCTTCCATTATTATCTACCATCTACCATTCCTATCCATCTCTCTTTCCTATACTGTAATTTTAGTCAACAAAAAATAAGCAGATTGCTGAGAAAACGTGAATAAGTATTTTTAGTAAATCTTTGTTGAAGAAAACTAGGAAGTTATGTTCTTTTTTTTCCTTTCTTTTTTTTAATTTATTTTTATATCAATCACAGATTAGGTACTTTGCATCCCAGGCGTAGCCCCCTCCCTCATTCCCTCCCACCCTCCCATGGAAGTTATGTTCTTATTAACATTTGTTCTTGGTTTTAGTGCTTGGAAGGACATCCACAATCATCCTAAGGTATGTCATCACATTTTTGTAACAGGTACTTAATTTAGTTTTAGCCCCATCAAATGTTACATGCAATGAAGACTTATATTTAGGAAAAGAAAAAATAATCAAAGAAGAGCAGAACAAGTTTTAGCCATCAGACATCTGTAGTAATTGAAAAGATTTAATAATTTGTAAAATTTCCATTTCATCTAGGTCATTGAATCTTCTGTTTAATTGTTTGAGAAAAAGCAAGGAAATTATTCTTTTATTTGTTTTTTAGGTTTTTGATAAATGATCTTTATATCATTTCCAACATGAATTTTAAATAGAGTAAAACATGATTTTATTCTTTCATTTTAGCTATGAGAAGACCACCGGAAGACTGCTCATTCTATGAGCGTGACTGCCACAGCATGAATATATGACATGAGAATGATTGGCATTGGCTTAAAACACTTTCTTTATAGATTCATATTTCGTTTTATTTTAAGCTAATAGAAAGTGTTTATTATTCAGCAGAAACTCTAGGTGTTTGGGATCCCAGTATAGCACTGAGCCTTTCTCAGGGTGAAGTTTTAAGCACCAAATACCATGTTCTGCTTGACATAATTCAGTTAACAAAAACAGTCAGAAGTGGAACTACAGAAGCCAAATAGCAAGGATGGAACATTTAGAGACTTTCCCAGAACATGTTGATGGATTAGGTCTTTATTTTCATTTTAGCATGTGGTGCTGTCTGTGTGCTGAGGTTCGGTGTTTTTTGCTTTGTTTAATTTTGTTTTCTTCTCTCATACATTACATCCTGACCATAGTTTCCCTTCCCTGCACTCCTCCCAGACGTCCCCACCTCCCCTTTACCCCCGATATGCCCATCCTTAAGGTTGATTTTATAAAACTTGTTTTCTCCTGTGTACTGTGATGCTCTTTCCAAGCTGATGAAAACATGAATTGGTCTTCACACATCAGGCCATTGGCTTGAACTATTGATAAAATTGTTCTTCAGAGTAATACTTCTTAAGAAGTACATTCACCCGCCCAGATAACACTTGCCGATTTCTTGAGTTTTGGTCATTTGAATAAGAAGTGTCCCCCATTTTGGATATTTGCGTACTTGGTCCCCAGTTGATGGCTCTGGTTAGGGAGGTTTGGGAGGAATATCCTTGCTGTAAGAAGGGTGCCGCTAGTGGCAGGCTTTGAAAGCTCAAAGCCTCATCCTACCCCAGGTCGGTCTCTCTGTTTCATCTTTATGGCTCAAGATGTAAACATTTAGCTTTGCTGCTTGAGCTGGTATGCATGCCAGCATTCCCCTGCTCTTGCGGACTTTAACCCACTGGTACTGTAAGCTCAAATAAACTCTATTTTTTTAATAAATTGGCTTGGTCACAGTGTTTTATCACAGCAATAGAAAAGTTACAAGGGTGGTATTGGCATGGCATAACTTGAGGTGGGTGGGATGAGTGTACTACTTTCATCTTATAGGTATAGTATAGAGGTGCAGTTGAACAAAAACACAGAAAGATACACCTTAATGCCGATCTATTCTGCTGCAATTTGCCTAGGATGATGATAGTATTTTACAGTGAGGTATTGACAAAATTGTTGTAGAAAAGGCAGAGAATATTGGCAGATGATCAGTTTTCCCTGAGAATGGTAAATTTATATTGCTTTCTAGAATTGTAAAATTAAGTTATTGGGTGTTTTTGAATTAACGTTTTGTGTCTCCTAATGCTTGTCACACTTCATTTTCTTTCTCCACTTGCTTTAATATAAGGTCATGGGTGTGGAGTACTGTTTTATAGGTCATTATTGGCTCGTGGTAGGTTCTTAAAGATATTCATTGTTTTAACTAAATGAATTCTTGGGCTGGTGACACAGACCATGCAGTAGATGTTCTTGTCCTGAAGCCTAATGATCTGCATTTGAGTCCAAGAGCCATACAGTGAAAGGAGGTAACTGACTAGTACAAGTTGTCCTTTGATATTCATACACATGTCATGGAACTTATGGGTTCCCCACAAACATATTCACAAACACACGCACACGCAGACATACACACGCACATGCTCACCCACACTCACCCATTTGCACAGACACACGTACACAGAATCAATTAATCAATCAATTGTAATTTAAAACGTCAATAAAGTAAATTTTTCATTGATTTATTTAATCTCTTTTTGTTTCTTTTATTATAACAATTTATTCACCTTGTAACCCAGCTGTAGCCTACTCCCTCATCTCCTCTGACTTTCACCCTCCCTCCCTTTTCTCCTCCCATGCCCATCCCCCAGTCCACTTAAGGGGAGGTCCTCCTCCCCTTTCATCTGACCTTAACCTATCAGGTCTCATCAGTACACTGTCTTCCTCTGGGGCCTGGTAAGGTTGCTCTCCCCTCAGGGGTAGGTGATCAAAGAGCCAGCCACTGAGTTCATGTCAGAGACAGCTCCTGTTCCACTTACTAGGGAATCCACTTGGACACTGAGCTGCCATGGGCTACATCTGTTCCCGGGTTCTAGATTATACTCCTTGGTTGGAGTATCAGTCTCAAAAAAGAGCCCTGTGCCCAGATGTTTTGGTTCTGTTGCTTCCCTTATGGAGCTCCTGTCCCCTCTAGGTCTTTCTGTCTCCATTTTCTTCCATAGCATTCTCTGCCAAAAATTAGTCTACACTCTCAGCATCTACTTCAATACTCTGCTGGGTAGAGTCTGTCAGAGGCCCTCTGTGTAGATTTTTAAGCAAGGTTAAATTAATAATTTCTAGGTCACTGGTTCTTTCCCTTACTCTTCTCATTTTAACATTCCTTCCTTCTTCCTATCTTTCTCCTTTCCTCCCCTCTGCCTCTCACTCTCTGCCCTCCTCTTGCTTTTTACCCCTGTCTTCCTTCCTTCTAAAAGCATTTTCCAGACTTTGTAGTACATCAGACAATTATTGAAATACTTTATCCCTTCAATATCATGAACATATTTATACATGAAAATATTTTAATTCTACTTATAAGAAATTCATAGATAACCCAAAGAACATCTGTAGAAGCTATGTAACCCAGAGTCTTTGGCCACAGTGGGTAAAACAGGAAACTTGCAAAGTCAAATAAATGTGCAGCTCTGTAAATTGATATAATTCTAAAAAGAAATCCACCCTCACCATAGTCCATAGACAAGCAAACAGACTAACAGTATTAAATACCTGTAGAATCCCATTAAAGTTGCAAACTACCCAGAGACTTCAGTGACCCTGTTGCAATGAATGTTCCTTCTGAGTTGGGGAGTACCTTATGCACTGGCAAGTGCACACTACAACTTAGTATCCTAAGATATCCAAACCAAAGGAAGATCTCACAGAATATCCTTTGCTCCAATAACCACAAAATTCAATCAATATTCCTTTACTGGTTACCTATTTGCTGTTCAAAAGGCAAAAAAGAGTGGTAAATCCAGATAGAGATTATCTTCTATTGAGACCTGTCTGTTGACAGAATGCTTTATCATTTCTTCCAAATTTCCTCAGAGAACTTCGTGACAACTGCTCACAGTAGGCAGAGACAGAGTCCAGAATTGATTCTGGCAATCTGTATTGATAATATTGCTGATGATCTTTAAAACATCTTGCTTCCCCAGACTTTGCTTATGGCAGGGAGAATTATCGAATCTCTCTGGTACTGGTATGTTCAAACCTTTACCGAATCTTGAGTTCTGAAAATAAAAGCATAGGATGTAAATTGTGATTGTCATCAATATTTAAGAGTCATCTCTAGCCAAAAAGCACCAACAAGCTAACATAACATTTTAGAAAGATGCTGTTCTGATTTTACGCAGATGCATAATAACTTGAGGACTCCACATAAGAAAAATGATAGTGGTGCCTGCTTGATTTTGTGTCTCTTAGTTTTGTTTTTTTTATCCTTTATACAAGAAAGAATGGTGATTTCATATGAGGAAGTCAAAGAAAATGAAGGCAAAGAGGAGGCAAAGAGATAGCAGAGGAGAAACATGGCAACTGTCAGTTAGAGGGGAGAGAGACAGAAAAACAGAGAGACAAAGAGAGAAGGGGAGAGATGTCACAAAACTAGCAAAATCAAAATTGTAAATGTTAACCCAAAGGGACATTAATTTAAATGTCTGTATCTCTGTGTATATGAGAGCATTTATGCATGTGTCTACAAACATTTATTTTACTTTACTCACTCAGTGATCCTTTGAAAAATACGAGAAATTTATGTATCTACATTTTCTTTGTATTCTTGCGTAATTGCTACTTTATAGAGATAGAAAATAATGCATACAATAAGTTATAGTCTATTTGAGAGTCAGCTAGAGCTTCTAGGACGTGAAAGATATAATTCATACTGCAATTTAAGACAGTGCCTAGAATCTAGTCGTTTTATTTTACCTAAGTTTACTAGTTAAGTGGCCAGCACTGATGTGCATTTCACCCAGGTTAGAAATAATCTTGTGACCAAATATTCCTTTCCTTGTCAATTCTCCAGCCATTTTAGATTGAGTCAAGCACATCTCCAGCAAGTGTAAGTTAAGTTAGACTTGTAAAGTATATCTCAAACATAAGGGTTTGATCTTATTTTTCTTTTTCCCCCAAATGAATTTGGCCTAAAATGTTAACAAAATTGGAAACAGCTGTGTTAAAAAACTACTTTCTTTTCCATTTATAGTCTTGTAGACCAATATAAATGTCTTCAGTTTAGTGGAGCCTTTCCCCCACATCCAGATGTTATATATTTCTCAATAATCCTCAGCAAAATTGCCAAAGCCAACAAGAAGTTTTAACATGTAAATTCAACACATTGTTTCCTGCTCATCATGGCCTTTTCTCCATCAGCCCCTTCCTCATCAGATTTCAGATGCTCGGCAGTTGACATAGCTACTGCAAAGGACTCTGAGTCATCATCTCATTGTGGGATGGATTCCTTTTAAAATTTTTTTTGTCTGATTCATGAACTGCTTTTTGAAAATCTAAAAATGGTTCATGAATTGCTTGGGAGTTGGCAAAAATTAATAATAATGAGCCCATTTTGAGTACACTGAAATGAACTGATTATCATTGCAAGCTGTTGCTAATTTGGATTCTTGATGGCAAGAGAGGGTTCTACAGGAGCCTTTTCACAAGCAAGTGAAACAGATTTCATGGTGTGGTAGCAAAAACAATTCTGTAGACTTTACCTCTATTTTTTTCTTTTATGATTATAAGATATGATGTAGAAATAATTGGGGATTATCAGAAATGTGTTTTTGAAATTATTATGCAATATCACAGGGAAAAATGATACAACTAACAGACATTTGAGACAAATGGTAAAATGCGGACCTGTCATTTAGTTCAATAAATGAGCTCAGGTTTTTCTCAAATGTTAGGAGGCTGTGTTCTTTACGTTACACATAGACATATCTAGTCATTTTATCCTAATTTATTAGACAGATATTGCTAGTTTTTCTCATATCAGTTTCTAATCATTTTCTTCTAATCTTTCAAAACTAACAGCTTCAGAAACATTCTTAAACTGAGTCTTCAAAAGAGTTTAATACATATTACACACAAATAAGATTTTTTTCCCTTAGTTACATCTGTGTAACAACAGTATGGTAAAGAAAAGACTGAAGGATCACAAATGCTAACTAACAAAATATCTTGCATATTAGAAATCACACTTACGAAACTTTTTTGGCTTAATTTGAGAAAACTTTTGTAAAAAACACAAAGCAAAAATAAAATGAAAAGAAACCCATTTGCCTTCTCATGAACTTGTGAAACTAAATATTTTATTGCCTTGTTTTCACAATAATCATGTACCTGAATGGTGTTTTATGTTTTGAAACCAAGTAAGTGATCTTTGGAAGCAATAACCTATGAATGCAAACTAATTATGAAAGCTATAATTAGACCTCCCGTGGTTGACTACACAATTGGATGAATTACTCTAATTTTTATTTGAATGAGCATGTATAACAGGCTACAAAATAATTAAATAAACTTAGCCTTTAAGAAATCATTCTATCTTCCCCATTTATGCTTTGAAAATTTTTATTACTTTTGGTCCATACTCTATTTTATCCAATCATATATGTAGGGAAAAAAATCTCAACAAAAACAAAACAAAACCAAACCACAATATCAAAGAACTTCCTGCAGTGCCTTCAAGCTCTGTTCAAGCTCTAACAGAGTGTGTTCATTCTGCAATAAAGGAAATGTTTTCCAGACTATATTTGTTATCATTTTCTTTCTTCATTTTTCTAATTAAAACAAGTAAGTACAGTAGTGTCGACTCTAGAGCTTCTTTGGTAGCCAAGTTTAAAATATTTTTAAAAAAATATTCAGCAAAGCATTACCTCATCATGTTGAGGAAAAGATGATAAAATACTTTAGGCAATGTAAGGAATGCCTATAGAGTATATCCTGGAGATAGAGACAGTAACGATCTGAGAATGGCTTTCTTTGTTTGGGGGAGAGGGGAGAGAGTAAAAGCTGACAAATAAATCTTAGCCTTTGTAGAACAGTTCTTAAAATCTTTATCTACTTTCTCAGGCTGAGCTTTATTGAATCCAGAAAACCTCCTAGGAATCCCAGCTTGAAGCAGGTAGTGCTCCACAGTCTTCTGCCACATATAAATGCCAAATCATGCTACGGCTTAATGCAGAAAAACTGTTTTATTCTCAGTTTGAAGTGTGAAAGGAAACCAGAAATACCACAAGGCGTACACAAAATTTTAAACAGTTTTAAAGTATTCTGAAAAGAGCTCGCTTATTAGTATATATAAAAACTCTAGAGCCAAAAGAATACAGAGGAAGACTTTGCAGCCAGCCCTGAAGATACCTGATAAACCAGGGTCAGATGAAAGGGGAGGAGGTCCTCCCCTATCAGTGAACTTGGAAAGGCGAAGGGAGGAGATGAGGGAGGGAGGGGAGGATTGGGAAGGAATGAGGGAAGGAGCTACAGCTGGGATACAAAGTTAATAAACTGTAACTAATATTAAAAAAAAGAATACTTATTTATTTGAGAACTTGGGAAACATTGACCCAAGCAAGCATGGCCAAAGTATGCCATCCTTACACCAATGTGTTAGATGTCACCATGAGGGAATTAAGGAAGGGAGGAGGCAGTTAAGAGAGGAAAGACTATTCTGAGATCAGCTCACTCTACTCCTTACCACCTGCACTTTAAGTCTTTTTATTTCAACTCTTATTTCCTATGAACTAAAAAATTTCAGGGGAAAGAAAATTACATAGTAATTAAAGTATTACATAGCAAGAAACATTTAAATTCACATTAAAAGAAAGTTCCACTTCAATCTAAAAAGACCATGTGATTGAATGTCTAGGTCTTCTGAAAAAAGGTAAAGATACCACTTTTCAGAAGCAAAGGCCTGTCGCTTTCAAAAGGCCTGTCTTTAGTTGATATTTGTCGCTAGGAGATAACTGAAGAAAAAACAGATATGTACAAAGCTAATTATAATATTTGGCCTTAATATCTTACTGAGTATACTGGTAAATCAAAGGGATAGCAGACGTGGAAAAATCTAGGGAGCAAAAGGAAACCATGGTCCCTGGAAACCTCATTTTAATTGCAAGGAATTTCTGAAGCTGTGTTTTTCTGTCATCCCCTCTTTATACTCATACTTCACAATCTTAAAATTTTCACAGTGAACCTTCCTTTCTCGGAAAAGGATTGTCTTGCCATCCTAGCCACAAAATGGAGCTTGCCATTTGCTCCTATAAACCACATGAGATAGAAAAAAATGTTATTCATTTTTAGAGAAAGCAAGTGAAAGAGAGAGAGAACTTTAATAGTTGTAGTATGAGCACACTTACATAATATTCAATTTTATGTCCACAACAGTTATTTGAAAAACAGTCTATTCTTTCCTCTGACTATTCATGTTTGCTTTCTACCATGAATATTACTTGTTTCATTCATCATTTGAGAGATATGCCAGTTCTTACGTGAATGAAGACAAATGTTAAATAATAACCATCATCTGTCTTCAACAACCCGGCTTTCAGACTTCTGTGTTTCAGGAACCAAAGGCAATCTTTCAGTAATTTTTTTTAATGGGGAATACCTTTTGATTAATCAAGTTTTTTGAGTGCGTAGGTTTTTCTTGGGTTATAAAGTATCCGGAAACTAACCCATTTCAACCCCAAGGGATGAAGTAATCATTAAGGCAGTGATTTCCTTTTTACCAGCCTATGATTTAAGAAAAAGCAGGACACACTGTACACACAATGTTTTCATGTGCTCCAAGAAATCTAACCAGTGGCACAACATAGATCCATATGTCCATTATCCAAAAGGCTTTGACCCAGGTCTCCGGAGAGAATCTGATTTAACTGATTTGTCTCTCATTTTTTCGCTTAATTTGTTCCATTTAAAGAAAAGTGTTTTTGCTGCAGTCATTTTTATATTTTGGGTTATGAGCATAGCCTTTAATGGCTAAGCAATCTTTCCATTCCTATTGCAGACATTTCATTTTTAAATATATTTTTATTTTTATTAATTACAGTTTACTCACTTTGTATCCTCCCTGTGTCTCCCTCCATCCTCCCCTCCCAACCCCACCCACCCCTGTCCCCATGTTCCTCTCCCAGTCCACTGATAAGGGAGGTCCTCCTCCCCTTCCCTCTGATTCTAGTCTATCAGGTCTCATCAGGAGTGGCTGCAATATCTTCTTCTGCGGCCTGGCAAGGCTGCTCCTGCCTCAGGAGGAGGTGATCAAAGAGCAGGCCAATCAGTTCCTGTCAGAGACAGTCCCATTTGGATACTGAACTACCATAGGCTACTTCTGTGTAAGGGTTTCAAACCATCTCCATGAGTGGTCCTTGGCTGGATATCAGTTTCAGAAAAAAACCCTGTTCCCAGAGTTTATGGATCTGTTGCTGTCCTTGTAGAGCTCCTGTCCTCTCCAGGTCTTACTATCTCCCCCTTCTTTCATAAGAGTCCTTGCACTCTGCCCAAAGTTTGGCTATGAGTCTCAGCATCTTCCTTAATACCCTGCAGGGTAGAGCCTTTCAGAGGCCCTCTGTGGTAGGCTCCTGTCCTGTTCCCTCTTTTCTCCTGAATGAGTTACCCTAGAAGCGGAAAGACACACAGGGTATATACTCACTCATAAGTTGATATTAGACATATAATATAGGATAAACATACTAAAATCTGTACACCTAAGGAAGCTAATCAGGAAGGAGGACTCTGGCTAAGAGGCTCAATCCCCATTCAGAAAGGCAAAGAAGATGGACATTGGAGGTTGCAGATATTTCTTATTGCGATGGATAAATAGACTGAGTACTATTTTCTCAGAGTATGTTCCGATAAATACTATGAATTCCATGCATATTTTCATTTTTGTTTGTTAAGATCAAAATATTGTATACTTAGAGCCTCAAAACGACCAAATTATGCATGGACCTCTCAAAAATATCATGAATATGTCCTCATTCTTATATCTAATGGAGTTTTATCAAGTAGTAATAAAATAATTGCAATTTGTATCTGGAACCATTTCAGTTAGACCTGTAGAAATATATTCATTAAATAAGTCATTATCACACTTGTCACTGCTCAGGCTTCCTTTGTTGAAAGATACTAAAGCATCTTTCTGGTCTCGGCCTTTTCACATGGAGTTTTCCATATGATTAAGAATGAGGTTTGGTTTTGTTTTTAAATACATCTTTTATGCTACAAGCCTAGTAAATGCTTCTGGTGACTTTTCTGTGGAGATCTCTTGCCAGGGTATGCAAGGCCCCACAGAATCTCAAGAGTTGTGATGTAGCCTGCTTTTTCTCAGGACCTTGTCCTGAATCACTTTACCCTTTCTCATCAGCTAAAAGCATTGCAGCTCTTTTTAATTTTTGTTGTGCTGTTAGACCTAAAGCATGACCTTCTTGGAACTTCCATCTCCAGATTTCCATGATGCTTTCTTACTAACATTACTCTTATATTTAAATACATCATTTTGGCAAAGTGTATGGCTATTCATGATCTTGTCTTAAAAATAAACCTGAGACTAAATTAGAATGTTTGGGACTAATTTCATTGGCAGAGATTTTAACACAGCTTAATATTGACTAGACTGTGTAATTATTAGTAATCACTCTTATGCAATCTGATAGTGAAAAGTGTAAGCATGGAAAAATTAAAAACAAAACGTAACTGTACATAAAGAAGGGAAATATCCCAAGAGAGAAATGGTGTTTCAGTTAGCAAAGCTGGAAGTTCAGAGCCATCTAACCATTTGAAGTCTGACATAGAGTTACAACTATGGTGTTTGCTCTGCTGGTTTTCAGTTTTGCTTTGGCCTACTATTTACCTATTGAACTCCCTTTTCTAGGTTTTGCATGGGTAATGTATATTTTTCCCCTTTTTCCTTGGAAGTATATAATTTGTTTTTTACTTTACAGGTTTAGAATAGTGAAATTGCCCTGAGCCTCAGAAGAGACCTAGAGAGTAATGGAACAAGCAAATGGAGTTTGCTAAATGGGTAATGTTAAGTGTTAGAGTCTGCAAGAAAACAATTCAACTCTCTCTGAAGAGTCAATGGCTAGTGAAAGAATTTATAGACATCTTTTGAAAAAGAAAAAAAAACTTTATTTATTTTGTGCATCCAGGAAAAGGGCACACTTATGCCACAGTACATGTGTGGAGCCAAGAACAACTTGTGGAAGTCTGCTTTCTCTTCCTACCATGTGGAAAAAATCAGGATTTTCAGGCTTGGCAGAAAGTGCCAGCCCAAGATATCTTTAACTTTCAAGAAAAAAAAATATAAAACAAGAAATTGGTTTCCTGCCATTTTGGGAATTATACTAAATCATATATTAGTTTTAAAAAGAAATGACAGGAGTATTGTTCCAGTTTACAAAATCTGAAATTCTATTAAATAGAATATGCAGTTTTGTAGTATAATAATAAAAACAAAACACAGTCAATGAAAGTCTCTTGAATTTATATAATCTTAGTCATCTCTTCACCAATGGCCATCTCTATTGCATGGAGCATATCAGCTTAGGATATTGTTTATATGATTATATATTGCATAAGCATACAACATAACCCTCATGTTGGGTAGGTATGATACAAAGTTTGTTTGAGATATGTGTGGGTATGTATTACATTATAGTTTTGTATTTCTAACTGAATTGCTTTTGAGTATTGCTTTTGAATATGCAAAATAAGATATCCTTTTAAGTGCTTCGTACTTCAGTATATACAACATGATGCTGTGACTGGTCCTCACTCCCTTATTGATAAAGTGTGTTTTCTGAGGATTTTTTTTCTCCATCTTTTACCAAACAATAGGATTTGGAATACTGAAATCCCAGAGTTAGATTTTTTCTTGTTTGCCAAAAATGTATAAGATAATTATTATAGTTGATACATTGGATTATAGTCATCATATCTCATGCTTTTTCTTATAATAGGTCTTTAGGGATTACTAATTTTTCTGAAAAGGATCATTGTTCCTTTGCTTCCTTGTAGTGAAAAGTATGTACTCTTGTTTTTCCTAGCAGTTACAGAGCCCTAGTTTTAAAGCTGTATATTAATGCCAAATATGACCAGAATACCTATATTGACAAGACTGTATTGATTCCTTAAATTTTCTTAACTCCTTTACGTAGGATGAAAAGATCCCTTGCCCCTCTATTATAGCAAGCATCTTCTATAGCTCACACTCTCAAAGTAGAATCATACTTTGGTGCTATAGGCAAATAACTAGTTGAGCTATTATTGAGGCCAAATGAACAGGAGAGGATCGTAGAATACTGTTTTCAGAGGTAAAGAGTGAACCGTAAGAGTGTTCTTTTACACTATTAAAGGAATTAATAAATTGATAACAATGCATGTTCAGTGTTCAATACTTAAGTGTTGAAATTACTGCTGACTAGCTTTTTGTGGAACAATGCTATTAAGATAGAAGTCTGCCATTTCTGGACAGGCTCTTAGTTCAGTCTATGAGGACAATGGACTCCCTTTCTCACCAGGGTTCCCTGATCTGGGGAACCCTAGATCTCCTAAGGGACACAACCCTCAGGGAAGATTGCAGGGTGTACCACCCTATGTCTTGGCTTTTAACCAATGACCTTTAACTGTAGCTGGATAGTCTCCTCAACCCAAGGAGTAATAAAGTCCTGCCTTCACTTTTCATGATAGGGCTGTTTTCTTACATGTAGATTAAGTGTCCCTGTCACCCCTCCCCCTCCCCCACACCATGAATCAAACACATTCACCTTCAAAACTCCTCCCACTGCCCAGGGGTTAGAAGTTCCTGATTCATGAATAAAGCTCTCTCACTCCGCTCCTCCATCATGATGGCCTGAGATTCGTCATTTTTTTTTCCTGAGGAAAGAAGGGTTCTCCTCCTCTTGGAAATTCAACACTGAACTCCGGGGGCTTGGCTGCTGGCCAGGCTGCCCATAGCTCCCTAAGTCATTTATCTTCCGGTTGGTTTGGGGCTTAATCGAAGGGTTGTAGCACTGTGGTACCATCACAGACTTTTGGAACGCCCAAGTTTCCACTGCTATCTGATACCAGCAATTTCATTTTAAAAGAGGTTATTGTAACACCCATTGGAAAACCCATTTCCACCTCCCCCATGAGACCGGAAGCATCACCTAGGGAAAGGGGCTTTGCCCTGAGTCTGCTTCAACTGTTCTGAGAGAAACAGAACCTTTGATCTAGATGGTTCTCCCGTTCCCTGTTCCCATCTGGAAGCAAACAGTGCCTGGACCAGCCTGGCAGCTAGCGGTGGGAAACACAGTATTACAGCTCTGCCATGGGACAGCCCAGGCTACCACCAGCTTCCTTGAAGTTTGTGGGTCAGTAGAAGTTGTTAAAGAGAGATGGTCCAGAGAAACTAAAAGTGTTACAATGTGGTCATTGAAAGTATTTTTATCCTATCTTGTACTGTAACCTGTAACTCAGAATTATGTGACCAAGTCAGTTATGAAAAAGTCAACCAAACTGTAATCACTGAACATGCTCAGTGGTACTGTTGGTTGTAGCTTTGCTATTTCATCTCTCTAGTGATAATGTTGAGAATATTGTATATGAACTCTTATGTCTATATTCCGTTTAGGCTGGCTCTCCACTGGAAGGACTACTGAGTGATTTTGTATGCAACCATTCTTGAGTTTTCTAATTCCCATTATCTGTGATTTTTTTTTCCTTCAAGAAACTGACATGTAGCTCTTGAACAAAGTCATCGATGTACTGCTTACAGAGAGCAACGAAAAAACCTACATAATAGAACCTCCTTCTGTCTCATTTACACTTATACATCTTTGGCTGTTTTCTACATTAAAACAAAACAAATAAACAAAGAAAGAAAAGGCAGGTATGTGAAGGGGCTTTTCCCTTCGCTTCCTCAAAGATGCAGACAGCTATTATGGGAATATAGGTGCCATCAGTGGCTGTTTCCACAAGAACATCCATGAAGAAACAAGAATCTAGGTCAAATAGTAATGTTCGCCATGGTCTCCAGTCCTTGTTCCTAAATGGTGGATTTCACATTATCCAAAAGCAGTTCACTTTCTTTCTGAGGCGTTCAATAACTTTTAGGAAGAAGAGTGGTGACATGACCTCTATGATTGCATTGCACCAAATCAAGGAGAACAGTTTTGAATTACCTACATGGTAGATGGCACCTTTTTATTTCTTTTTTTATAAGTAATTTATTTGTTTTCATATTAATCACAGACTATGTACTTTGTATCCCAGCCGTAGCCCCCTCCCTCATTCCCTCCCACTCTCCCCATCCCTCCCTCATCTTCTCCCTGGCCCCCTTCAAGTCCACTGATAGGGGAGGACCTCCTCCCACTTCCATCTGACCCTAGCTTATCATGTCTCTTCAGGGCTGGCTGCAATGTCCTCTTCTGGGATCTAGTTAGGCTGCTCCTCCCTGGGGGTGGGGGTGGGGCGGTCAACAAGCCAGCCATTGAGTTCATGACCCAAATCGTCCCTGTTCCCTTTACTAGGGTACCCAGTTGGGTACTGAGCTACCATGGGCCTTTTTATTTCAATTCTATTTTAATATTGTTTTAATATTCTCTAAAGCATTTCAGTGGAAAAAGAAATAAAACTTGATACTCCTACATTTGAAGTTGTCTAAAATGCTTATAGAAAAATATAAAAGAAACTACAATAAAATACATTCATCTTTGTAAGTTAAATTAAATTCGATAAGGAAAAGCAATGAATAGATACTGTCATATGAGAAAAAGCTTATTTATGAACTTACGGTATTAAGTGGAAAGTATTCAACCCAATAAGAAACAGAGGAAGTGTTACTTGAATTAAAATTTAAATTTTGTGGTTCACTTTCCATTTTAATTTTAGATTTCTAATCTGAAAATATTGCTCAGCTATTGAGAGAAAGAAATTGTAAAATTTCAGGTATTGATAGAGCTAGAAACAATCACTACTGGTGAGGTAATCCAGACATAGAAACACAAATGTTACATGTTCTCTCTCTCTCTCTCTCTCTCTCTCTCTCTCTCTCTCTCTCGATGTTTGCTTTGAATTTTTAGTGGTACATTATTTATTTAGACTAGGCATAGAAAATTATTAAGAGTCCATGTAGAAGAGCTTTTAATGGAGGACAGATGTAACGAACTAGCTTACAAGGCTAAAGGAGAATAGTGGTACAGAAGGGGAGAAACTGAGGTTAGAAAAGAGAGAGTAGGGTAGAGAATATAGGAGAGAATAATAGCACTAAAGACTTTTTCCTTTTATTTTTTCTATTTTTCTTTATTATTAGTATTATTGTTATTATGTATGGCAATTTATTTACTTTGTATCCCAGCTGTGACCCCTTCCTCATCTCCTCCCAGTCCCACCCACCCTTCCTCTTTCCCGCCTCCCCCCCACTGTGCTGTACCAAAGGAAAAAAAGTGAGCACTAAAGACTTTTTAAAAAGTCACATAAAAACCTACTACTGTAGAAGTGTCTTAAAACAAATACTTCACATACATAGAAAGAGTTAAAATAGAATCACCTTACAAGGGCTGAACAATGCTCCTAATAATTATCAGAGGTTAACAAATAAAAAGCCCCGTTTCAGGAATGCTTTATCTCTTTCAGAGTTATCATCCAGTGAGACTCCAAAGATGTCAGACATTAAAAGTTATTGCCAATGTTATTATTTATGCTCCAGGACTCAACAATAAGACCCCTTTGCTGAAGACATCATATATTTGGGTCAAAGAATAATGAGAAGGAAGGGAAGAAGGACAGATCTGAGAAGACTACAGTGGGGTGGATATAATCAAAACACATTGTATGAAATTCTCTAAGAAATACCACTATGAAAAAAACCTTGATGAGGTTAGGTATGTGTTACAAAGGTAGAGGCATTTTTGAGGTAATACTTAGCATTGTAAATGAGTTTTTAACAAGAAAATAAAACAGCACTAATAAAGGAAAGGAGCTGGACTGTGCTGTGGAGCCTGACCTGAAATTGATATGGTAGATCTTATCAACGGAAAAGGAAGCACATTATTTGTTCCTGCATACCTTGCTCAAAAGAGAAGTCTCCCTGGAGAAGTTGTCAAGAGTCTCTGGGCAGAGTTGCAAATTATATAACATTGTGCTTAGCGATATGCTATTCCCCTTATACACTTTTTGGTTACTTTGCTATAGGCCCCTTATGAATTTGCTGATTCTCTTCCTTAATTACCTTTAATCAAATTTTAACTAACATTTCTGTTTATGCTATTGAAATATTTTTTAATTTTAATTTTTATTAATTACAGTTTATTTACTTTGTATTCCCCCCTGTAACTCCTTTCCTCTTCCCCTCCCAATCCCACCTTCCTTCCCCATTCTCCACCCATTTCCTTCCCCAAGTCAATTGATAAGGGGAGGTCCTCCTTTCCTTCCTTCTGATCATAGAAATATTTTAATGCTCATAGGGAAGGTATTTTATTTTAAAGACTGGGGTTTTTCAAAGGAATCCATATACAATTCAAATAAAGAAAGAGGAGGTGAATCAAAATGTAAATGCATGAAATGTGTATGAAAATGTGTATGAAAATCTGATGTTCTGTATGCACAGCAAGTGTAATGTATCCACCCACATTCTGGAAGCAACCTTCCAAGGCAAAGAAGTGTTAACAAGGATAATTAAATCGAATTGAACACAGCTAATGCCTGAACAGAGTGGTCATACATGATGGCAGAAGAATTTTATAATGAAGCTAAAGCATATTGAGGTAAATTTTGGAAGTGAGAAAACAGAAATAATGCTTTTAAATCAAAATATGAGTGACAAAACTGACAGCAGTAAATTACCATTACGACAAAGGCTGCTCCGAAGCTTAATATACACAACAGAATTAAAACTTGCCAGTAGCTAAAGAAATTAGAAAAGTCACTTCAATCTAGGCATAATTGGTTTTAAGTAGAGATAGGCAATTTTAGAGAAGATGTTTTTAGAAAATTGGTTAAAGTTTAAATATTTATAAACAAATGTGCACACATAGACACATATACACAGAAAGAAAGAGAACAAAATAAAAAAAAACTAAATTTGTGTGATGTATTATTTGTGTTTTAAAAATTTTTAATAAAATATAAGCGAACAAGAGTACCAGTCTGTAGAATATAAAATTTCCTCTATACTTATGGAAATTTCGTCTATGCTGTCAGTATTTTGTTTGGTTTTTTTAAACAAAGATATACTCTTTCTTAGGATGACTGGTTTCTGTCAAGTCATTTTCATTGAAATACACTCTGAATCTGGGAAATAACAAAGTCACTCAAAAGTCAACCTAAACTAAGTTGTGGATGTCTCCATGGAAACTGTCTAGCAAGCCTTAATTTAAAAATAGAAGAGTATGGTCAGTTGAAATGTTTTGTTTTGTTTTTGAGATGGGATTTCTCTGTGTAATAGCAATGGCTGCCCTAGCCTCACATTGTAGACCAGGCTGCCACTGAATTCACAGAGATCCACCTGCTTCTTCCTCCCAAGTTCTGGGATCAAAGGCATGCATCACCAGTGTGGCTCAGTTAAGATATTTTATTATATTTTAATTTTTATTAATTATAGTTTATTCACTTTGTATCCCCCCTGTAACTCCCTCCCTCCTGCCCTCCTAATCTCATCCTCCCTCCCTCTTCTCCACCCATTCCCCTCTCCAAGTGCACTGATAGGGGAGATCTTCCTCTCCTTCCTTCTGATCCTAGTGTATTGGTTCTCATGAGGAGTGGCTGCATTGTCTTCCTCTGTGTACTGGTAAGGTTGCTCCCTCCTTAGGGGGAGGTGATAAAAAAGCAGGCCAATCAGTTCATGTCAGAGACAGTCCCTGTTACCATTACTATGGAACCCACTTGGACACTGAAATGGCATGGACTACATCTGTGCAGGGGTTCTGGGTTATCTCCATGAATGTTCCTTGGTTTGAGTATCAGTCTCAGACAAGACCCCTGTGCCCAGAATTTTTGGTTCTGTTGCTTTCCTTGTGGAGCTCCTGTTCTCTCTGGGTCTTACTATCTCCCCCTTCTTTCATATGATTCCCTGCACTCTGTCCAAAGTTTGGCTATAAGTCTCAGCATCTGCCTTGATACCCTGCAGGGTAGAGCCTTCCAGAGGCCCTTGGTGGTAGGCTCTTGTCCTGTCCTGTTCCCTGTTTTCTCCCTCTTCTGTTATCCATCCTCTTTGCCTTACTTAATGGGGATTGAGTATCTTAGCCAGAGTCCTCATTCTTGATTAGTTTCTTTAGGTGTACACCTTTTAGTATGTTCATCCTATATTATATGTCTAATATTCACTTATGAGTGAGTATATACCCTGTGTGTCTTTCTGCTTCTGGGATACCTCACTCAGGATGATCTTTTCCGGTTCCCAGCATTTGTCTGCAAATTTCATGATATCCTTGTTTTTTATTGCTGAGTAATATTCCATTGTGTAAATGTACCACAATTTCTGTATTTATTCCTCAACTGAGGGGCATCTGGAGAGCATGTGGAGAAAGGGGAACACTTCTCCATTGCTGGTGAGAATGCAACCTACTACAACCACTTTGGAAATCAAGCTGGTACTTTCTCAGACAATTAGGAATAGCGCTTCTTCAAGATCCAGTTATTCCACTCTTAGGCATATATCCAAAATATGCTCAAGTATACAACAAGGGCATTTGCTTAACCATGTTTGTAGCAGCTTTATTTGTAATAGCCAGAAGCTGGAAACAACCCAGATGAAAAAACAAAAGAAGCTAAACAACAAGGAAGACCCTAGGGAGGATGCTCAATTCTCATTCAGAAGTGCAAATTCAATAGGCATCAGAAGCAGGAGAAGACAGGGAACAGGACTGAAGCCAACCACAGGCGGCCTCTGAAAGACTCTACTGATTGTGTTATCAAAGCAGAGGCTGAGACATGTAGCCAAACTTTGGGCAAACTTTTGGTTATAGCCAAACTTTGGGCAGAGTGCAGGGAATCTTATAAAAGAAGTGGGAAATAAAAAGACCTGGAGGGGATAGGAGCTTCAAAAGAGGCCAAAAGAACCATAAAAGCTATGCCCTGGGGGCCCTGAAGAGAGTGATACCCCAGCCAATGACAATACATGGAAAGGACCTAAAACCCAGGCTCAGTTTTAGCCCATAGACTCATTCTCTAAGTGGGGTCCCTAGTAAAGAGAGCAGCGAATTTTTTTTCTGGCATGAAATCAATGTCAAGCTCTCTTTTCACCTCTCCCTGGGGGGTGCAGCCTTATCAGGCCACAGAGGAAGACAATGCAACCAGTCTTGATGAGACCTGATAGGCTAGTGTCAATAGAAGGGGAGGGGCACCTCCCCTATCAGTGGGCTAGGGGAGGGCCATAGGGGGAGAAGAGGGAGGGAGGATCAGATTGGGAGGAGTTGAGGGAGGGGGCCACAGCCCGGATACAAATTGAATAAATTATAATAAATGATGATAATAAAATAAAGATAAAAATGGAGAGAAGTTACATTCTGACTACCACAAGTACACACACATACCACATGCATGCACAGTAACTGAAAAATAAATTTTAAGAAGGGCTGAGGATATCAATGAGGAATAGAACGGTTTCCTAACAACAGCAACAAATGGAAGTACATACAAGTGTTTCCAACTGGACATTTGTCTCGGTTTTTTGTAGACTTTTGGATTATGATAACCATTTTCAGTTTCTGAAACATGTCTACAGCCATACTGCACATGATATTACTGCTTCAGTGCTAAAGGAGTTGGGCATCTTAATTGTCTCTAGCAGAAAAATTTGTTAGACAGAAAAAAAAATCAAACCAAAACAAAACAAAACGAAACCCAGGGGTTTTAAGTACTTTCTAAGATCAAGGTCAATATCAGAACCAATTTGAAGAGGTAGGGTTTGCTTTTTTGATAATTTTTATCTCTTACGTATTCAGAGAATAAATATGATCTTTTAAACATAGAGAAAGAAAGAAATTTGAAAATATACACCCCACATAAGACATCTTTTGGATGATTAAACATATTTGAATATCTTAACAGCACTTTCAAACTAAACTTTCCATATGGATATCTCTGCTTCCTACATTCTTAATAATGAGCGTTCAACAAATCCTTAGAAAGTGGCTTAGCCTCTTTCAGCTTTAGGATACAACAGTAACCATGCTCCAGGTGGAAGGACTTTGATTCCTTTAGCAATCTGGTATAGTAGGATAAACTATTAATTTTAAGTCAGTTGAGTGTCTGCCACAGAACATGGATTAGCTTAAATTTAGTTGTAAAATCCTCGCTGAATGATTCAATGATTTGTAGTTGGACATACAAACACTGTTACTACTTTAAATTTCTTTGGAGTTCCCATTAATGCAGCATGCTAGCTCATGTTCTTCCTGCTACATTCAAGTAGCTTTGTCTTAGTTAGGGTTGTTATTGCTGTTATAAAACACCATGACCAAAAGCAAATAGGGGAGGACAGGTTGTATTTGGCGTATGTTTTCACATCATAGTCCATCATTGAAGGAAATCATGACAGAAACTCAAGCAAGGCTGAATCCTGGAGACAGGAACTAATGCAGAGGCCATGGAGGAATGTTTCTTACTAGCTTTCTCCTATGGCTCAGTTAACCTGCTTTCTTATAGAACCAAGAATCACTAGCTCAGGGATGGGTGCACCTACAGTGGCCTGACCTCTTTCCTCAACAATCACTAATGAAGAAAATGCCTTGCAGGTGTGACTGCAGCCCAATCTTATGGAGGGATTTTCTTTATTGAGTTTCCTTCTTCTCAGATGATTTTAGCTAGTATTAAGCTGACATAAAACCATCCAGCACACTCTTCTTCTTACCATATCCATTCAGCAAGTATCTACTAACAGAGTGCAAATGGCATAGTCTCTGTGAAGCAGCCCTTATTCTGAGGTGCATTCTCACTGTTAAAGCACTCCACATGAAACAGTAAGCATACTGTTGCACCCCATGGAATATCAAATAGGACACTGCAGTAAAATAATGTTATTGACCATTATGTATTTGATGGATGATAGAAACGGATATAAATATAATTGACAATCTGGATTTATTTTTTAATTAATTCATTTTTATATCAATCACAGGTTAGGTACTTTGCATCCCAGGCGTAACCCCCTCCCTCATTCCCTCCTACCCTCCCACTCCCTCCCTCATCTCCCTCCTCCCCGCCCCCTCCAAGTCCACCAACAGGGGAGGACCTCCTCCCCTTCCATCCAACGCCAGCTCATCCTGTCTCCTCAGGGCTGGCTGCAATGTCCTCCCCTGGGATCTAGCCAGTCTGTCACCTCCCCTGCTTGTATGGGGGAGGGTCAAAGAGTCAGCCATCAAGTTCATGACTGAAACAGTCCCTAGGGTCTTCAGTCTGACACCGAGCTATCATGGGCCCCATCAGAGCGGGGATTCCAGGCCACATCCACACATGGTCCTTAATTGTAGAAACTGTCTCATACAAGACCCCTGTGCCCTGCTCAGTGACAATCTGGATTTATTTGACAAATATGTATTATGTTAAAGTCAGCCATATTTCCCTTATACAAATGTGTTTAGAAGTACAAGTTCTGTTATTTTGTAGACTTTCTCTTCTGCTCAGTTGACCAGATCCAAGAAGATCCAAATACAGGGGCCAACAGCATTCTAGAGGAGGTACGTTTTTCTGGTTGTAAATGTCTTTTCAACATGTTGATAGAGCAGATACTATCTAAAACCTTGCTGAATGCAAATTTTACCAGTTAACCCAGTAAACTTATCAAGAAAGAAAGTGAAATGTGTTTGACATGATGTGTTTTCAAATAACTCATTTTGACTCCTAGAATGCAACTGCTTGAAAATTCTATGTAATACAAATTATATCTATCATAGATCTCAAATTCATGGTTCATATGAGAAAATATATTCAGAGAATCTCACTAGTTGCTGAGCAACCCTCATGCAAAGTGTTTTCATAATATCAGATTACTCAAAGCTTCTGTGGTTGGCAACCAGCTCTAACAATAATTCTGAAAATATCCAGACAAGGATTTTCCTGCTGTGTGGGATTGTCTCCTCCCTGAGTAATCAATCATTTGGCTTCTGAAGGTAAACAAGATTGGAGATAGTAATTATCTGGAATGTAAGTTGGTGTATATATTTTAAAGAAAGATAATATATTTCCATAACTATGAGTTAAATGTAATTTCTGTTATTTCAGAGTTGGACAGTAGCTTAAAAATCAATTCTCAAATTTGGAGGATCAATGATTTGAGTTCTCCTAGGAAATTGTTGACAATTGTAACCTCATTAATATTCATCAATGACAAAATATTATTTCCTGATTTCCACTTATAGAAGATTATCCACAGACAATCAAAGTATGAGTTTCAAGAAGCTTTTGAACAATTAGTGTTGTGTAGAAGTTTCTTACATGAATAATGCATTTTTTACTGTTGAATGACTTACAGCATTTATTATATTCTCTAAGAAATTCATGAACCAAAAATGTGAACCATTGATCTAGATCAAATTGGCAACTGTACTCTCAAAAACTAAATGAAATAGTAAAACAGAAATGTAATTTAAATATAAATCTTGCAAAGTTGTTTTCACTATGAGCTAGAGAGAAACAATAAAAAGTTTTAAGTTCTCACTATTTTAGCATTAGGTCATGCTCTTATGCATTTATCAGAATTGCTCCTGAATATAATAATAGCCTAATCATCACCAGAGTGTAAGTTGGTTTATAAAGATTTGCATATTTGTTTTGTAAATGTTTTATGGGTGAAGTTATTAATAAGCATCTAATATTTGTGTTGCTGAGAATATATTTTTTAAACCACAGAATCAAGAAAATTAAGAATAGTTAATTATCCATTTCTGATCTCTTCTTTAAAATTCTTCATTGCTAAACTCAATAGCACAAAGGAGAGATTAACAAAAATATATTTGAAGTTTCTTAATTACACTCTTTTTATTTTGCCCAATTACTGAATTTCTTTAATGTCTATTCCATTCTAACGTATTATTAATTAAATATTTATAAGTATTTAGAAATCTTGGGAAAAATAATAATTGTTAGTACTTGAAATTTATATTGGAAAATTTCATTGAAATGCTGAAGATATAATTGAACCATTTAAATTAACACTTATGTGTAATATGACTACCCCAAGAGCACCGAATTAAAAGATCATAAGGTAGAAATCTTTTGTCTCCCTCAGGTCATCTGAGGCACTTCTAGAATTTTTGGTAGCATAATGTGCTCCACATTACACTAAGTGTACTTAAATTCAGGAAACTGAATTCTGATCCTGCCAGCTATCATTTATTAATTGTGGCAAAACGGACAATATACTTACCTTTCTATAAACTAGTTTTCTAAAAGTTAAATTTAAAATTCTAAGTGATATAATATAAAATTAAGAGGAATTTAGTGAATTATATGCATTTCATTTTCATCTGACACACAAACTGTAAAAATAAACATATTATGCAGTGTGATCTGATAACATACATGCATACATCATTTAATGCATAATCATCTAGTTTAAAGTTGATCATACCCGCACTTTGTTTATATTTATCACTTCCTCATAACAAAACTGAGACATTCTAACTTTTTGAACTATATACTGTATTATTACTTTCTACAGTCATCTTTCTCTATTAAAACACACCAAAGATTCTTAATTCTAACTAACCTTATATAGTGTCCACTGATCAAACCATCCCCATTCCTCTTAACACCTGTGTTCCTCAGTGTTTGGTGGTCAACTTTTAGGATTCACACATAAGTGAGATTAAAAGATATTTGTCTTTCTGTGAATGGCTTATTTCATTTATTTCATGCCATGGCATGAGTATAGCATAGTATTTCTCTCATCCATTTAGTAGCTGACAGAAACTCCAAGTTCTTCCTATTCCCTGGGTGTGTGGAGAATGCTCCACTAAGCATAGGTGTGTAGGCCTTTCCTTAATATGGATTTTAATTTTTTGAATATTTGTCTACTAGTGGAGTTGGTGTATCACATAGATCACATAGTGGAGTTGGTGTCCCTTTTTAGTAACTACATATTCTTTTCCATAATAACTATCCTAACTGATATTCCCACCTAAAATGTGGAAGGTTCCTTTTTCCCCACATTCTTGCAAGCTCTTGTTTTCTTTTTGGCAGTAGGTACTGTATATGCTATGAGGTGATTTCTTTTAGTGGCTTAGGACTGTAATATCTTGTCATAGTTTTCATTTGGACAATGTGTCTCTGCATGTGGATAAATATGGGTAAAGAGGAAATTTCTGGTTTCCTTGAAGACTGAGTTCAGTCATGTGAAATTTTGCTGCAAGCTGGACACGTGATCTTTTGCTATAGGCTGGCTTGTGAGAAAGCACATAATGTTTTGCTCTCTCTTGTGAGGAGCGAGACTTTGGCCAACTGAGAGCATCCGTGGGTGGGCTTTGAGGAGAGGAGATACATAGAGGCCCACACAGAGTGAGACCCTGCTTTTTGGTTCAGCATTGCTGCTCTGCTCTTCAAGCATCAACACTCGACTTTGCAAAGAGAAATGTTGCAGACAGCTTCTCCAGGCAATCCAACAGAGACTTGTGGCTTTCGCTGACTTCAAGTTGTTGCTTCTTCTTTTTTTTTTTTTTTGACCTTTGGACTGACTGCTGGTATCTTATTGACTGACTCTGGTAACAACTGCCTAAGGACCCATAGACCCTAATTAGCAGAAATTAGATAAAAGAGGACTACAGCTCTTTTCCCTACTAATCTCCTATCTAAGGTTGCAGGGATTTGGAAGGTAGGTAAAAGTGCTTAAGAACCCCAAATAAAGTATGTTTGTTAAAAACCCTAACCTACACATGGGTAAGCTTGTTTAACTAGGAAGACACCACGATTAAGACTGTAGCTTAAAATGCCCAATCCCTATCCAGAAGGGCAAAGAGGATGAACATTGGAAGGAGAGGGCAGGGAACAGGTCAGGAGCCTGCCACGGAGGGCCTTGAAAGGGCTCTGCCCCGAAGACTATTGAAGCAGATGCTAAGACTTATGGCCAACACTTGGGCAGAGTGCAGGGAATCTTATGAAAGAAGTAGGAAATAGTGGGATCTGGAGAGGATAGGAACTCCACAAGGAGAGCAACAGAACCAAGTGGTCTGAGCACAGGGATCTTTCCTGAGACTGATGATCCAAACAGGTACCATGCATGGAGGTAGTCTAGGACCCCTGCACAGGTGTGGCCAGTGGTAGTTCAGTGTCCAAGTGGGTTCCATAGTAATGGGAACAAGGACTGTCTCTGGCATGAACTGATTGGCCTGCTTTTTGATCACCTCCCCCTGAGTGGGGAACAGCCTTGCTGGGCCACAAAGGAAGACAATGCAGCTACTCCTGATGAGACCTGATGGACTGGGGTCAGAGGGAAGGAAAGGACGACCACCCCTATAGGTGGTCTTGGGAAGGGACATGGGTACAGAGGACAGAGGAAGGGAGGGATTGGGATGGGAGGAGAGAGGGAATTACAGGGGTATATAAGGTGAATAAAGTGTAATGAATAAATAATTTAATTTAAAAAAAGACTGTAGCTTACATTAGATTGAAAAATCGTACCAGTAAAAAGAAAGAAATGAAACTTTTTAGGGAAAATAAGCAGAGGACAGATCAACAAAAAGTACAAGAAAAAGAATTTTGCTGTTGTATGATCTTAATGTCCACAGGAGAAAGTGTCCCTAGAAGAGTTACCTATGAGAAGCATTACTTGTGAATGATCTAAGCTTCATACAGTTGCAAATTGATTTTCCATATTTTTAATGCTAAAAACGATAAGATTCTAACTACACTAATTTGAAAAGTCTAACACTCAATGAATTGTATCAAATGATACAAATGAGTTTTATCATTTCTCAAGCCAAACTAACATATTGGTATAGTGAAAAAAAAAAGTAAATTTAGACGAAGTCACTTTAGTTAACATTCCTCTTTAGTCACTTCTATATTAGGAGCAAGTCTTATTCAAAGTACCCTAAGAATCACTTTCTGTTTGTAGCCATTGAACACATGAAGTGAGCATGGGTCCCAGGCAGCCTATGACCATACAAAGTCAGTAAGCAATGTCTCAGTAGAGCAGAGGCTCAGATTCTTCACATCTGGGGTGTTCCAGGTAAGAATTTTGGTGTTGCTGAGCAGGGCATGTATTGAATCACCAAGACCTTGCACTAGTGTTTCTTAAATACAATCACTTGAACAAGGTCCTAAAAAACAGTAGAGGAAGCACTATTCACACACTGAATCAACAAGTTTGAGGCTGCAGTTTCTAAACAGCATTCAGGTAACTCCAAGGACAGCTCTAAGCCAATATCATATGGCTTGTCTTTTCCAACCTTCAAATTTCTACAAGTGAAGCAACAAGACTGATTGTGTTGCACAATTGTTAAGTAATTGCAGAACACATATAGGATCTTTACATGACTGATTCTGACTGAGAAATACATTGATGATAAGCTAAGAGAATGACAACTTTCTAAACGTTAATGTTAAACCCCTTGGAAGAAAAAAGAAAAAACTAAAGGGACATAAAACTATGAGATGGTTAAACTTTGCTTCAGTTTCCCTGGATCTAGTGTCTTTCCGGAGACAAGACTCTGAGAACTCTTGAGAGGGACAACCTACACCAGTTCAGCCTCAGGACATACATGTAACAAATTATTTTAGAATCGACTAAACTAAGAAAACTCAGTTTGAAATCAGGCAGCACCTGGATATTGGACTGTAAAAGGAAATAGCTAGCTAAGCACTGCTCTCTTCGTAGGGGCTTCAGATGAAACGTGCCTACCTTCCTAGAGGCCTAGCACCTTGAATTCCCTTCCCGAATGGACTGACCCTTCTTCAACTGTGAGCCAAAAGCAAACACTTCCTTAGTTTGTTTTTGTTTGGGCATTTTGTCATGACAGTAGGAAAAGAAACTGAGAGAAACTACTATTTTATCTTTTAGGCAACTTAAGTAAGAGTGATGAGCAAAAAGAAGACATTGAAAGGAGATAAAAATCAAGAAGCACCACAATATGTAATATTATGTTAAATCGTAATATACTTAAAAGAATAGTGGACTTAGAATTATGCTATAACCCTAATGTCAGTGCTTATTAAGAATGAAGGCTTTTCTGACAAGGGCTATACCAAGGCCCAAATTCAGACTCAAATTTATTTTGTTTGCTCAAATAATTTATTTATTGTGTTTTTATTTGGTCTGATGCTTGATTTTTGAAATGTTTAGGTAAAACATTCGTCCAAAAACCCTTGTGTATTCTCTTACACTGAATTATGTAACCAGTTATACAGATTTTATTGTGTAGCAATGCTATTTAATATTATATCGTCATATCAGCAGGGTTAACAGACTATTTGTGGTTATACATGCATGAACACAAAAGAGAACATATATAATTAGATATAATCTTGATAAAGTTAAATCAAATAATCAGTTCAATATTTTTGAAAAAATGGGGATATAAAGTAAGATTTATGAATTACCCTTGGATATTTATACCAATTATTTATAATAATTTCTAACATTTGTCATATACTATAAACCTGTATCAAAGATTAGATATTCAAATATAGAACTTTCCAATTTCATCAATATACCTCATTTTTTAAAAATATGCCATTTTGTCTATATACTTGATGAGTTAACCTTAAATTCTTTATTTATTCATACTTGAATTTTCTTCTATCAAATGTAATCTAGGAAATAATGTATAAGATCTCATACCTCCTATTTTATTCAAAATAAGCATCAACTGCATTGTCTGTATCATGCAAAACAATGTTATCGGGGCAGAAGGCAATCATGGATATTATACTGGGGATGTAAAAGGCAAAGTTTGATGTCACGTGTTCACATGTGTTCTTCTAGTGAGTCTGTGCTCATCATTTTCTGAGCTTGTCATTGTCAAGGTAGCTAGATGTCTCAAAAATATAATTTTGCTGAAATTACAGTTTTTATTTGATGTTTACAGCATAGACTTTAACTTTTTTCCTTATTATTATTATTAATGAAACATGTCACTCCAAGAAGCTTTGGAAAATTACACATAAATTTTGTTTAGTTTATAATGAAATGATAGTTGTAACAACTCATACAACCTTCTACTGACAAGAAAATTGTGCACAAAAGTCCCAAACTACTATGTCAGATTCCTAAAAAAAAATTGTCTAAACCTGAAATATTGAGAGAAGCATTGCTTATAACACATGTGGAATAAAAATGTTCTTAATTTTTAAAATGACAAGACTTTTTAGTTAAACCATGTCACATTTATGACAAGAGAAAAACTACTTATTTTGGCAGCTTGAGACTTAATGAAGCATTTAAGTATCAATACAAGGCTTCATTAAATGGAAACATATGGCAAACCGTATCATTATTTAGTTATTCAAATGTGAAGAACTGTGAGAGATTAACAATGTAAATAATACCTAGTTCATGTATCACTTCATTACTGAGTTTCTGAAAATATTTAATAGATCATTATACATCTTGCCACTGTATTTGCAACTATAATAAGAATTAATTGTAGCAGTCATATTTCATCAAAACTTAATATGTGAACAAAAGTTTTAAATAAAGAAAGTCTGTAGAAAGTATGTTGTTTTGGGACCTCTGTCACTCAGAATGGGTTAAACCTCAAACCTTTAGCTGAATTTATTATTGGTAAGTTTGTGACTCTTTTTCTAAGAGAAAAATCTTCTGTCTCTCAGACTCCATTCTAAACGGATTTTCATGAATGCATATTATTAAGTAGCCATAATCATGTTTTATCAAACCAAGATCAGTTCTATCTCTATATACTTAACAAAGATTCACATATAAGTTCCATATTGTGATTATCCAAAAAGGGGTGCTGAAGGTGACAGAGGCTAGAAGCTGAAGCCTTCAAGGTCTGTGATTGCAGAAGATTAGATTGTATGGAGGCTAGACGCTTCCAGGCCTAGGGATAGTTAGATAGAAACACTTTAGGCTCAGCACAAGCCATTTATGTATTCATAAATCTTGGGTACGGCTATCATTGCATCCCATCATCTAGAATGTTTCAGCCTCCAAGACTTATTGCTGAATCAACTCATACAGCCCAGTCCTTTCTAAACTCCGGATACCTGGTTCATCTCAGCTATTTTGGCTCAAAATTCCTGTTCAAACTGACTGATTCAAATAGGCTTTTCTTAGCTTCTCACTGAATTGCTCTGCTTAGAATACCTACCTCTGAACTCCACAAACTGAACTTCACAAACTCCCTCCACTGAATTCAATCAAACTGTACCAAACTTTACCTTACTGACCATACAAATTCTACTATATTCCTCAACTGTACTGTCCTCCACTATACTATAATGTCTCTATCTGTGCTCTGCTTTTAAGTAGACTCTAATAATGAAAGTTGTGTTTATCCTATCTCTGACTCATTCTGTCAAACCTTCTTCTGATTTGTCACTTTGTCTGTGCCTCAGTTAGAAGTCTTTATTTTGGGATTAAAGTTGTATACTAAAGTCATGTCTGAATTCTGGCCAGAAGGATTAAAGGTATATACTAAGGGTGTATCTATATTCCACTGGATCACATAAACCTAGGTACTTGGATGGGATCCTTGTCAGATTACAGTGTCACTAGATTAAAATTTCTCTGCACTCCTTTCTATCAATTTGGAGTTGGTTTGATATCTACTTTGTCCCAAAGAAGATTGTTTAGGATTTTTAACATGTTCTTCCTAGGCTCTAGTTTTTTAAAATAAGTCTTTATGGGCTAGTGACATTATATACCTTTTAAGAGTATGTACTGCACTGAGAGACCTGATTTAATTTTCCAGTAATAATATTGCACATCCCACAGCCACTATAACTGCAGCTACAGGGGACTGCATGTCTTCTGACCACTATGGGCACTGCACTCATGTGTATAAACCTACATATACATACATTCGGAACTGAAAACTATTTATATCTGAAAGACTTGGTTTTGTTGAACTTTCCATGGTTTGTGTGTGTGTGTGTGAACTCTTATCTAAATCATAGAGATATTCTACCACTGTACAAATTTGGTGTGACTTTGTTGTGATTTTTCTACACTGTGTGCACTGGTTTCTGTATGTATATTACTAAACAAATAAATAATAACTTCTTTCTTGGAATTTTAACTTTCAAAAGGGGGTGGGGTGCTGACAAGCCACCTCAGATCAATGAATGCTAGGGACAGATGAGCGAATTGGATGCCTCTGATACACATACTCAAATCTACTTTTGTAGTTACAAGCACCATGCTTTCCAAAGCTTAATTAAATTTTTCTTAAATATTTTGTTTTGTTTCAGTAAACTATTTTGATATACTGCTGAATTTGTGCAAATGCCAGATTTATGCATACATGATGATAAATTATTATTGAGAATCTCTTGGTACTCCACAAATACTTATTAAATCTTAAGGAAGCAATGTTTTATGATATAGTTTGGAATAAAGCTGGGTGTTTTTAGATGATTTATATTAAAACTGAAAGAAAACTTGGACGGAATCCAGGGGCTAATGATTATATTTTGCATAGTGTTACTGAAAACAGAACAACATTATATTATATTATATTGAATATTTAATCTAAGTTATTTTAAAGCACCCTATAATATTAATATCAATACTGAATAATAGAAGGTAGGCATACAATTAAATAGTATATAAAACACAAAAACATATTCTCAACTGGAACTTGAAATGGGAAGGAAAGCAGCGATGTCTGAAATGAGATATGGAACAGCTGCTCTGCAAGGAAAGACGTACAATATTTTTGGAATGTGGAACAAGAGCTGATGAGGTCCAACCCCAATTATACAAGACTGGCTGGAAGCACAGTCCGTAACTTCAGTGTGTTCAGAAATCAACGGTTTTAGTCATACTTTGAAAGGCAAAGCAGAAAATATATAAGTATAATGGAAACCAAATGTCATATTCAGTCATTATGTGGGAATGCTCCTAACTTTTCAGAGTTTGGTTAATGTGTAGATAGTTTTAATGTACGCAGATTCCTTCACCAAACGTTCCTTAACTGTATCTGTATGACATGATGAATACAGCTGGGTGGTAGATATGAAGCCATGTTTGAGTCTTTTAGCCATGAGGAGTCTTTTAGCATCAATAAAATGTTGCATGATGGTGAAGAGGATGGCTTTAGAAATAGGTCTGAATACCCGAGACATAGTTTGAGAGAAATAAATGTTATCAGGTGAGCAGCAGCAGAACCTTTTCCTAATTTCAATGCCTAAATTTTTTCATGTGTTTGGAACAAATCATAATGGTAATATGTTCTCCAAACATTTCTGAGATTATGCAAAAATTAAGCAATATGTTCAAATCACCTATTTGAGAGCTACTTAAAATTATATTTTACATCCAACAATCCCTCATTTTGTTTAGCGACCCAGAAACTTTAAAGAGAAATCTAAAAAGTTTATCAGTACTTTGTGAAGTTTAGCAAACAACAACAAAGCTTCAGATGAGCACTGTCATATCTCAGCTTGTTGGGAAGTTCCAGCCATATAGAAATGGACTACAAAGAAACAAAGTCTCTTGAACAAAGATAAATGCCAATAATGCATATATGAGAGACGAGGAACTCCACAATTTATTGCTGCTTATGAGAATAAGGAAATAGAATCAGACTGGATGCCTGTTAAGAGAACTGATAACAGGCAATATATAACCTCTTCACCCAGATAGCTTATATCTTTCACATAATTATATAGATTGTATCCCAGTGCGTCTGTCTGTTCCTGCTCTCCATGTACATTTTGCCAAACCTCAGAACTACACACTAAAGCCTGGAGCAGACGCGCTTCCTGCACTTCACGTCAGTCCCTTATATCTGGTTGACTTCACACCACCTTATCCATTTCTGTCTCTAGACCAAACCAACTCATACATCCTTTCCTCTACCCTACTCTGTTCTGTCACTGTCAGGCAATGATCTAACAAAAGAAACCTACATGTCCAAATGTTATTGCAAAAAAATAAAAATTATGCCAGGTCAAGGCACTATCTTCCTTCTAAAATTACCCTGTTGTCCTGTAAAAAAGTTTGTCAATGGGAATTATCTAGACAAACCCAGGGCCACAGATTTTTTTTTTTAAACATAAGCTATATTCAAACAATTCTGGATTTTAAAGATGACACAAAAAGACAGTGCAATGAATTAAAAAGAAAGAACTCTTGAATGATGAAAAAAGAAAAAAACCTCAAACATGAGAGTAATGGAAATGACAAAATAAAATCCAAGATTTGGAAACGGAATTCAGTAAAGAGAAACCTTGTAGAGGACTCAAGCTAAAGATACTGACACTTATAGCCAAACTTTGGGGCAGAGTGCTGGTAACCTTACAGAAGAAGAGGGAGACAGAAAGACCTATAGGGGACAGGAACTCTACAAGGAGACCAAGAGAGCCAAAAAGAAAACATAGGCCCAGGGGACCTGAAGGGACCGATATTCCAACCAAGGACCATACATGAAAAGGACCTAGACCTCTGCTCAGAGAAAGTCCATAGGCTGCTCAATTTGTAAGCGGGTTCCCTAGTAAGGGGACCAGGGACTGTCTCTGACATGAACTCAGTGGCTGGCTCTTTGACCACCTCCACCTGGGGATGGGGGGAGCAGCCTTACCAGGACAGAGAAAAAGATGATGCAGCCAGCTCTGATAAGACCTGATAGGCTAGGGTCAGATAAAAGGAGAGGAGGACCTCCCATGTCAGGGGACTAGGGAAAAGTCACAGGGGAAGAAGAGGGAGGGTGGGTGCAACTAGGAGACAAGGGAAGGGGCTACAAGGGGGATACAAAGTGAACAAATAAACAAACAAATAAATAAATAGAAAAACAAAATAATATTCATGTCTTTTTATCTTTTATTAATTTCCATTGCTGAAATTTAAATTTTATGATTAAAAAACTTCATGGATTAAACAAACTGATGAAAATTATAATGATAAAATTTACCTAAAAATACAACACATCTACATATACATATATAATTTAATGAATTTTTCTCATCTAAGATTATAATGTTCCTTCCAAGAGCCAAAAACTACCTAACAAAAACCTCAATACCAAACATGAAAAACCATCTTTTAAGTTGTTGGACAGCATTGTTTAAAAGACTTTCAAAGCCTATTAGTGTAATCCTTGCTTGACCTGCAGAACTGTAAGGTAATTCCTTATTTCTGAGGACACCAAACAGTTTAAACAGAGTAAAGAGATGCCAGAGCTGAAACTGAACTGAATTTGGTCTTCCTAAGGACCAGGTTTCAGACACTATTCAAACTTTCAAAGGTGTGAGGAAACCAACTGTCCTACTTAGCTAAAACACCCACGAATTGCCTCAATGACCATCGTAGAACAATAAACCTATAGTTCAGCAATGACACACATACCTTAGTGGTAACCAACAACTCCCCAGCTGACTTTAAAACCCACAAGGGGGAAAACATGACTGTACTAAGAACCTGGACAACTACTTAGTGCTAGTGAAATCATGGATCTTGGAATAAAACCTACAACTACTATGTTACAAAACCATCATAATACTTAACAACAATTTAGACATTTGTTCTTACAGCAACACAGACATGTAGTACTCACCCTCATCAAGGAAACTGCTTCTTGAATCAAAGAGAAATCACTACAGAGAAGTACAACCAAAGTCATATATTTTTACCAAAACATAATTATGCTTAGATATCAGACTTGTCACTGTTATCCAAGTATAATAATATGACTGCTCATTTACAGCACTACTTATTATACTAAATCCTAATCACTGTCTCTATTTCATCAACTTGCAATATTTGGCTACAGAAACAATCCGATTTTTTCCATTGCTTTCTGAGGTCATGTTCATCTTTCCTTTTGGATTAACAAGTTATCTATATTGCATTGCACACACACAAAAGGCCAAGCATTGGTGTATGCCTTCATGCTTTTAGATTTCTTTAAGTGAACTGTGATTTCTCTCTTTCTGCTTTTACCTTTGTTTGCCTTCTTAGATGTTCTGAGTACAAGAGCACAGTAGTACATCCTAGCAAATACAGTAGGTTCATTTCTTTGACACCATGCTTCAGAAGCTAGTCCACTTGATTCCATGAAGAATGTTCATTATTTTAAGGTTCCATTCTGTATAAATACATCTGATAATAATAGTAATAATATTTTAAAATGTGACAGACCTTTGCCTAATTTTTTATAACAGAGTCTGCAAAGTAGCCTACCACACTGATCTGCAGCCCTTGAGACCAGCACAGATCAGGGAACAGCAGTTACCTGACCTGAGCAATTTCCAGAGACCCACAGTGATATATGGCCCTTGAGACCAGCAGGGTTCAGGGGGCAGCAGGTAAGAGCCCCCACCCCTTTCCCCATTCCTACCCCTTCCCCGCCCCCATCTACTGACCTGCCACAGCCTGTCAGCAACAATGCCCAGGTCTGCCCAGAGCCCTCTGTTCTCCACTTTCTTTACACATCCCACACCCCAGTTCCCTGACCTGTGCCATTTCCCAGGACCCACACTGATCTGTAGCTCCTGAGACCAGCATAGACCTAGGAGCAACAGTTTCCTTCCCTGCGCCCTTCCTAGACACCTTCCCTGATCTGAGGCAATGGAGACAAGCAGGAATCAAGGAGCCACAGGAAAACCAGAGGACTGAGACATATGGGACCATCAGCTTTACCTACAACCCCAGAGAACTATTACCGTCAGAGACCACCAGATCTGGTAATAACAGAGTCAACCAAATGACTAGAAGTCAACCCAGGAACAACAGCAACAAAACCCAGGGCCTGTGACACCACCAAACCCCAGTTATCCTACCACAGCCAGCACTGAGGATCCTATCACACAGGAAGCCCAAGAAAATTATCTTAAATCTGAGGTTATGAAAATGATAGAGTTCTTAAGAGAAGAAAAAAAATACTTTAAAGAACTGCAGGAAAATATAACTAAGCAGGTGAAGAAACTGAGTAAATCCCTTAGAGAAATACAAGAAAATACAAACAAATGGGAATGGGAAAGGATATGAATAAAAATGTCCAGGACCTAAAAAATGGTAATAGGATCAATAAAGAAAACACAGGCCAAAGCATTTCTGGAGATGGAAAACCAACGGAAGAGAACAGGAACTACAGACACAAGCATTAGTAACAGAATACAAGGGATGGAAGACAGACTTTCAGGTGTAGAAGATATGATTGAAGAAACTGATACATCAGTAAAAAAAAATGTTAAATCTATAAAGTTCCTGACACAAAACATTCAAGAAACATGGGACAATATGAAAAGAGCTATGTTTCAGAATCACACCTGAGTTCTTAACAGAGACTATGAAAGCCAGAAGGGCCTAGACAGATGTCATACAGACACCAAGAGAGTACAGATGTCAACCCAGACTACTATACCCAGCAAAACTTTCAATCATCATAGGTGGAAAAAACAAGATATTCTATGACAAAACCAAGTGTAACAGTACCTAGCCGCAAACCCAGCACTGCATAAAATAGTAAAAGGAAAACTCCAACCGAAGGAGGCTCACTACACAAATGAAACCACAGGAAACAAATAACCACACAACAACAAACCAATAGAAAGGAAGTAGGCACAAACACTCTACCACTGAAGAAACTGAGGTTGGCAGAGGTGGCTCCATTTTGTTTCTCGGACTCTATCTTAAGTTGACCAACCTTGGAGTAACCTGGCCCCCACCTTTGGGTTCTAAAAACAGCCACATAGCTCTCCACCCTGCAGGTTGTTGTAAATACCACAAAATGTGTTAGAGGGTCCTCTACTCCACCCAGCAGGTTATAGTACAGATATCTTAAGTATCTGTCAGTTTGGCCAGGTGACTTGAAACAATTTGCCCAAAGGACAACTCGATCTCCACCCCAAACTTTCCCTTCCCTGTAACTGCAAGGCTTAGAATTCTTCGCTTGGCTTCTTTCCCTTTTAAAAATGCTGCCCCCCTGAGACTTGGGGCCTCACTTTCTAACCTGCTGCATCAGGGGAGATTGGTGGCCCGAGCTTAAGCTTGAATAAAGATCCTCGTGTGATTTGCAAGGGACTCGACTCCTGGTGGTCTTTTGGGGTCCCTTGAGTCAGGCATAACAACGTGGTGCGTTGGCCAGGAACCCCAAAACCTCTAGGACCCCCGAGCCGGAGGATCGGAACCCCCGGTAAGCGCTTTTATCTTGGCCAAGTTCTGTATCTCTGTTCTGTCATTCTGTGTATTTGTGTATTTTTGAGATCTCAAGGTGGTACACAGTGGTGGTCAAGGATTGGTCGTGTCATAGTACACCTGCTGACAAGCTGGTAGGCCAAGACCACGGGGGTCTTGGGAGACGTCCCAGATCCCGGCGGGGCAGTGTTCCCCAATAGCACTGTGAGGGACATGGGGTCCCATCTGTTTGATAGGCCTGTGG
>CM053765.1:60253976-60279959 GCA_028658305.1 Pachyuromys duprasi
GTGTATGGGGGAGAGTCAAAGAGCCAGCCATCGAGTTCATGTCTGAAACAGTCCCTGTTCCCCTTACTAGGGTCTTCAGTTGGATACTGAGCTACTATGGGCCACTTCTGAGCGGGGGTTCTAGGACATATCCATACATGGTCCTTGGTTGGAGAAACTGTCCCATAGAAGACCCCTGTGCCCTGCTCAGTTTGGTCTTTGCGGAGCTCTTGTTCTCCACAAGTCTTATTAACTTTCCCTATTTTTATTATTATTTTCTGCCCTCTGCCGAAGGCTTGGTTGTGAGTCTTAATATCTGCTTTGATACATTGCTATATTGATTCTTTCAGAGGCCCTCTTTGGTATGCTCCTGTCCTGTTGCTTGTTTTCTCCTCCATTCAATGTCCATCCCATTTGTTTATCTAAACAAGCATCAATCATACCAACCTGAGTCCTCCTTCTTGTTTATTTTCCCTAGGTGTATAGATTTCAGCATGACCTTCCTATCCTATAGGACTGTGGCAATTATCTTATGGCCACTGGCCACTGGCTAGTTCAGGATGGCTATTTTATAGCTTAGGTCTCTGGGTTAGTGGCTAATGTTATCCAAGCTTCCTGTGACATCTCAGCAATTAGATCACTATAGCTTATTCAGCTTTTCCATAGATTGAAATTTTATCACCTCATGTCTTAGTTACTTTTAAGTCCATGATGAAAACACCACTATCAGGTAACTTATAAAAAGTAGGATTCATTTGATCTTACAGTTTTACAGTGATAACACATTGCAGTATTTTCAGGCACAGTAGCAGAAGTAGAAAACTCAGAGCTCACATCTTCAAACACAAGTACAAAAAAGAGAATAAAGTAGAAGTAGGTAAGTATGTCACATTAGATGTCATACTTCCTCTAGCAAACTGTCACATCAGAAATATCCTCAGCATTACCAACTAGGATCACATATTCAAATAACTGAGCTTAGGGAGAACATGCTCATTCAAATCCCTATAGCTAAGGCCTGGGAAGACTATGTTTCTCCTCCCCATCCCAGTGTATTTTAACTACTTCTGGTGTCATTTTAACAATCTGAGTACATACATTTAAAAATTTTTACCTGTTCTGGCATTGATAGGTGAGTATTACACAGTTTTCATTAGAATCTATCCCAGTCCACAACACTACTTACAGCTGTGTCAGAAGAGTCCAGACATTTCTGTGCTTTCACAATACCGACCCTAACCTTTTCACTACAATAAAAAAAGCGTGTGATTCCAAAACACAGTAAGTGTATAGAATGTATAACCACTGATGCACATTTATGTTTATGTTAAGATTCCTGTTGGGGGTTGTTCTAATGCTAGCCCTTAAGATCTGGTTACATTTTTCCTTGCTTTGTAAACCTGCCTATAACATATCTGAGCTTCAGGTTCAGAAGAACCATGGGAGATAGACAGACAAGAAGAGAGGAGGAAAGAAAACATCATGATGGGTTAGTGTGAAGAAAAATACCATATGTGGCTGAGAGAAGTCCCCAATGATGGCTTGAAAAGGCCCAGATGAGTCTTTTATGAGACTGTTTCTGCAACCAAGGACCATGTATGGATATAACCTGCTCAGATGTAGCTCATGGTAGCTCAGTATCGAAGCGGGTTCAGGGGAACAGTGACTATTTTTGACATGAACTCAATGGCTGGCTCTTTGACCTCCTCCCTGCTTCCCTCACCCCCCGAGGGAGGAGCAGCCCTGCTAGAACACAGAGAAGGACTTTGCAGCCAGTCCTGAAGATACCTGATAAACCAGGGTCAGGTGGAAGGGGAGGAGGTCATCCACTGATAGGGGAGGGCCAAGAGGAGATGATGGAGAAAGGGTGAGTTTGGGAGGGAATGAGGGAGCGGGATACAGCTGGGATACAAAGTTAATAAACTGTAGCTAATATTAAAAACAAAGAAAAAAAGAAAAGAAAAGGCCCAGATGAAAACTACTTACAAGTACGACAGGATTATGTCTGGAAGGTAGACCAGATGAGGATGATGACAGTGAATGGCATTAGATGGGAGAGGGATAATGTTATTGAGACAGTGTAAGTGAAGTATCTGCCTGGATCGAGGTAAATAACACATTTATAAATCTAACAGGTATCTATGCCTTACTATTTGTGATAACAGGCTAAATAATACTGAAATAATCTTAGAACTAATTATAAATACTATGTAGTATTTTTTTTAATTTACTACAACAATTCCCAAGACATTTTATGTGATTCTATACTGGATTAATATTACCAAAGTTTACTGGTCACGAGTTGCACATTTTTGCTTAGAATCCAGCCTTTTGATCAATAATGATTTTCTGAACATTTTATTTTGTAACGGTGTGAATTATAATTTGAAATTTGGCTGTTAGTGTTTTCTTTAGCAGATGTAAAAACATCACTTACTTCAAAGCTACCTGTGCAGTTTTCTTAACAACAGACTCCTGACATCCCTAGGGAGGTTCTGCTTGTTTGTTGTTGGAGTGGAGTCCTTCCATTCAATAAGATGCAAGGATTTCAATACAAACCGAATCTTGAAAGTACTAACAGAGAGATTATTTTATTGCCCTAAAGTATTATCTGAAATTACCAATATACTGGATACTATTACATGTTTACACAGATTTCAGTTTCTTTCTTTTTTTTTTTCTACTTCAATTAACTGAACTTAATCTTTGAGAATTTCATGCTTGTATCTGATGTATTCTGGCTACTCTACCTCTATGTTACTTCCCTCTCACCCACCAGTGAGCACACATGGATAATGTGTCCCCCTATCTCACAGAATCTAATGGTTGCCAATGGATCTACATTCAGTGGCAGCACCAAACAAGCCTCTTTCTTCTCCAAAGCTGAGTGTTGGGCAGACATTGGCTGTGTGGGCCCAGTGCCAGTAACCACAGCTGCCATGAGTTCATGATTGTCATGCCTGTGTTCAGCTTAGGAGATGGAGTTTCATGGTCTTCTCCCTACCTTTCAGCTCCAATACTCTTTCCCACCCTCTCTTCTGCCCCGCTGAACCTTAATGAGCTATACATAATTCTCTTTAGGACTCAGTCTTCATTCCTCTCTTATTCTTAGTATCCTGTACAGCCATGAGCTACCTCTGTTTACTGCAAGGAAAAGCTTCTTTTTTGTTCGTTTGTTTTAATTAAATTTTTATTTTCTATATTAATTTCAGTTTATTCACTTTGTATCCCAGCTGTAGCCCCCTCCCTTATTCACCCCCAATCCCACCCTCCCTTTGTCATCTCCTCCTCTGCCCCTCTCCAAGTCCACTAATAGGGGAGGTGCTCCTCCCCTTCCATCTGACCTTAGCTTATCTGGTCTCATCAGATCTGGCTGCATTGTTCTCCTCTGTGGCCTGGCAAGGCTGCTCCCCCATCAGGGGGAGGCAGTCAAAGAGCCAGCCACTGAGAAGCTGAGGCGGAAGGAGGACCCTGGGTGAGATGATCAATCCTCACTCAGGAAATCAAACGGGATGGACACTGGAAGAAGGAGAAAACAGGAAATAGGACAGCAGTCTACCACAGAGGGCCTCTGAAAGAGTCTACCTATCATTGTTTCAAAGCAGATGCTGAGACTCATAAACAAACTTTGGGCAGAGTGCAGGGAATCTTAGGAAAGAAGGGGGAGATAGTAAGACCTGGAGAGGACAAGAGCTCCACAAGGAGAGCAACAGAACCGAAATATCTGAGCCCAGGGGAATTTCCTGAAAAGCTTCTTTTTTATGGTTGTGTCCTATGTTGGTTTCTATTGTTGTGGTAAAGGCCATGACAAAAAGCAGGCTAAGGAAGAAAGGATTTATTTAGCTTATGCTTTTCCATCACAAGTTATCAGTTAGGGAAGTCAGGCAAGAACTCAGTGCAGGAGTATGGAGGCAGGAACTAAAACAGAAACAACAGAGCAATGCTGCTTATTGGCATCCTTCCTATGGCTTGCCCAGTCTACTTTCTTATACCACCAAGAACAATCCATCCAGAGACTGGTACCACCCTCATAGCCTGAGTTCTCCCATATCAAAAATTAATCAAGAAAGTATCCAACAGATTTACCTACAGGACAATCTGTTGAGATTTTCTCTTCCCAGATAAATTTAGGCTTGTGCTTAGTTGATAAACTAACCAGTAAAGGCTGATGGTACTTCTTGTCACTCAGTATAAAACAAATAATTGAAAGGAGTCTGATGATATGTCAGTTCAGCTTAATTGCTTCAAAGTGTTTTGTCTCTTTTCATGATTTTTCCTCCCATTTTGTAATCAGATAGACTATTCTCTTGCTGACCAGTCATACCTATGTGTAGAAAGTGAAGAAACAAGCATTAAAGAAATACAACACATTGTTAATGTTAATTGGCCCTTTATCTACTTATGTTATATATCTTTGGAATCAAACAATTGATATATCAAATCAATCAAAAAATCTGGTCAAGTTTCTGGTACTATATAGACATTTCAACTCAGACTTGACAAACTCTTGTATCTATATTAAGACCACACAGGATTTGTGCTTTTTACTTAAAATTCTTAAAGGCACATAGGTCTTATTTTAAAACAGAAACACTTTTTAAAGTAACATCTAAAATTATTTTAGAAAACCATTCATTTTTGTTTATTTTATTTGTAAATAAAGTTAAAGAAAGTCATGTTGCATTTGCATATTTAGTTGTTTCAATGCAATAACTCAATAACTCAATGCAATTCCATCTAGCATAATTTATATCATATATTTGTTATATCCTTATTTAAATTTTTTCTATTTTTAATTGTTTGCAATTGTCATTTCCATAGTTTTGTTGCATATGTAAAATCTGGAACTTTTGCCAAGTGAAAGGTAAGTAAAGAGAATGAAATATATTAATTCCAAAGGGAGAATTAATATGCATGTCTGCACTTTATTTGGTTAATTATACACTTTCAACCCTTCGTTGTTCAACCATGTTCATAGCAGCTTTATTCATAATGGCCCAAACCTGGAAACAACCCATATGTCCCTCAGTTGAGGAATGTATACAGAAATTGTTTAATTTTACACAATGGAATACTACTCAGCAATTAAAAACGAGGAAATCATGAAATTTGCAAGCAAATGGTGGGACCTAGAAACTATCATCCTGAGTGAGGTATCCCAAAAAGCAGAAAGACACGCATGGTATATACTCACTTATATAAGATATATAAGTCACTTATAAGACATATAAGATAGGATAAACATACTGAAATCGATACAGCTAAAGAAGATAAACAAGAAAGAGGACCCGGGCTAAGAGGACCAATCCTCACCTAGAAAGTCAAATGGGGTGGGCATCGAATGTAGGAGAAAATAAGTAACAGGACAGGAGCCTACCACAGAGGGCCTCTGAAAGACTCTACCTAGCAATGTATCATAACGGATACTGAGACTCATAACCAAACCTTGGGCAGAGTGAGTCATATGAAAGAAGGGGAAGTTAGTATGTTCTGGAGAGGGCAGGAACCCCACAATGACTAAATATATCTGGACACAAGGGTCTTTTCTGAGACTGTTTCTCCAACCAAGAACAATGTATGGATATAACCTAGAATCTCTGCTCGGATATAGCCAATTGTACCTCAGTATCCAAGTGGGTACCCTAGTAAGGGGAGCAGGGACTACTTCTAACATGAACTCAATGGCAGCCTCTTTGACCTCTTCCCCCCAACCCCCCAAGGAAGGAGCAGCCCTGCCAGGCCACAGAGGAGGACTTTGCAGCCAGTCCTGAAGATACCTGATAAACTAGGGTCAGATGAAATAGGAGGAGGTCCTCCTCATCAGTGAACTTGGAAAGGGACAGGAAGGACATGAAGGAGGGAGGGTGGGATGGGGAGGGAATGAGGGAGCAGGATACGCCAAGGATACAAAGTTAATAAACTGTAACTAATATAAAAAATAAATATAATAATAAAAAAGAAAGAAAATGCTTCCATCAGCTCAGTGTCCAAATGGGTACCCTAGTAAGGGGAACAGGGACTATCTCTGACCTGAACTCAGTGGCTGGCTCTTTGACCGTCACTACTGGATCAGGGAGCAGCCTTGCCAAGCCACAGAGGAAGAAAATGCAGCCAGTTCAGATGAAACCAGTTAAGCTAGGGTCAAATGAAAATGGAGGAGGACCTCCCTTATCTGTGGACTTGAAGAGGGCCAGAGGAGGAAATGACAGAGGGAGGGTAGGGTTGGGGGTGAATAAGGGAGGGGGCTATAGGTGGGATACAAAGTGAATAAACTGTAATTAATATAGAAAATAAAAATTTAACAGAAAATTATGCTTTCCAATTTACTTATTTATTTATTTATTTTTCCTTTTTGGTTTTTCTTTTTTTAATAGAATTTTTATTTTTTATGTTAGTTACAGTTTATTTACTTTGTATCCCAGCTATAACCCCCTCCCTCATTTTCCCCAATCCCACCCTCCCTTCCTCATCTACTCCCAGCCCCTCTCTAAGTCCACTGATGGGGGAGGTCCTCCTCTGCCTCCATTTGACCTCAGTTTATCAGGTCTCTTCAGGACTGGCTGCAATGTCCTCCTTTGTGGCCTAGCAAGGCTGCTGCTCCCTCCAAGGGCAGGGGGAGGTGAAAGAGCTAGCCTTTGAGTTCGTGTCAGAGACAGTTCTTGTTCCCCTTACTAGGAAAACCCACTTGGATACTGAGCTGCAGTCTGCTACATACCAGCAGGGGCTCTAGGTTATATCCATGAATGGTCCTTGGTTGGAGAAACAGTCTCAGAAAAGAAACCTGTGCCCAGATATATTTGGTCCTTGTGGAGCTCCTGTCCTCACCAAGTCATACTAACTCCCCCTTTTTTCATAGGACTCCCTGTGCTCTGCCGAAAGTTTGGTTATGAGTCTCAGCATCTGCTTTGGTACACTGCCAGGTAGAGTCTTTCAGAGGCCTTGTATGGCAGCCTCCCATCCTGCTTCTCATTTTCTCCTACTTCCAATATCCATCCCATTTGTCTTTCTAAATAAGGGTTGATCTTATTACCCCTGGTCCTCCTTATTGTTTAGCTTTTTAAGGTGTACAGATTTTAGTATGTTTATCCTAGGTCTCATAGGTCTAGTATCCACTTATAAGTGAGTGTATAGCATGTAAATCTTTCTGCTTCTGGGATAGCCTCATTTAGGATGATGCTCTTTTCTGAATCGCACCATTTGCCTTAAAATTTCATGGTTTCCTTGTTTTTAATTGCTGAGTAGTATTCCATTGTGTAAAATAACCACAATTTATCTATCCATTCCTCCATTGAGGGACATCTGGGTTGTTTCCAGGTTCTGGCTATTACAAATAAAGCTGCTACAAACATCGTTGAGCAAATGTCCTTGTTGTGTACTTGATCATCTTTTGGATATATGCCTAGGAGTGGTATAGCTGGATCTTGGGGAAGCACTATTTCTATTTGTCTGAGAAAGTGCCTAGTTGATTTCCAAAGTGGTTGTACAAGTTTACATTCCCACCAGCAATGGAGGAGGGTTCCCCTTTCTCCACAACCTCTCCAGCATATGTTGTCATTTGAGTTTTTGATCTTAGCCATTCTGATGAGTATGAGGTAAAATCCCGGGGTCATTTTGATTTGCGTTTCTCTGATGGATAAGGACATTGAGCATTTCTTTAAGTGTTCCTCTATCATTCTATATTCCTCTACAGAAAATTCTGTTTAGCTCTGTACCCCATTTTTAGTTGAAGTGCTTGATTTGTTGCTTTTTAACTTCTTTAATTCTTTATATATTCTGGATATCAGTCCTCTGTCTGTAGGCTGTCATTTTCTTCTGACACTTTCTTTTGCTTTCCAGAATCTTTTCAGTTTCATGAGGTCCATTTATTGATTGTTGATCTTAGAGCCTGTGCTGTTGGTGTTCTGTTCAGGAAGTTGTCTCCAGTGGCAATGAGTTCTAGGGTCTTCCCCACTTTTTCTTCTAACCGATTTAATGTATCTGGCTTTATGTTGAGGTCTTTGATCCACTTGGACTTTAGTTTTGTGCAGCATGATAAACATGGATGTATTATCATTTTTCTGCATGTAGACATCCAGTCGGACCAGCAGCATTTGTTGGAGATGCTGTCTTTTGTCCATTGAATGGTTTTGGCTTCTTAAAATCAAATATTCATAGGTGTGTGGATTTATTTCAGGGTCTTCTATTCAATTCCATTGACCCACCAGTCTGTTTCTATGCCAGTACCATGCAGTTTTTATTGCTATTGGTCTGCAGTATAGCTTGAGATCAGGAATGGAGATACCTTCCCTGTTGTTGTACAGGATCGTTTTGGAAATTCTGGGTTATTTGTTTTTCCATATGAGATTGAGAATTTTTCTTTCAAAGTCTGTAAAAAATTGTATTGGTATTTTGATTGGAATTGCGTTGAATTTGTAGATTGCTTTTGGCAGAATGGCCAATTTCACTATGTTAATCCTACAGATCCATGAACATGGGAGATCTTTCCATCTTCTTGTATTTTCTTCAATTTCTTTCTTCAGAGACTTGAAGTTTTTTTCAAACAGGTCTGTTACTTGTTTGGTTAGAGTCACACTAAGGTTCTTTATGTTATTAATGGATATTATGAAGGGTGTTGTTTCCCTGATTTCTTTCTTCTCCCTTTTGTCTTTGATATATAGGAGGGCTTCTGATTTTTTTTTTTTGAGTTAATTTTGTATCCAGCCACTTTGCTGAAGGTGTTTATCAGCTGAAGGTGTTCTCTGGTTTAATTTTTTGGGTCTCTCGTGTATACTATCCTATCATCTGTGAATAGTGAAACTTTGACCTCTTCCAGAGTTAGAAATGTAACAGTCCTGTTTAGGGAAATGTACCTTAATATCCCCTGCAGTTTCCTAAGTGGAGGCCAGAAATACTAGAAGTGCTTAGGAACCTTTATCCCTATATTGTTTACTAAATTTTAGGGTTCCCTTTTTAGAAGGAGAATATATAGCAGTAGCCAGATCAGGCCTCCTTAGAGACCCTTTGGGGAAAGGTATTTTTTTGAACTGAATGGAGACTTAACATTCCTGTTGGACAGGTCTATCTCCAAGAGAGTACACTTAAGAACACAGTTATTAGGTAGCAGGCTATATATCAAATCCAGCAAGCAGTGAGATCAAAGATGATGGGTGTGTGAATATTGAGATTCAAATCATGGCTCTTTCTATCACATTGTCATTTCTCATAATTAGCTCCTTCCTATGAATGTGAGTATGCTGCTTGGGTTTTCCATGTAAAAGCTAATGAAATTATGAGGAATATGTTTTTAATGATTTTTAATGGGGTAAGAATCTTATAAGGAGAATTAGTATATCTATATAGCTCAAGGTAAAAAAGGTTCTTATCAATCATTGCCTAATTATTTCTATCTTTAACTAAATGGGATTTTGTTGTTTTCAATTTATTTATTTTTTATTAATTACAGTTTCCCTTTGTATCCCAGCTGTAGCTCCCTCATCCTCTCCCACCCTCTCTCTCTCCCTCTTGTCCTCCCATGCCCCTCCCTGAGTCCACTTAAGGGGAGGTCCTCATCCCCTTTCCCCTGGCCCTAGCCTATCAGGTCTCATCAGGACTGACTGCATTGTCTTCCACAGTAGCCAGGTAAGGCTGTTCCCTCCTCAGGGGGAGGTGATCAAAGGGCCAGCCACTGAGTTCTTGTCAGAGACAGTCCCTGTTCCCATTACTAGGGAACCCACTTGGACACTGAGCTGCCATGAGCTACATCTGTGCAGGGATTCTAGGTTATCTCCATGCATAGTCCTTGGTTGGAGCATCAGTCTCAGGAAAGATACCTGTGTCCAGATGTTTTGGTTCTGTTGCTCTCCTTGTGGAGCTCCTGTCCCCTCCAGATCTCTCTCTCTCTTACCCTTCTTTCATAAGGTTCCCTGTACTCTGCCCAAAGTTTGGCTATGAGTCTGCTTTGATACCCTGCTGGGTAGAGTCTTTCAGGGGCCCTCTTTGGGTAGGCTTCTGTCCTGTTCCTTGTTTTTTTTTCCCTCCATCCCTTTTGTCCATCCCTTTTGCCTTTCTGAATGAGGATTGAGCATTTTACCCAAGGGCCTCCATCTTGATTAGCTTCTTTAGGTGTACAGATTTTGGTATGATTATCCTATATTATATGTCTAATATCCACTTATAAGTGAGTATATACCATATGTGTTTTTCTGTTTCTGGGATAGCTCACTCAGGATGATGTTTTCTAGTTCCCACCATCTGCCTGCAAATTTCATGATTTCCTTGTTTTTAATAGCTGAGTAGTATTCCGCTATGTAAATGTACCACAATTTCTGTATCCATTCCTCAACTGAGGGTTAACTTGGTTGTTTCCAGCTTCTGGCTATTACAAATAAAGCTCCTACAAACATGGTTGAGCAAATGTTCTTGTTGTATACTTGATCATCTTTTGGACATTTGCCTAGGAGTGTTATAGGTGGATCTTGAGGTAGCATTATTCCTAATTGTCTGAGAAAGCACCAGATGCAAATAGATCCATACTTATCACCCTACACAAAACTTAAGTCCAAGTGGATCAAAGACCTCAATATAAAGCCAGACACAGTAAACGTGTTAGAAGAAAAAGTGGGCAAAAGCCTTGAACTCATTGCTACCGGAGACAACTTCCTGAACAGAACACCAACAGCACAGGCTCTAAGATCAACAAGCCATAAATGGGACTTCATGAAACTGAAAAGCTTCTGGAAAGCAAAGGAATTGTCATCAGAACAAAATGACAGCCTACAGATTGGGAAAGGATTTTCACCAACCCTATATCTGACAGAGGGCTAATATCCAGAATATATAAAGAACTTAAGAAGTTTAATACCAACAAATCAAGTAATCCAATAAAAAATGGGATACAGAGCTAAACAGAGAATTCTCAATAGAGCAATATCAAATGGCAGAGAAATACTTAGAGAAATGCTCTATATCCTGAGTCATCAGGGAAATGCAAATCAAAACGACCCTGAGATTTCACCTTACACCCATGAGAATAGCTGAGATCAAAAACTCAAGTGACAAAACATGCTGGGGAGGATAAGGAGAAAGAATACCCTCCTCCACTGCTGGTGGGAATGTAAGCTTATACAACCAACCACTCTGGAAATCAATCTGGTGCTTTCTCAGACAATTAGGAATATGCTACAGCTAAATGTAAAGGGTCTCTCATATTTGCCAATTTAGACATTTAAGTCAGAATGTATGTTTGTTATAATTAATAGCATATACAGTTATAGTCAGCTAATATTTGAATTGATTTATTGAAACCTAGATGAATGTGTATAACAATATATTCATCTCAAATGTGCAGCTATTTTGGTATAAATATTCAGTTTATGAACAATATGATATGTGTAAGTTTATTGAGAATACAATGACAATATAAAATGTACGGATTTGGTGGTTTATTTTTCTCCTTTGCAGTACTAGTGATAAACAGTAGGACCTCACAAATACTTAGCAAGCACTGTAGCACAGAACATTTCAAAAGGAAGGGAATTGTTGGAATAATGTTCTTATGGAATGTATACAATTACCCTTGTTCATTTAAATGCTGATTTCTCTACCCCACTATCTGGTTTCAATCTGGACATTGCATTGATGTCCTCAATATGTGTAAACATGCCACCAAGTATGTGTGAACATGCCACCATTTATTCTGTATATTGTCAATAAAACAACCAGCCTTAATGCTGAGCAATAAACAGAATAGGGTGAGACATCCTGGTCTGGAGAGGGGACAGAAGGAAACTAGGGGTGGTAAAAGAGGAAGAAGAGAGAATCCACAGGAGAGGTCATGGAACAACGTGGAGAGATGGACTGAACCTTAGATATAGCTAAAAGCAAGTATAATGGGTGAAATCTAAATGGCAGGAAACTATGTGAGCTTGGAGGTTTAGGATGGAAGAACTATTGCCCAGCATTGTGGTCTAGGTTAATTAAATAAATCCCAGTCTCTGTGTGATGATTTGGGTATACAACTGGTTTAAGAATAACCACTGCTTAACTAAAAGATAAATCAATAATAAATTTTAATACCCACAACAAGTGACACCCAACTTATCTAAGTATCCACACCCTCTAAATCATACTTTATCATATTTGGTGGGAGGAACAAGCTCCTAGGGTTACAACCCAAACTTAAAATCTAAAAACTCCCAGGTCAATTACTGTCTCTTTAAGAGAGACTCTTAAACAGGCCCAGGAGCAAAAAATAGCCTACTGTGGGCAGACCTGAGACTTTACATAACAAAACTGTCTGCTTCTACAGTCTAACAGGAGGGTACACAAGCATTGCTTCCTTATACTATGGCTGACTTAGCTCAGGAACCATGGTGGGAAAGAAAGGAACTGGAGGCACACAAATCTCTAGATAGAGCTTGGCCTTAGATGTGACTAAAAGCAAATATAAATCTGAATGGAAAGAAACTATGTGGTTTTGCAGGTTTAGAATGGAATAACTATTGCCCAGCATTGTGATCTAGGTTAAGTAAATAAACCTCAGTCTCTGTGTGGTAATTTGGGTATACAGCTGATTTAAGAATAACCACTGCTTAAATACAAATTATGTCAATGGTAAATATTAATAACCCACAACAGGGAATAAAAAGCTGTCTCTTTATCTCTTACAGAGATCAGCCATTCCACATTCCTCTTTTGAGAATTCTCTGTTTAGCTCTGCACCCTATTTTTTTAGTTGGATTACTTGGTTTGTTGGTGTTTAACTTCTTAAGTTCTTTATATATTCTAGATATTAGGGTTGGTGAAGATCCTTTCCCAATCTGTAGGCTGTAGTTTTGTTGTGAGGATAGTGTACTTTGCTTTACAGAAGCTTTTCAGTTTCACAAGGTCCCATTTATTGATTGTTGATCTTAGAGGCTGTGCTGTTGGTGTTCTGTTCAGAAATTTTTCTCCTGTGCCAACGAGTTCAACTCTCTTCCCTACTTTTTCTATATTCACTTATAAGTGGTTACTAGACATTTAATATAGGATAAATATACTAAAATCTATAATCCTAAAGAAGCTAAACAACAAGGAAGACCCTTGGGAAGATGCTCAATCCTTATTCAGAAGGACAAATGCAACAGACATCAGAAGCAAAAGACAGGGAACAGGACAGGATCCTATCACAGACAGCCTCTGAAAGACTCTACTGATGGAGGTATTGAAGTAGAGGCTGAGACTCATAGCCAAGCTTTGGGCAGAATGCATGGAATTTTATGAAAGAAACGGGAGATAGTAAGAACTAGAGGGGTCAGGAGCTCCAAAAGGAGACCATCAGAGCCATAAAAGCTGAGCCCTGAGGGCCCTGAAGAGAATGATACACCAGCCAAGGACAATGCATGTAGGGGACCTCAAACCCTGGCTCAGATGTAGCCCATAGACTCCTTCTCCAAGGAGAGCAGGGTCTTTTTTCTGGCATGAACTCAGTGACAGATTCTCTGATCAGCTCCCCCTGATGGGGAGCAGCCTTACCAGGCCGCAAAGGAAGACAATGCAACCTGTCCTGATGAGACTGGATAGGCTAGTTTCAAATATAAGGGGAGGAGGACCTCCTTTATCAGTGGACTAGGGAAAGGGCAAAGGGGGAGAAGAGGGAAGGTAAGTGGGACTACAGGATGGAGGGGCTACAGGGATACAAAGTGAATAAATTGTAATAAATGATAATAATAATAATAATAAAAAACAAACATAGCTCAGCCTCTCTCCATATATATTTATATTATATGTAACATATCAAATAGATAACTATGCATATTTATTTGATTAGGTCTTTGAAAATTTTATTCAATGAATTTTGATCATATTTATTGCCCCCACTCCTTCCAGATCTACCCCTCCCATACCATCTGCCCTTGTGTCCATTTTTATTGCTATTCTTTAATGGTTAGCCTTCTGCTGGAGTAAGAGCCACTTCTCAGGGTACTACTCTTAAAGAAAACTGATCATTTTTCTCCTGCAGCACCTAACAAGTACTAATGTCTGGGGGGAGGGTGAGATTTTATGCCCATCTCTTCTCTCCGTACTGTTTTTTGATCTGGCTTAAGCTTCAGGTGGCTTATGCATGCTGCCAGAATTTCAGCAAATTCATGTGTGTATCCTCCTTGCTGTGTTCAGAGGATACTTTTTCACCACATTCATCCTAAGGCAAAAGAGTTAAACAGTACTCCTAACAGGCTAGGGTAAGGCTTGAGGACAAGAACATTCAAAGCAAACTGCTTAGTGCCTGGGCTGATGCTTTGCATAACTGAAGACTGAATGGGCCAGTTGTCTGAACAGGAAGGTGCTGGTTTCTTACCAGGCACTAGAGTTGGGAATATACAGAAAAGTAGTACCTAAAGTGTCAGGAAGCAAGTCTTACACAACCCAACTTTCTAGTTTGCAGAGTTCAAGGTGAGCGGGCAGCTAGATATATATTTTAATTTACTGTTGTTTGTTCAAAACTCATGTTCCGTGAACATCTGATCCTGTAATTCTGTGTGAAAACTCTCACTGACATTCATGAAAAAACACTATTGTATAGTTATGGTAGTTCACCTTCTTGGATGATTCCATGTTTCTGCCTTTGCCTTCATGATGTCTTCTTTCAGTACTTGTATCTTCCTGAAGCCACATTTCTCTGAATGGTATCTTAATGGTTCTGGCCATTACTTAGAGCAATATTAAGATGTTATCTATGATCACAGCATGCAGTACACACACACACACACACTCAGCCTTTACTATTGATAGCTCTAAATTGATAAGAAAAGAGCCTCCTTTGATCCTCTTCATTCACTCCCTTTTGAAATTGATGCTTTATTTTAAATTATTTTACTTCTAAAAGCTATTTTGTTCACTACTTCCTATAGGCATGCTTTTCTCATTAATCTGAAGTTTTCACTTCAATCTATCCTCAAACTCTAATTTACCCCTAGGGACTTAGTTAACATAGCACCTCTGTCAAAGAACCTCTATTTCACGCTATGTAAGCCAAGCAAGGAGAGCATCTGCCACTACCCACTGCTTACAGAGCACCACTTTTGACCTAAACAACCTTGTGTTTTTTCCTCTCAAGAGTGAGTCTCAAAATACAGTGAGGCTGTCTGACCTATCTGAAGCCATTTCATTAGAACTTTGGCCTCAAATTATTATGATAAATGTGGCCAATAAGTACTCATTGAATGAAGCAAAGAGAAATCACAAAGAAACCTTCAGCAAAAGTGATCCAAATTATTTATGCAGAGAGGACTGAGGATAGAACAGAAACTTGCTTCCGAAATAGCTAACTGTGGTGTCATTTCACATTATATTTTTGTGGTTTTCTAATTTCTAAAAAGACCTCTGCAGCATGAGGATATCCAGTGAGAATTTCAATTGCATAAATGTGTGCTTGCTATCCAGATTAGAAAACTCCATTAAACAGTGCTCCCATTTGCCTTAAAGGTGTGTCCTCTGTAGTTGCCACACATTCTGCTTTCTCAAGCATTCTCAAGATTCGTATGATTAAGGAGTTAAAATGACCTTAGAGGTGCGAGTTTTCAATCACTAGGGAAATCATAGCTAGCAATTAAATAACCTCTGAGAACAGAGCTCAAAGCAAACAACAGATTATGGTGTGTGTAATGCTATTATTCAATTGTTTTTCCAGAACCAAAATGTGACAGAGATATGAGAAACTGGAGAAACAAGCATAAAATAACTGTATTTAATAATTAATTAAACACTGCATTTTAAGGCAATGACAATAATGAAAAACTTATAACCTCTAAAAATGTATTTCCTCTTCTTACTTCAGAACAGGTCATGTCAGATAAACAAAGGCTGAAATGAATGCCCATCTGATTGACTCACAGAGGACTGAACATGCATTACAGTCTCTCATCTCTAGTTCTTACTGACACCTCCATATGGTTTACCCTTCAGTGAGACCATGGAGTTCTGTTAATGAGCTTGAAAGAGTTGGCTGGGTAGTTGGCAAGAGTTACCTGCCATTAGCTATTTAGAGTTGTGTAAATGAAATCGCAGTTTCTGAGAGACCCCTCCTCCTTCACCCCAAAACGTGAGTCATCCTCTCATTAGACGCTTGCTTTCAGCAATTCATAATTACAGATTGTGTCCCTGTTAATCACTTGACAAATGATACTTCTCTGCCAACAGGTTTACTGAACTTAGTTTGTTTTGAAATCTGATGTGAAAGTTTGATTTTGGTTGCCTAGTTCAGTCTTCTTGATGTGTGATAACCTGAATTTTATCTTTAGTTGTTTCTACAAAAGACCCCAGTGTCACTTACATCACACAAATAACTTCACTCTGAGAACTCAGCATTTGAGGCATATATAGATTCACATCATTAAGCTACACAACAGTGGATGCCAGTGTCTTTCTGGCTAAGAGGACATTTGACAAGATTTGGTCTATAAATTAATATGCTTTCTGTTTCATATTTTACCTGTTTCTCAAATCTAGCATCTAGTGCCCTTCCCCCACTTACCTCAAGAATTGGTGGGGGAGTATTATGGAACAAAAAATACAGTGTGCTTAAAAAAAAAAAAGCCTTTCCTGAGCCTGGCTGCACCCTCAACTTTTCTTTTATTTCAAACCAAAGACGGGAAATTACGGTTGTCTAGAAATCTAAGGACAGGAGCAATAGAACATATGCCCCAGATTTATAAATAAGGAAAGCATTTCACAGTGTGTAAGTCCAGCACCCACAAAGCTTGAAGATCTTCTTTTTGCTAGGGTCTGGGGTCTGTGTGAAATCATATGACGCCAACACTTTATTTGCCACACTATCTTACCTGCATATGGTAGCAACTGGCACATTGAAACAGAGACTCTAAATTAAGCACACATTTTAACTTTCCAAAGAAAGTATCAAAAGTTTAAGTGTGTATTTTAGGAGAAAGATAGCACACACCTAATCCCTTTAGATTTAGTTCACATTGTCAGCATTGAATGCATTTTCTTCCTTTGCCTTTTATTCCACTTGTACTATTTATCTCAGACCATTTTAATACTTAAGAATTGAATCCTCCTGATGACAAAATCCCATAGGGCAGAATCACTGTGATAAAGAAACTAGATGTCTGTACGTTTGGTTTTCTTACATTATAAAGCATTCTGCTTGTAATTTGCATTGAGTGGGGAAGCTTGTCATTACCAAAAGGATACTAGGTTAAGGTTCTAACACCTGAAATTTAAAATAGCATCCCCTCCCACATGAAAAATGATGCTAAATCCAAGGCTATGTTCATGCAACACGCTCTCAAAGGAAGCAAAGCTTAGGAGATACAGGGGAGAAGTTAGTAATAGTTAAGAAAATTTCAGTTTATTAAATGCAGTTGATACATGACAGTAACAGAATCACAATAGAGAAGGCATTTCCTTAGTTTTATGAAGAATGTTAGAAAGAAGACAGCTAATTGCTGGACAAAATACAAGGTAGAAGGAAATAAAGAACTGACTCTACCCCTCTGTAAAGGAGACTGAACCAGCTACAAGTATAAGCATGAATAAATTAACAAAGTTTCCTCTTATTCCAATGGTCAAACATCGTAAACATTCTCTGTTGATGGGTTTGATGAACCCAAGGCCTCAGAGCTCCAAAACATTTTGTGATTTGAATTTAATACCCAGTGATACAGGATGGAATGTCACAGTTCCCAAATAGAAGCCTGGAATTAGTTTACTGCTCAGGCAACAGACTCTAAGAAATCTATTTGAAAACCCACAGGGTCAACTCCTAAAACTCTTAATTCTTTGTCTAATTATTTTCTTTTCATGGTCCTAGAATAGGCTCTGGGTTTATATTAGACCAAATTAATCACCTGCTCTAAAGAACACTGTCAGATTGGTGTGTGAGAAACTTGTCTCATTTCTTTTATTTGCTTACATTCAGACTTCCAAGGAAAATTTGTAGTTACTTGAAATTAAGGGGCTTCTCATGGGAAAAGAATAAATCATAAAAAAGTACTTAATCTTACTGACCTGGTATTACATAAGCAGTGATCACATTTCATCTAGATTTTCAGTTTACAGAAATTAGAGAAAAATAGACAATGATCTCAGATCAATTCCTTTCTGTTTCATTGCTACCTCTTCAGAGAGGCATTTCCTCACGTTGTTTTCGGAAAGAGAGGCTCATTTAAACTAGGTTAATCTATACCCTCTTCATCAGCCTGGTTTTCACTTTTTTATATTTGCATAATTTTATTTATTTATTTTTCTTTATTATTATCATTATTTATTACATTTCATTCACTTTGTATCCCAGCTGTAGTCCCCTCACTCATCTCCTCCTGATCCCACCCTCTCTCCCTCTTCCTCCTCTATGTCCCTTCCCTAGTTCACTGATAGGGGAGGTCCTTGTCCTCTACTATCTGACCCTAGCCTATTAGGTCTCCTTAGGATTGTCTGGATCTTCTTCCTCTGTAGCCTAGTAAGGCCATACTGCCAGGGAGAAAGTGATCAAAGAGCAGGCAATGAAGTTCAGGCCAAAGACTGCCTCTCTTCCCCTTACTAGGGACCTTACATGGAGACAGAGCTGCCCATGGGTTACATCTGAACAGGTGTCTAGGTCCTCTCCATGCATGGTCTTTGGTTGATTCATCAGTTTCTGCAGGATCCCCCTGGGCCCAGATATTTTGGCTCTGTTGGTCTCCTTGTGGAGCCCTTGTCCCTTCCAGGTTTTTCTATCTCCCCCTTCTTCCATAAGATTCCCATCTTTATCCTCTTCATCTACCTGGTTTTCACCTTTTTTTTTCTTTTTTGAATATCACCTAATATTGTCCACCTAAAATTGGTCTCCTCACCCAAAATGTAAGTAAGCCTCCTACAGGCAGAGCCTTGTCCCTATTTTCTTATTTTTGATTCTTGGGGTACTACATTCACACAGTGGATGCTCAGGTTCTAGGTTGAATGGATGGATGCATACAATCTACTTGCATGTATAAAGCCAGTGTGTACCATTTCCAAGAGCCATGCACATGTTTACAAAGACATTTGTCCTATCTGCTATCTGCTTTTTTTGGTTCATAGGCCTGCCTCATGGGCAGATGTCAACTCAGAGGACTGGAGAGATGATTCAATAAACATTATTTTCTAGGGACTTCTTAGAACAAATTGGTTCTGTTTGGCTTATCCATGAGTAATACATTTTCTTTTGTCTAAAGATTTAATTAGTCAAGAAATCAAGTTTATCATTTTTATTAGATTCCCCCAAACAGAGTAAATTGTACACACTTATAACATGCACTTTAATTAGCCCAATAAATAGCTCCATTCTGTGGTTTTTACTGTTGTTTTCTCACTGTATATATTTGCTACCTTGCTGTGTCAAGCACTGAGGTAGAGAGTCAAGACCACAGTGCTCTCATTAAAGCCAGCTTGCTGAGCTCAGTCCCAGGTTAGTCCAGCCCTTCATAAGCTGGCTAACCTTAGTCAAACTAGTCAAAAATCTCCCTACATCCGTGTCCTCACTTGCAAAATAGAGATAATATTAGTGCCTCTACTACAAACTTTCTCATCCCAGTGCTGTCATAAGGATTAAACAACTTAAGACATACACCACAGTTGGAACAGTGCCGGGCATATGTTAAAGCTCAATAAAGTTAGCTATTATTTTTGCAAATATTTCAAATCCTTTCTGGAACGAATTCAGGCAAAACAAAGTTTGTAAGTACCAAACATGTCCCAGGAGCTTGGCACTCTGTGAAGTGCTGAGTTGAAGATGAATACGATAGGAAGACATGGTGCATGTGCTGGGGCACTCAGTCAGGCTCAGCACCTATCCACTGAGATGCCTCAGAAAAGGTGGCCTCTTTTCCATACATGCAAACTAGCAGATATGGATCCTAAGACTCTCATAGACCTCTGCTGAGGATTCGGAATTGTTCTTGAGAGTAGGGAGGTCAGGTGTCCTAGAAGTCAGCATTGCAGATCAAATGTAGGCCAGATCTCATATCATTGCTAAATGTGCTTTCTGCAAATGTAGATCTTCTCTGTTTATACAGAGAGACTTCCTTCAGTTTGTTTTGTTTTGCCAGAGCCACAGGCCACTCTCCCCCAACTTTCTCTCCACCCCATCGCTAGCAAGGCAGATCCTGTGACTTTGTCTGCCTTTCCCCCCCCCCCCCCCGCATGTTTGTGAACCTTTGCCTTAAATAAATTAGTGTCTCCTTGCTGCTCCCAACAAATGCAGGAGGTGCCACTCGGCTGGAGGTCCATGCTTCCTACTGCTAACCTCCACTTTTGCTCCACCCTAGACTTCTCACTTTGCTCACCAGCCCACAGCCTCCAGAAACAAATCCAGGTGTTTCTGAACCTCTTTGAATCCTCTTCAGTAGTAATTTATTCCATATGTTTATTGCTCTGTGTGTGAAATAATTTCAACAAGTTCTGCTTTTTTTTTTCTTTGTCACTGCATTCAAATTAGCCCACAGTTGAACCCGATGGAGGAGTAACATTTTTGGAAAACACCAAGTACTATGCTGAGGAGAGCCAAGGGATGTTGCAGCCTGTGAGAAGAGAAGGAGAAAAGAACAAGCAATTGGGGCTTGATGACATTAGCCTATGAGGAAAGGAGGCTTCTGGAATACCTCAAAGGGTTTGGGGGAGCAGCTTTGCTACAGTTCTTACTGCAGTTTGCATTTCCCCAGGGTGTCAATTTTATGAAACAAAGTGACAGGATGATTTCTATCACTTGAGAAGCTGTGTTAAAAAAAATTGATGCACTGGCAACAGCAAAAATTGTTATGGTAGGAATCAAATTTGTGCTTCCTTGCTGGAAATGAAGGAAGCCCGGTGCTTGTCAGTTTATTTCTGAGCTCTGCTTTTCAAACTTTAATTTGAGAGGGTTGGGGGAGGTGTAATGGAAATCTGAATCCCTGTTAGAAGATCACTGTATTTGAAATTTTGATTTCATCCTTGTCTCCAAGATCAGGAGGAAATTATTCTTTATACTTTAGAAAAGAAAGCATTGTCAGTTCTAAATCTGTTAATGGGGGAGGGGAAGGAGCAGTAAAGTGTAAATCAATGGATTCTGTAACTAATACAGGAAAGTTATTTTTAAATCATGGCATTGGCCTACCTTGTGCCAACGTGAAGAACCGTCAATAATTTGCAGTTTTAAATGATCAAAGTGTGACTTTTTAAATCAACTTCTGTTAAGAACATCTTCTCAGGACAAAACTAGAGTTTGATAACAATATCCCATTTTTGCCCATTTTTCAGAACACTCTTTTAAAATAACCATCATTACCATTTTCATCTATGGCTTTCCCCTCACTGGGGATGGGAGGCTGGGTGTGATAAAGATTCTTATATAGTAGAGTTAATGGTAGCCACTGGTTTTATTCTGCTGTTGAACTGTTGAAAACATTTAAAATGCAACTTTATTATTTAAAGTACTACAAAATATACATCCTTAGAAGTAACTGAAAACTGTAATCACTTTGACGGTAATTATTAGTGATTTGGTGGGCACTAGTTAGATATTACACTTAGCACTATGTGTAAATGATCTCATTATATATGTTAGTAGCTATAGGATGCATATTAATTACTTTCTCTATTTTAGAGATAGTAAAATGAAGGCGCTGTTATGATGGGTAAGCAACAAAACTAGCATTCAAACCAAATCCATTTGCATAGAGAGCTTACATGCTCATTGTTAAAGTTGTGTGGAAAGTATACTATAATAACATTATTTCACAGATGATTCCCATTTATAACTGAATCTGGCTCATAACTCCCTTAAAATGTTCCTTTTCGGCTGAAATTTTTCTATACTTGGTGTCCATCCAACTGAGTGGTGGCAGGAGGCAAAGAAAATACAGCAAGTTCTGGTTGAGGCAGGAACAGATTTTAAGATTCTGTTTAGATTGTGAGACAGTCTGGAGCCTGGACCAGGATCCAAAGCCTGTTGAAAGAGAGTTGCCTTTTCATAACAGCACGGAGTAAGAATTTCCACAGAAACTTAACTCAAGCACAAAAGTTGACCTGGCTTTAGGTAAATAAGTACCTAAATAGAAAAAAGGGTACTTCCTATTTGGCCTCTGTTAACATTTGTGTACAGACCAACTGTATCAGGTTCCAAGGTATATTCCTTTTCATACTGTGCCTTAGACCTAGCAAGGTGTGTGAATTCACATTCTTGCTTACCTGTCATTGGGCCTTTGCTCTGCCTTTGGCTCCTGGATTATTTTGTGAGCTGAACTCTATAATCTGTGATTTTACTACAACATCTCATGTGGTCTCTAGAAATAGGAGACCTTATTGTTTTCTTCTTTATATCCTTTACCTGTGGTACGCAGACCTATACTTTTGTTAGCTTTTCTGTTCATGGCCTTTTGCCCACACTTGAGCTATGGGATCTAGACTACTCAGAGGAGAATGATGGGAAAGATTTTCTTCCAGAGATGACGTAGAAGAACAGAATCTTATATTCTTAGACATGTCCTGACTGTATTTCCTCCCAGGATACTCCAAAAAGTTACTTTGAGTGTACTCTGCTCCTATTTTAATATTAGTAGTTACCGTTTTGCCGAGTCATGTTCTGGCATCTTGTTGTGCATGACTGCATCTTACCAACTATCCATTTCTCATTCTTTCTGAGACAGATTCACTCATGCTACACCTTGAACATTCAAGAGAAGGACAGTGTTAATTGTTCATTTTCCTGGGGCTACAAGTAATCAGAACATCGTTCTTAAACCATGTCTCACAATCAATAAGTAAATAAGATAAATAAATAAATAATGATTTTTATGCTTTCAAATGAAATTTTATTATGTTAGTATAACATATGTGCATAATTATAATCCATGATTCTGAACATAATTGAACAATTTATTTATCATTGAATATTACTCTCTTACTTATTGATATATACTACCAGCTTTTAAATAAGCATTTGAGAATACTCATTTTATAGAAGAGTCCTGGGATGCTGCAGAAGCAGGAAGGAAGGGCTGAGGGCTGATAGAGCCAAGATAAAGCCAAATAACCAAAGCCACATAGTTGGATGGTAGGACAGGGAGGACACATGATCACTGGGCCTGGGGAATGATACAAATATTTTGGATTTAATCTGAAGTAAGTGGAAAGACATTAGAAAGTCTAGGAGAAGATGGATGGGATGCTATCTGTCGTTTCTCTGTGGTCTGTTGAGAACAGACACATAAGGTAAAAGACAGAAGCAAGAACTATTAGGGGAAGAAAGATAGTGGCTGGGACTGACAATGGCACCTTCAGAGATAAGGAAAATGATAGGATTTTATAAGAGTCTTGGAATCTTCATTCTTAGACTGCAGGGTTTTATATAATATACATATAAATATTATATAATCTCAGCATATGGTATCACCAAGGATTATGAGTTTTGATCTGAAGCTTGTAATTGAGAACATAATTGACAAGAAAGATGTTTCCTTACTAAATATAATTACTTAAAATCTAAAATGTGTCTCACCATAGCTGATAACAGCTCAGGTCTCATGTGGGTTCCCTAATAAGGAGAATGGGAGTTCTCTCTTACATGGACTCTCTTGCCAGCTTTTCAATTACTTCCCCCTGGAGGGACTGCCTTGCCAGGACATAGGGGAAGAGAACATGTTCAGTTCTGATAAGACTTGATGAGCTTGGGTGGATGGGAAGGAGAGGTTCCTTTTACTGAAAAATAGGGGAGGGGGATGTCGGAGAGGGAGGGAAAGTGGGATTGGAATGTGAGGAGGAATGGGCTAAAACCAAGATGCAAAGTGAATAAATTAGTTAATTAATTTTAAAAAAGAAGAAAAATCTAAAATGAACTCCTTAGAGTAGCTTTAGCATTTGGGTACACCCACACACACACATATGTATGTATATGAACTTAAGTATTTATCTCAAGACGTATACACAATCTAATAAGAAGAGCAGTCCCTGCATAGGTATTATTATTCAAGATTTGATACTATTCTAATATTAATCTATTTCTTAGATTGGAGCTGAGAGTAAGGCCCTGGAATCAGCACTCTGAGAGTAGTTTTCTATCACAATCCATATTGCCTCATCTTGGAAGAAGGACACAGCTCATTTCAGAGGGTATAAGTACAAGGTGGCAGGATAGTTCTAACAGAAAGCGGGCCAAGGAATTTCAAGGAGATCCAGGCAGAATTAAAAAAGCTGAGTATAGACCATATCAAGTATAGACCATATCAAGAAGTGTCTAGGAACACTGACACCTGGGTGGGAAGTGGACCTAAGAAAACCTACCCTGTGTGCTGTCTCACCACACGATGACTCATAGAGCACATGCAATAGGCTAATAAAAGGAGTATAGCTTATTTCAAAAATTCTTTAGGTAGAGAGGCCTGATCTAAGAAGGCAGAAATTGATTGTTTGACAAATGTGTGGTAGTTTGACTATTAAAATCTCTGGTCACGGATAATAATGCAATGCTCCTTGGCGGGCAAAATGAAAAGCTATCAGAATAATATTTGCTTTCATCTGCTCTGATAGAATGCTGAGAGTACCCGCTTATTTGTGGTTTCTTCCTGGGGTGCGTTCTGAATCCCATAAATTTCAGTTCCAGGGGAAGCAGTGCTGAGGTGGAGGAAAAAAGGCCAAATTTCTCTTCTCTGATTTAAAAACTGTCTCCCACAGTGAGCTTCTCTGTTTGTCAAAAACTCTAATTGGTGTTTTCTCAACTTGCTGCTTGGCTGGTTTCTTTCTATTGATTTCATTTGGGGTTTGTAAAGCTGTATTTGGAACCCTTTCCAGAGTTTGTTTGGAAGCTCATTTTTAATTTTAATGAAAATGCATTTTTAAAAATGTATATTATACCACCCTGCCGATTTTGCTCAAATAAACCTGCTACTGTTTTCAATGACTTCCAACTATTTCAGTGCCCTCAGTCTCACTCACTAAAGGGACCCCTGTGCTATTCCTGGCAAAGTAACAAGATTAAGTAGAAAAATGAATGTTCTTCACTATTTTTCAAGACTCTTAGCCAACAAAGGCAAAAAAATGTTTCATTCAGTTTCCAGAAAACAGGTTTTCCCACCTGAATTCTGAAAAGCTTCTGTTGCCCATTGGATAACCCATTATTCTGAAGAACCCAAATCTAAAGCAATCAGCCAACTAAGAAATTTAAAAGCCAGCAGTAAATTTTAAAATGCGATCCAGTCTCCTGGAGATTTGCCTCAACTCTGCCATTTTTTTTTCTTACCTGCAAGATACCCTGTCATAGTCATTTCTATTATGGCAATATCATGCTGCTCCAACAAACTAGTCTTATATTTTCTAGTTTTCCAATTTATTAAATAGCCCCCAGTCTTGGATACATTATTTGAAGTATCTGTGAGAAATAACTTCATTTTTCTTTTGTTGCAAAAAGCTGCTTTAGATCTGGTCTTCCACAGGTTTTCACATGTATTTCTTAACAGCCTTTCTTTACCTAATCTTTCCTTCCTGCTGCCATTATTATCATTTAAAAACACATATGCCTCATCTTTTGAAAGCTTACAAAAAACATTAACAAAGAAAATTAATCAAGTTCAAATTCTCTAGAGATGTAGATTCTTTGCTCTTCTCAACTGCATGTTCCTCTGGATGTCTCTTTTATGAGCTCTTTCCCCAACTAAAAGTATGAGGGAAAGAGCCCTCTATACCTACTGAGTTTTCACATGTCTATTAGTTCTACCAAATCTAGTTCTCTGGTTAGGAAAGTGTGTATCTATTGTGCATTGGAGTTGCTAAGACCTCTGTCTTAATTCTTCATTTCTAAAATGGAAACAATTATGGCTATTTGTTTAGAATTTGAAGAATCAATGAAGTGATGATTTATTTAAATTCACTTAATAGAATTATCTAAATGTAAACCATTACTAATTATAAAAAGAAAAGGGAAATTAGCATGCTTCCAAAGAAAAGAATAAGAGTGAGATTCCTACTTGGAAGAACATGGAATCTCCACTCAAACAGAGGGAGGATCATTTCATTCGCACCTTATACATGTGCTTCCTTTTT
>CM053765.1:60280059-60307160 GCA_028658305.1 Pachyuromys duprasi
AGAGAGAGAGAGAGAGAGAGAGAGAGAGAGAGAGAGAGAGAGAGAGAGAGAGAGAGAGAGAGAGAGAGAGAGAGAGAGAGAAGGGAGAGCAGGACATGATGGGGGAAAACAGGGAGACATCCCGACAGAGAAAGTGGAGAGGGCCAGAAGGCAAGAGGCCAAGAGCAAGAGAGGGACCACGTGTCAGGTTGTCTCCTTTAAGGGGCAAGGTAACCATGCCTTCCAGGTGTGGCCACCTGGCCAGCGGCCCTGATGACATCATAGGTTGTTAGGCAACCCAGAAGCAGGTTTCTAAATACTAACAATGGGTGCAATGATTGGTTTAGTGTCAACCTTCCGTAAATTAGAATCATCTTAGTGAGTAGAAAGAATCAAAAGGAAGCCATACCCGAGGAGCATGGCAGAAGGAAGATAATTTGCCTTTTTGCTTGCTCTGTTTCCCCTCTTGCTGCTGACTTGGAGCTGCTGCTGCTTCTAAGGATGATGATCACAATGATCATGATGATTCCTTCATTGACAGCAGCACTACCATTTCAGGCTTCCAACATGGTCTGAAAACAGTGGCTCTCAGGAACCCTTTAACATTTCAACACTAGACTGGGACTGCTGGGGCACTCAGCCTTGTGGACTGAGCAACTGCCAGGTTCTGACCCTTTTTACTATATAAAAGAGTCATTGAGAGACTACTTTGACTGCTGTGGTTACAAGCACAATTCAAAATTATTTTAAAAATAATTTTCTCTGTGTACCTAAATATTTTTCCTTTCAATCAGTTCTCATCCTCTGGAAAATTCCGATTCACTGTGTATACATGTTTGCTTCAGACAACTACAGGCATGTTTTGAGTTCAAATGGCTAAAGAGCTCCCTTTCCATTTTGAATCAGACTGCATCAAAGGGACAGGAACCCTAAACTTGTGGGATGGAAAAGACTCCTAGAGTACTTTGTAAATCTTGACTGTTACTAATATTTTGCTATTTTAATGTGATAACCAGCACTTATGAAGATTCTTATATACTGATGATTAGATTCTCAAGGGAAAAAAAACTTTTTCCTCCTTCTATTCTAAATAGCTATAAGAACTGTTAGATTAGTTAAAATCATAACACAAAATTGTTGTCTTAAAGGGACTTTTCCAAGGTTCTCTTATCCCATAAATCATAACATTTTGATATTTAAATATCATGCTATTTTAATAGATAACTTCATAGTTAGGCTTATGATGAAGTCAAAGCATTGACCTCTTTTTGCATTTCATGAAGTACATGCCAGCTTCATTTGAAGACTTCTGTTAATTTTTTATTCTGGGCTCAACTTCAATGTTTTTTGTTTGATTGTTTGTGTTGTTTGTTGAGATTGTGATTTAAGATCTGCAAATCAACAGTACTACATTCATGCTCTATTGATAGGTTGTGCTTACAGACAGAAACCTACAAAAGCAGATATAAAGAATTTAAGTGTCTTTTCAATAAGCAATGTTGACTTGTTTTGCTTATACACACACAAACACACACACATTTAATAACATTTGGAATTCTCAGGTCTCTGGTCTATACTAATGATCTTAATGGATCCTATGACAGTGATAAACATAAGCCAATTGATGATACTACTCAGAAGCAAGAATTTCAACTCTCTATAAATTTGACACCAGAAAAAAAAAAGGACAACTTGTTTCCATATGAATCTCCTCAGTGTGTTTTATAGAATTGAGGCCTGGTCCATCAGCCTTCTTATCACAGATGTCTCCCAAAACCTTTGTAGAATAAAGCAAGTATGGAGAAAGTCCAACCACAGGACTGTTAAGAATTTTCTAATGAAAATATATTGCATTTTATTTTTTCAAGTGCATTATAAAAACAGCCTTATTTATCATCCAAGCTATGTAAAGGTTAATTGGTTGTAATATTTTTCTTGATAATAGTTGCTACATTAATAAAGAATATTATCAATTGCTAAATAAACTAAAATATGTAAAATCTGCATATATTTTCACTACAAATTCTCAAAATAGTAATGTTTTCTAAAATGTTTCAGCATAATAACTGATAATAGTGAAAGCTTAAGATAGTTAAGGTCAGTTACTAATATTGGCTCAGTAACTAATCAGTGCTTATAAAAAGTATAATCTATTCTAAAAATAAATAGTTTAAGAAACAGTCAAAAATACGTTTTTTCTTTAAAAGATAGTTTCTAACATTAGAAATATAACAGAAAATGATAATATTATGTTTGGAGAGTTTTTCTCTTTCATTTATTAATTTAAACAAATGTTATTAAACATAAGGTTGTCATACCTTGGGAAAATTGCAAAGTCTGGTAACGAAAAGCAAATTCATGGAAATAATATTGATCCAATTTGTGGAATAAAAGTAACACGTAGACAGTACTCTGGTGGCATAAAAGCATTCCACAGGCGGGGTAACAGACAGCCTGGTTACAGCTGAATAAACAGAAAGTCTTTGGTGGGAAAGTGGGAAGAGAGGTATTCTAGAGAACAGCATTAAAAAATAACATTTTAAGGAAAACACATTATTTAGATGAGCCTGGACAAATGGCTCTCAACTGTAACATTTAGGAAAGGTATATAAGTGTGTTTTTTTTTGTTGCTGCTAACACAATGCCACAGGAAAGTTTCAAAGAAAAGAATATTGTCTAGTTTATGGTACAGGTCCAAGGTCAAGAGCCTTGTACCTAGTAAAGTCTTTCTTTCCATCAACGTCCTGATATCAATTGATAGGCATGATCTGTTGAATGTGTCTTGGTCATTCTCCATTCTCTCTTTTTCTGATTTTAATTTTTATTATTTACAATTTATTCACTTTGTATACCCCCTGTACTTCCCTCCTCTCCCTCCTCTACCCATGGCCTTCCCCCAGTCACTGATAGAGGAGGTCTTCCTCCCCTTCTCTCTGATCCTAGTTTTTCTGCTCTCATCAGGACTGGCTATATTGTCTTCCTCTATGATGTGGTAAGGCTGTTCCCAGCTCAGGGGGAGGTGATCAAAGAGGAGGCCAATCAGTTTACGTCAGAGACAGTCCCTGTTCCCATTACTATGGAACCCACTTGGACACTGAACTGCCATGGGATACATCTGTGCAGGGGTTCTAGGTTATACCCATGCACAATCCTGGGTTGGAGTATCAGTCTCAGAAAAGACCCCTGTGCCCAGATTTTTTGGTTCTGTTGCTGTCCTTATGGAGCTTGTGTCTTCTCCAGGTCTTACTATTTCTTACTTCTTTCATAAGATTCTCTGCACTCTATCCAAAGGTTTGCCATAAGTCTCAGTATCTGCTTTGATAGCCTGCAGGGTAGAGCCTTTCAGAGGCCCTCTATAGTAGGCTCCTGTTCTTTTCCCTGTTTTCTCCTTCTGATGTTCATCCTCTTTGCCTACCTAAATGGGGATTGAGCATTTTAGCAAAAGTCCTCCTTCTTAATTAGTTTCTTTAGGTGCACAAGTTTTAGTAGGTTCATCCTATATTATATGTCTCATATCAACTTGTGAGTGAGTGTATAACCTGTGTGTCTTTCTGCTTCTGGGATACCTCACTCAGGATGATCTATTCCAGTTCCCACTATTTACCTGCAAATTTCATGATTTCCTTGCTTTTTATTGCTGAGTAATATTCCATTGTGTAGATGTACCATAATTTCTATATCCCTTCCTCAGTTGAGGGGAATCTGGGTTGTTTTCAGCTTCTGGCAATTAAAAATAAAGCTGCTACAAACATGTTTGAGCAAATGTCCTTGTGTACTTGAGCATTTTTTAGATAAATGCCTAGGAATGGCATAGCTGGATCTTGAGGAAGCTCTATTCCTAATTGTCTGAAAAAGTGCCAGATTGATTTCCAGAGTGGTTGTACAAGTTTACATTCCCACCAGTAATGGAGGAAGGTTCACCTTTCTCCACAATGTCTGCAGCATGTGTTGTCACTTGAGTATTTGATCTTAGCCGTTCTGATGGGGGTAAGGTGAAATCTGAGGGTTGTTTTGATTTGCGTACTCATCAAGGGAAAACTACACCAAGAAGACATAATAATTCCGAACATCTATGCCCCAAATACAAGAGCACCCACATTCGTAAAATAAACATTAATAAAACTGAAACCACATACAGATCCCTACACATTGATAGTGGGAGGCTACAACACCACATTATCAACAAAGGACAGGTGAACAAAACAAAAATTAAATAGAGAAACAATGACTCAGACAGAGGTCATGAATCAAATGGACCTAAGGGGTATCTACAGAACCTTTCATCCAAACACGAAAGAATTTATCCTCTTCTCAACACCTTATGGAACCTTCTCCAAAACAGACCACATAATTGTTCACGAAACAAGCCTCAACAGGTACAAGATGATTGAAATAATCCCTTTTATCCTATTTGACCATCATGGACTTAAGAGGACCTCAACAACAACAGAAATAGCAAAAAGCCTCCACACACATAGAAACTAAACAACCTGGTACTAAATGACAGCTACATCAGGGAAGAAATAAAGAAAGAAATTAAAGTCTTCCTAGAATTCAATGAAAATGAAAAAAAAAACAACATATGAAACAACAAAATGAAACAACAACATGGATTCATTGGAATCAATGAAACCAAGAGCTGGTTCTTTGAGAAAATAAACAAGATAGACAAACCCTTAGCCTAACTAACTAAAAGACAGAGAGACACTATTCAAATGAACAGAATCAGAAATGAAAGGGGGGATAAAACTACAGGAACTGAGGAAATCCAAACAATCATTAGATCTTACTCCAAAAGTCTATGTGCCATGAAATTTGAAAATGTAAATGAAATGGACAATTTTCCTGATTTATTCCACTTACCAAAACTGTATCAAGACCAGGTAAATCAATTAAGTAGTCCTATATCCCCTAAGGAAATAGAAGTGGTCATCAGCACAGAATTCTACCAGACCTTTAAGGAAGAGCTAACACCAATACTCTCCAAACTATAACACAAAATAGAAACAGAAGGAACACTACCAAACTCATTCTATGAATCCACAGTCACCTTGATACCTAAATCTCACAAAGACCCAAGAAAGAAAGAATTTCATGCCAATCTCCCTTATGAACATTGATGCAAAAATACTCGACAAAATACTTGTAAACTGAATCCAAGAACACATCAAAGATATCATCTACTATGACCAAGTAGGCTTCATCCCAGGCATGCAAGGGTGGTTCAATATATGGAAATCCATCAATGTGATCCACCACATAAACAAACTGAAGGAGAGAAACCACATGATCATCTCCTTAGATGCTGAAATTGCATTTGGTAAAATCCAACATCCATTTATGCTTAAAGTCTTGGAGAGATCAGGGATACAAGGCACATACCTGAACATAGTAAAGGCAATATACAGCAAGCCTACAGCCAAAATCAAACTAAAAGGAAAGAAACTTAAAGCAATCTCACTGATATCTTGGACAAGTCAAGGCTGGCCACTCTCTCCATATCTCTTCAACATAGTTCCTGAATTCCTAGCTAGAGAAATAAGACAATTAAAGGAGATCAAGTGGAAAGAAATTGGAAAGGAAGAAGTCAAGTATCCCTATTTGCAGATGATAGTATAGTATACCTGAGTGACCCCAAAAATTCTACCAGAGAAATCCCACAGCTGATAAACACCTTCAGCAAAGTGGCTGGATACAAAATTAACTAAAAAAAAAATCAGTAGCCTCCTGTATACAAAAGACAAAAGGGCTGAGAAAGAAATTAGGGAAACAACACCCTTCACAATAGCCACAAAGGACATAAGGTACCTTTATCTTGGTTTGACCATAACCAAGGAAGTCATAGACTTGTGTGGAAAAAATTTCCAGTCTCTGAAGAAAGAATTAGAAGATGTCAGAAGATGGAAAGATCTCCCATGCTCATGGCTTGGCAGGATTAACATAATAAAAATGGCCATCTTACCAAAAGCAATCTACAGATTCAGTGCAATTCTCATCAAAATACCAAAACAATTCTTTACAGACATTGAAAGAGAAATTCTTAACTTCGTGTGTAATAACAAGAAACCCAGAGTTGCTAAAACAATCCTCTGCAATGAAAGATCTTCTGGAGGTATCTCCACCCCTGATCTCAAGCTGTAGTATAGCAACAATACTAAACATTGCATGGTGTTGGCATAGAAACAAAATGGTAGATCAATAGAATCAAATAGAAGGCCCAGAAATAAACCCACAACACTTATGGACACCTGATTTTTGACAAAGATGGCAAAATGATTCAATGGAGAAAAGATAGCATCTTCAAATATTGGTGCTGGTGTAACTGGATGTCTATATGTAGAAAAATGCAAATAGAGCCATACTTATTGCCCTGCGCAAAACTAAAGTCCAAGTGGATCAAAGACCCCAATATAAAACTAGACACACTAAACTTGTTAGAAGAAAAAGTGGGTAAGAGCCTTGAACTCATTGGCACAGGAGACAACTTCCTGAACAGAACACCAACAGCACAGGCTCTAAGATCAACAATCAATAAATGGAACCTCATTAAACTGAAAAGCTTCTGGAAAGCAAAGGGCACTGTCATCAGAACAAAATGACAGCCTATAGACTGGGACAAGATTTTCACCAACTCTATATTCGACAGAGGGCTAATATCCAGTATATATAAAGAATTGAAGTTACACAGCAACAAATCAAGCAAGCCAATTAAAAAATGGGGTACAAAGCTAAATAGAGAATTCTCAATGGAGGAATATTGAATGGCTGAAAACACTTAAAGAAATGTTCCATTCTCTTATAAATAGTATTTGTTGCTTTTATGTCAAAGTAGTAAAATGCCTGTAATAAATAGCTTACAAGAGAAAATATCTAGTTAGACTCACTATTTCAAAAGTTCAGTTTGTGGTTATATTGCAAAATGCCATTGTAGTAGAAGTACATTGCAGAAGCTGTTACCATCATGGCTTAAAATAGGAAACAATGTAGGAAGTGGTTTGAAATAATATCCAAGGACTTAACCCACTTACCTAATGGCTCTAGCCTTGTGTTGTAGTAGTTTTTTTTTTATTTCCTGTAGACCTTATGCTCCCAGAATAATGATTGATGAGACTCAAATATATATACAAATACCCAGGCCATATAGCTAGGCTCTTCTCTGACTAGCTTGTGACTTAAAATAACTCATTTATACTAATTTAAATTCTTCCATGTGGCTGGGTACCTAAACTCAGGTACCATGCAATCACTGTCTTCATATCTTGGTGACTGAATCTCAGGTATCTCACTCTATCCTAGAATAAATTCTTCCTTCCAGATGTCACACTTATTTTCAGCCTTAGCCATAGACCATAGGTTTTTAATTGACAGGTATTGCATCCATACAATACACAAAGTTTCCTTCAACAGCCATGTCTCACTTCCTGTGATAATTTGAAAGAATATGGTTCCCATAGGCACATAGGGCATTGCAGTTATTATGTGGCCTTGGAGTAGGTATGGCCTTGTTGGAGGAGGTGCTTGACTAGGGGGTATGCTTTGAGATCTCAGATGCTCAAAGAAGTTCTCTTCCTGATGCCTATGGATCAATATGTAGACCTCTCAGTTCTGTCCCCAGCACCATGTCTATCTTTATGCCACTGTGATTTCTCCCATGATGAAATGGACTAAACTTCTAAACTGTAAGCCAGCCGCAATTAAATATTTTCCTTTATAAGAGTTACCGTGGTCATATTGTCTGTTCACAACAATGGAAACCCAGATTAAAAGACCTCCTAAATGTTCCAGAGCTTCCAAAAAACAGAATCACTAACTCGGGACCAACTGTTGAAAACTTTAGCCTTTGGAAGACATGGTATATTAAGCCATTAAGCAAAATTAACAAGGTTCAGCAACAAAGGCTCCACTCTAAATATATTCCTGCATTCTGATCACTTCCCCAGAGTCCCATATCTAAACAACATGGTTGGATTCATTATCTACCTGTGGCTATTCCATCTATGTAACTTTGTGTAATAATTTTCAACATGGCTTTAAGAGGAGGAAGTCTGATGAAGACTATCGCTATGAGGAATGTTAGTTTTAGCATGTACTGAATAGATGCCAGAATTGCCATTAAACATCCCACAAGACACAAGGTAGTCACAACAAAAAGACAAGTTTATACCTGAATGTCAATAGCAAAAGTTATGTATGAAGTACTGGTCCACACTACAGTGATGTATAAAATAGTGTCTAGAGGCTATATGAGTTTGAGATGCCTAAAGAGCATCCAAATGAAGATCCTGAGTGGATTTTATGTCCTGGGTGGTGGTAAATCTTAACTATGCAGGTTTGAAGACACCACTGACGCCTTTGAAAACCAAGTGTTTCCTGTGTGTTATTACTCTGAATCCCAGTAGCTTATTTATCTCTATCTTCTTCCTGAATTCTTTATTCTCTTCCCTTATATATACTGTGGTAGTACTGCCCAGGACTCCATCCTTTGTCTGTTTTTTTATTGAGTCACATTCATGCTAACTAAATTTGTTTCTCTTGTGGGCTTAATACAACTGAGTGAAAAACAGCACAGTGGGCTAGTTATGGACCTGGCTTCTAGAAGCAGAGGCTTATGTGCTGATTGTAATGGGTACTACTGTAGCTTTCTGTAAGTTCTTGCAAAATGGAGATAATTATAGTGCTTGTAAAGTCATTAAGGATGGGTTTTCTCAGCTCTTGCACTTTGGGGAAACTAATCTATTCACTTCAGATACTGATGAGAGATCAAAGAAATTATTTCATCTGAGTTTACACAGAAAACCAACAGCTTTATTGGGATTACTTTTAAAATAAAAAAAGACAGCACTCAAAGGCAGCTACATCACCAAAATGTCCCATCTAAGCACTGATAACTACTTACAAAAGCTACATGACAGTAACTTTCTTCATAACTTATAATAAGCTATACCACTAAAGATTTCCCCTCCCCAAGAATTGTTTATGGCATAGAACTTCCTGCAAAGGTCTTCATGAGTCCTGTGAATTTCATGCTCTTCTCCTCCCTTCACAAGGTACATTTCAATTCAAAGAAAAGGGTTGCCCAATGCCACTACAAGCAATTCTAAATTTTTAGGCTCATAGGATTAAACTGCTGATTTGGCTATTTGAATTTCTTATGAGATCATTAAATGGACAATTCTCTTTATAAAACTCATTAAGTTTTCTACTCCCTCCCAAGCAAGATGAATTTTTTCTACTGTATTGATGACAGCACAGTTAAATGATGAAATGGATTCTCAGATGAGGAGAGTCACTCAAATTTCACCAAGCCTAAGTTGCTTCAAATTTCTTTTACTCAGTTTATAGATACTGCTCCTTCTCTTTACCTGGCTATGTCTGATCTACTGACTCAGTGTTTTTCCAAAGTATTTATTATTGATTTTTTAACACAATAAAATATAAGAAGATGAAACAAAAGGCATCACATGAAAGTTGGAATAGGCACACAGACTCATAAAATACAAACTCTCATAAAAATACAAAACTAAAAGCTATAATATATGTGTAGAGGACCTAATGGAGACTCTGTACCCTGTGTTTGCTGCTTCAGTCTCTGTGAGTTCATCTGAGTTTTGCTCAGTTAATATCTTGTCTTCTCTGACACAGTCTTTCCACCTACTCTTCCATGAAGTTGCTTGAGTTCTAAAAAAGGGATTTAATGGAGACATAACATCTAGAACTATGTATCTTAAGATCTCCTTTATGCATAATCTGGCTGTGGGTCTCTGTATTTGTTCCCATATGTTGCCAGATGAAGCTTCTCTGATAATGGCTGATTAAGGAACTGATCTATGAGTAAAACAGAATATCATTAAGAGTTATTTATTGTTACTTTAAAAACAAACAAACAATAATAAAAACAAAACCAAAATGTATTATTTTGTTTTACCTTAGGTCTCTGGAATATCTGGTCTCTCTCTGTCTCAGGGTAACCCAAGCAGTGTTGGTATGATATGGATTCTATATTGTGTAGTGGACCTAAACTCAAATCAGACATTGGTTGATTATTTTCCCAAGTTTGATGTCACCATTGCCTAGCAAATTTTGTAGGCAGGACAGAGTTTTTGATCAAACGTTGTGTGTTTGGGTTGGTGGTTACATTTCTGTTTTGGTAGCCTGCAAAGTACCATTCCGCACAAAAGATTAGAAGATGGAGGTGAAGGCTCTCTGTGGGTACCAGCTCAACACCAGGTTTAATGAGTTTTGTGGATGTTGTATTCTGCAATGAGGTCTTGCTTTTTGTTTGCTTAAAATATATATATATATTAATTATGTTGGCAACAGCCTGGGTTCTTTGGGAATTTCTGTGAGACCCTTTGCCCAAAACGTCAATTGGATGAAATACAGTCCTGGCACTGGATGCTTCATTTGGTGATAACAGATGAACAAAAGGCATTCTATTTTTCTTGTTATTTGGAAACTTCAGTAGGATTGTCTTCATACATTATAAGACGTTTCAGCTATATTAAGTTTCCATACTGCCTCTTCAATGCCCTTGAAATATTGTAGCTATCTCTCCCTTCATTCCCTCTCTCAATCCCATCTCCCCTCCCCATTTCCCACCTCATCCTTCTATTCTCACCACCTCCTGCCCCCTAGCCTTGGTTCCAGTCTATCCATAAAATCTATTCTATTTCCCCCTTCCAGGGAGATTCATGTGTTCCCCTTAGATCCTTCTTCTATGCCTACCCTATCTATGCCTACAGAGTGCAGGGGATCTTCTGAAAGAAGTGGGAGATTGTAAGACCTGGATAGGACAGGAACTCCACAAGGAAAGGAACAGAACCAAAAAATCTTGGCACAGGGGTCTTTTCTCAGACTGATACTCCAGTCAAGTTCTATTCACAGAGATACCCTAGAACCCCTGCACAGATGTAGCCCATGGCAGCTCCGTGTCCTAGTTGTTTCCCTAGTAAGTGGAACAGGGACTGTCTCTGACATGAACTTATTGGCTGGCTCTTTGATCACCTCTGTCTGAGAGGGGAGCAACCTTGTCAGGCCACAGAGGAGGATAATGTCAGTCCTGTGAGACCTGATACACTAGGGTCAGATGGAAGGGACATCCCCTCTCTGTGGAATTGGAGAGAGTCATGGGAGGAGATGAGAGAGGGATGGTGGAATTGGGAGGGAATCAGGGAAGGGCCTACAGCTGGGATACAGAGTGAATAAACTGTAATTAATATAAAACATAAAAAATTATTTAAAAAACAAAACAAACAAAAAGATCAGCAAAATTCATCTGTATGAATTTTGTGGTGTTTGTCATCTCTCATGTAGCTACTTAGGCTTAGTTATTCTTTCCTACTAGCATACAATTTAGATACCCCAGACATACTGCTTGTCTTCTTGCTTGATAAACACTACAGTGATTTGACCTTATGTATAAATAAATGAATAATTAAGTGCTAGTTGTAAGGCTCAATGGAATAAGAACTTGATCAATACTTTGAAACTACTAAGTTTATAAAATATTGTTATGGCCTCTTACTTTTACCAAATCGCTTTCCTGGCCTAAAAACAACTCTAATTCCAACGGTGTACGCTGTTATGTTAACCTGCATGCCATAACTTGAGCGACTTTGCCTGGGCTCTGTGGACCAAGCAAAGTGGCATCACTTTCCAATCAATGAAGGAAAATGCAGTGTCTCTGTTCACTGATGCCCTACCCTGGAGTTCAGCCAGAAAGACTGTCAGTAGCCTTCAGAGAGTGAAGAAGGTTCACTTAATCTTGAATAGTTCTTTGAGATTATAATATAAATGACCAGAGGGAGTCAAAAGAATGGAAGCTTTCAATTTGATCACTTGATTAGCTTTAACTGGTAACAAGTATTTAATTTTCTAACAGAAAGTATGTATGTAAAAATAATACCCACAAAAGACTTATTAAAGGTGAAAAAAGATATTCATAGTATCGCATTCCTGTTTGAACAAACTAAATGCTTTAAATAGAACAGATTCTGTGAACTATCTCTATTCCTGATTTTAGTACATTAAGGTATGCATATGACAAAATTTCATGTATTTCTTTACTACTTACAATGAGGATCCACAAGATGAGATCCTCTTTACTGGGAATTAAAGACAAGACTCCTATTATATTTTGGGAACTGAGGACTTTTGTCTCAAATCTGCCTATTGGTAAATGGCTATTGGCAAGTATGGGACCAAACTCCATATCACAATACCTCCAATTTATTTATCATGGCCTGAGTGGGGCATAGACTATACTAAGGAATTCACCATTGCCTCTTGGAAAGTAACATCTTCCATGGAGGATGCCTTCTAAGAGTGTTATAGTATCAAATTCACAGAATTCTTAATATTTAATGCATACAGCTTCCTCTAAACATTTTCAAGAGAGGAAGACAACTTACAAAGTACAATATGGACTTAGATTATTTTGGTATTCAGATGAAACTCTGCTTTCCATCTGTGTGCCTGCACAAATTAACGAGGTGATAAACACATTCTATACCGAGCTTCCTTTCTCCCTTTCTCCTTCACACTTGACCTTCCAGTTACCCTCCCTCCCTCTCAGAAGCAGGGGTCATTCTCAGTGCCACATGTATTCAAAGCATCTTTATTGGCTCATTAAGCTTTGTAAACCAGTGTCAAACATGTCAACCTTGCAGTAGTCATGATATTTCTAGCAAAATGGGTTATCTTCTTTTACTATGTCAAAATAATGCTTACAAACGCTCATCTACGTTCCAAAGACTTTACAGGAAATCCTATGGTACAGCCATGGTCCCCTGATAACCTGAAATCAGAGCATGAAATCTTTCCAACACATCAAAAAGGAGACATTTCTTCCAGTAGTGTTAGATTTAATGAAAAAATAAAATGTTGTCTATGTATTGTGCAGAAAAATTGACTGAATTATTTCTAAATGCCACATAATAATCTTCATAAAAATATATGAAGAAGGAATTGTTGAACAGGGAAAGAACCCCAAGTTGGTATTAAATAACTTGTCAGAGGTAATACGGATATGAGACAGGCATTTTAGTTCAGATATCATATTTCTATACATTTTAACATTGGATAAATCACAGTGAAATTTGTTTGCTTCAAAATCATTAAAAGTTGGCTCAGTCATACCTTTTGGTATCACAAAACGTTTTGAAGATTTCTGTAACAGTGACCAAGTACCCAGAGAGTTCTCCAAATTCACATTGACATCAGACACAATGTGCAAAGGAAACTCCGCAGGCAATCCTGGGCCTATATAATTCTTCTAGAGAATTGTACACTAAGCCCTGCTAATAGTATGGAAGGATAGAAATGGTCAAGTTGTGGTGCTAAATAAAGACATCTTAAGAAGTCAAGCATGAGATATGCCTTGGGCAGCTTCTACAAGATTCGCTTAGGGTTAATTTTGGGAAATGTAGGACAGAAAGGGAATAGTTAAGATGTGATGCTGGTCAGGCCCTTCACGGATAAACTTCTACTGTTCATGCTTCCTCTTTGCTTTGACCTTATGCTCTTCATCTCATCTTCTAGGTCTTCTGTTCTCAACAACATAAATCTGGGAAAATATTCACTTTGGTTTGCAGGGTTTTTTTTTCCTTTCTAAATATAAAGCACCCTGATCTCCTTGGAAGAAAGGTGCTACAGGACCATCAAAGAGGGATTGACTAAAATTAGAAATATCATCACATTTGCAAATTTCCCAATAGTTTGGTACTTTTGACAATGTACTATTTTAGTGTATCATGGGGTTTCACAGTGATTGTAAATTAAAGCTTTCCTTACATAGACTGAAATGTGCCTGACTTGGTAAATTCTCAACTTTTTGAGAACTCCATTTTAGGGAATCAATGTTAACTGTGTTTAATTTTAACCTCAGTAGCTTAATGACTGAAATGAATACCAAAAATAAGAAATTTAAGAGTAAACAAGTAGATGAGGCCACTGTGCCTGGTGATTCAAAGAGTCTCTTCAACTACCAATTGCAACTAATAGTTTTATACACAGAATTTTGCTTCAGACCTGCGGAAAACATGCCAAATAGACAATTGAATGCTTTTATTCTCCTCCTCCCCATGAACCTGGCTTTGAAGTCCTAACTACAGACCCAGAATTAACCGTTTTCTGTTATTTCTTTTCAGTAAATAGAGGCATCAGATGGATCCTGTGGGAATGTTTTTCAGCACGTGTATATTTGTTTTTATGTCTACTTAAAGTAACCCATTTTACTTAAAATTAGCAATATATTCTTTGACCTTCAAACTTCAAAATTGGCATTTGAAAACACAAATTTGTTTATTGGCCTGCTTTGCAGGATAAATAAATGACTGTTCAGCTCCATTAATTTAAACCCATGATTTAGGATTCTTTTAAATGTGCTAAAATTAACAAGATTTAACGCTGTGAGTATAGAAAATGACAATACGAAATAATAAGTCATGCTGAGAATTGGACATTTGACAGGATTTCAATTTTTAATCTGTGTTCTCAGTTTGGGTGATTCTTTGTGGCAACAGATCAGAAAATATTTGCTTGTCAATAAATGTAGGCAGTTGCTGCACCATAGCAGACCTGGGGAAGCTTGAAATTTAGAAGGTAATGCCAAGTCAGAAGAATAGCTGGAAAGAATATGGTTTGATTTTCTAAACCACTAAGCGATTTGGTAATTGTAGTTTATATTGGCAACTGAATTCAAGATGTCACAGTTTAGTGCACAGTAAAGGTCAGTTATTACTTCATTATGATTATCCAAGGGCATCATTATACTGTATTTGATTTTCTTTTTTTTAACAACTTAAGAATTGTAAATGACTCTCAATCTGTATTATGTACATATTGATGTGAAGGTAACTAAAATAAAAGGATAAATTTAAATCATCTGTGGTACACACAGTATCTCGTGTTAAAGTAAGCTTGTATTACCTATGTATAAATTATATTGAACAAGTTTGTGGGATAACACAATAAAACTAATTATTTTATGGAAATAGATTTCTAATTAAAAATAAACGATTTTTAAAAATCTTTGCAATTACAATAACATGCCTACTCAGTCAATTAATGTAATAATTATAACTCAGGTTTTCTATTACTTAGTATAAAATCACTTAACATCACTACTCAAGTGATAAAAATATATCTCCTTAAAATATTTTTAATTTTGAATAAATGACATAAGAGGAATCTCTTTATAGCATTATTACACTTTATGAGAACTTCATTTTACTGGAGGGGGTTGTTATGGTTTTATAATTAATTGTTCTCACTGAATTGTGTTAATTTATGGTTGATTATCAGCACACTGTGAATGAAACTAACAATGTAGGGAAAGTCCACAATTTTAAGATTAAGCAAAAATGTGAAGGATATTTTACCAGTCTGCAAGGATAATCTTGATTGTTAACTTGATCAGACTTGAAGGACTAGGAGATTAATAAATATTCTCCTGGGTGTGTCTGATATTCTTATGCCCAGGGTGTCTTAAGTAAAGGACTCTGAATGTGGTAAGGCTGTGTCCCAGATGAAATAAGAAAGTAAGATAGGAGAAAACCAGCAGTCATATTCTTATCTGTCTCCTGGTAACCACCATGTGAACTGCTCTGCTCTGCCCTATCCTGCCTGGTGTCATGAAACATGCCCTGTGTTTTCTCCCTTCAAGTTGGTTTTTTAGCTACTTAGTTACAGCAACAAATAGTTAAATAACATAGGCAGCTATTACCAGAAAGACAGCCATTTGACTACCAACCAAAGTAGTTTGGAAGTTTCAAAATTATTTTGATAGCTGTTTGGATAATTTAAAGCCCAGAATGATCAATAAATGACTCTGACAGGATCATTAATATCATATTTTATCAAAACTACCTGTCTACATTTTGACTGTGCCCTAAGAATTTATAGAAGGTTCAATTTTTAAGTGAGGGGATAATAAATTGGACTGAGAAAATTGTAAGCCACCCCATCCTATGGCAATATATTGGTGTTCCCTTCTTGCCAAGTTCACAGTGAAATTTAGGTGAGAGGTAAGCAATAAACAGAACAGAAATTTTTGAAAACTTTGTAGTTTTCTAGGCAAATAAATATGTGCACTATTGAGGTTCAGGAAAGTGTGACTGTGGAGTCGATTAGAGCAAGTAAAAAGAAGAAAAATGCTCTGCAGTGTAGCAATCAGAGTGATGTCTTAATGGTCTCTCAGGTATTGGCCAGATCTGTCCTATGATAAAAACAAGAAGATAAAGGTTTTATCTTATGTGAAAAACTTTGCTTGAGAAGAAAACTCTGGGGTTCCTTCTTCACACAGCATAACATACTCAAGTGTTTGCCCATGTTCATCCATCCAAATATTGAGAAGATTCTGTAGTTGTGGCTCGAGGGTCTTGCCAATGCTTGACCTGAAGGCAGCCATGTAATAGTGGCTTTTCAAGCATGGAAATGCAAGAATAATGAGGTAGCATAGGCTTCCATCTAGATTTCAAAGAAAGGATTAAGGCCCCAGAAGGAGACAGAGAGGCAGACCCCTGCAGGCATCCCTGTGAAGGTGAGCTGTGAAACTATGAAGCAGAAATTGAAGATGCAGTGAAGCCTCCAAGAAGATGGAGATGCCAGGGATTTAGAAGCCCTGAATAAGAAAGCCACAGACAGTGAGAAGAATCAGTTTAGAAGAGTCATATGAACTAACAAGTGGCAAGACCATAAAGACAGGGCTGCCCCAGACCTCTAAGGCTGATACCCCACCAACAATGCATGTGTCTTTATGCTAGCCTTTAGGTAGTACAGTTTATATTTATGTGTTTCTTTGGCCATAACTTTCATTTCTGTGCCCTCATTTCTCTTTTTGAGAATGAGAACGTTAACTCTGTTGAACAATTAGCTTTTATTTTCCATATGTAATTATCGTCTTTATGCTTGCTGCTGAATAACTGGCCCTTTTCTAGTTCTTTCTGAACTCTGGCTGGCTGGTTCAACTTCGTTGTTCTGGCTTAAATGTCTCTCCATGCTGACTGATTCAACTTGGCTCCTCCTGGCTTCCCACTTGAGTGCACTGCTGAGAAAACTCCCCCTGAACTCTACAGACTGAACTTCACTGCACTTACTTCCAACTGATGATCAACTCAACTCCAGTGCACAGAACTTTTTGATCTGCCTATACTGTACTGTTCTATACTGAACTCAACTCTATTGTACTGTCTTCTCTACTGAACTCTTATCTACTACACTATGTTCTCTACCCTCTGTGCTGTACCCTGCTCTATTGTCTTGACTCTAGTTTGCTGCTCTTAAGTAGCTTCTCTTCCATGTCTGTTCTTGGGAGAGTAGGACGTATCCCATCTCTGAGTCATTCTGTTAAATCTTTCTCTGATTTGTCACTTTGTCTGCCTTCCAATTAGACATCACTTTCAAACATGTATATTTCCCTCTGCAAACTAACTTTACTGACATTGTTTGGAAATAAAAGTGTGTGCTAACGGTGTGTCTACATTTCTGCCAGATCATATTGTAAACCTAGAAGGTCTTTAGATGTTATCCCTTGTCAGAGTAGCCATGTTGCTTGATTAAAATCCCTCTCTGTAGCATCAAGAAAAATGTAAATCTCCTTTCCACTTTTTGAATAAGATCTCACTGCCAAAAGTATGCATTGAATTTCAGAAAAGACCTCAAACTTGACCTTTTGAATAATGTCGGCATTGTTAAGACTATGGGAATTCTTGAAGCTGGAGTGATGCAGTTTGTGTTGTGAGACAGACATAAGCCTTCTGGGGACCAGATACTTAGAAGTCAAGGTGGACTTCTGATGGCTTATTATATTGTATTCTTGTTTGATTTGAAAAAGGACTAAAAGATTTTCAAAGCACATTGTTGTGTGTATTACTGAGGAAGAAAACTGCATCCTGATTGTGGATGGAACCATTTCATATTCTGGAACAGTGGTTCTTAACCTGTGACCCTTTTGGGAGTTGAATGACCCTTTCACAGAGATTTCCAAAGACCGTCAGAAAGCACAGATATTTATAATACAATTCATAAAAGTAGCAAAATTATACTTATGAAATAGCCGCAAAATAATTTTATGGTTGGAACTCTATTAAAGGGTTAGGAAGGTTTAAGAAGGCTGAGAACCACTGGTCTGGAGGCATTGACAAAATAAGAGACATTGCTCTTCTTTCTCTGCCAATGGCTGAGGTGTTCTGCTCTGCCATGCCCTTCCCACCATCGTTGACCAAAATGTATGAAAATGTAAACTAAAATTATTTTATCTTTAAATGGTTCACTCAGGTACTTCATCATACTGATACTTACTTCACACACATTTTCCAGTCCTTGGCAAAACAAACTAGCAGCAGAAGGATTGTAGCGCAGCCTTTATAACTGCCAACTTGCCTACGTTCAAATCCTGTTTTATGCTACCATCATTTGATTGGCATGTGTGCTGGTTAGCTTTTGGCAACCTGAGACAAGTTAAAGCCATCTGGGTAGAAGAGACTTTAATTGAAGAATTGCCTCAATCACATTACCTGTTGGTAAATCTGGAGGACATTTTCTTGATTAATAATTGATACAGGAGAGACCAGCTGTCTAAGAGCAGTGCTGTTCTTAGGAAGGTGGTGCTGAGTATGTAAGAAAGCAAGCTAGATGCACCATGGATAATAATCTAGGAAGCAGTATTTCTCTATGGTTTCTGAATCTAGTCCTGACTCTAGGTTTTTTCCTTGAGCTTCAGTCCTGGTTTCCCTCTCTGATGAACAGTAAACTGTAATATGAAAGGAACTGTTCTCTCCATTCCCCCCTCCCCCGCCAGGTGCTCTTAGTCATGGTTTTTATAACAGATAAAAAGCAAACATAAATAATATAAATAGTGTTTTGCAATTCTGGTTACTGGATTGAGCTTTTGTCTCCTTATAGTGGGAAACAGTGCAAAGTGTCTCAAGTGTAACATGTTAGAAACATTTAATTATTACTTTAAATAAAAGCCACAGATTCATAGTGAAACTCTGCCTCAAAAACAAAAAAAGAAAACCACAAACAATAAAATATATTAACTTTCCAATATTTTTAAAATTGTAATGTTAAATGTTAGACCTTAATGTGAAATACAAAATGCTGAGACTGGTGGAATAAAATAGATGAGTTACATTACAAAATGTAATCAGAGGTATAGGATTTCTGAGTAGAACTCAAATACTCAAGAATTAAGGCAAATAATTGACAAGTGTAACTCCTGAACTTAAAAAAAATGTACAACAAAGAAATTGGATAACAAAGCAAAAAGGAAGTCCACAGAGTAAGAAATTCTTTGCCATCTCTACATACAGCAGAAGATTAATATTCAGAATATACAAAGAATCAAAAACAAAGAGTCAAAAACCAAGACAAAAACAAATAAAAAAATAGGCCTGACACCTAAATGAAGAGTTCTCAGTAGAAGAAAAAATGGCTAAGAGATAGCTCAATAATAATAATAATAATAATAATAATAATAATACCTAGAAATTAAGAATTGCAATCCAAGAAATTTTGGAATTTCATTTAGCACTCCAAAAGTCAAAGATCAACAAAATCACCAACAACAAATGCTGTGGAATACTATTGAGCACCTAAAGGAAAATGAAATCACGCACTTTGCGGGTAAATGGATAGAGTTAGAAAAGACCATATTTAATGAGGTAACCCAAACCCAGAAAGACAAGCATTGCATGCTCTCTCTCTCATCCGAAGCACATAGCTCCAAATTTTCCTTTGTGAGCCCATATCCTTGAGTAACTAGGAAAGTAAAAAGGGACCATTGTGAGTTTGGAGAGACCTCTAGGCATAGAGATAGACAGACACAAGCACTATGAGGAGGGAAATGGAGAAAATGGGGAGGAGGACTTTATTTGGGGAGGAGGAAAGAGAGAAATATTGAGGAAAAGAGAGGTAGAAGGAACAAAAACCACTGAGAATGTTTGAAAAAGCTATAGAAAACTGTTAATTTATGCTTATTTAAAATTACATAAATATATGTAATTTTAGTTTATATAGCTATAAATTATAAACTTTATACATTTATCTATCTACAGATAAAATTATGCCTATTGGGGTGAAAATTCTTTCCCCCAGAAGCCTAGGCTAGCTAACAAAAACCTCAGACACACATGATAAAACTCTCCAAGTTGTCAGCCAAAATAGTACAAAAGGTACCCAAAAAGAATAAAAGCCTCAAATCAAGACTTAGTGAAGCAACCATGGGAAGGGAAAATTCATGCATTCCTCTGAAGGTACTCCTTGGGTCTATGGATTGTAATATGATTATCATCTAAACTAATTATTGATAACATGATCATTAATTAACAGCTAACATCCACGTGTAAGTGAGTACATACTATGTTTATCTTTCTGGACCTGGGTTACTTCACTCAGAATAATTTTTTTTCCAGTTGAATCCATTTGCCTAAAAATTTCATGATGTCATTTTTCATTACTGCTGAGTATATCTTTAAAATAGCTACAGGTTTAAGAAATTATTCAAATACATTCAATTTGCTAAAAATCATTCCAGGATAATGTTAACCACCTAATAAAAAATATTTTGGAGGTGAGTTTATTGTATTTGTTTCTCATATTCAGTCTTTTAACTGGTAATACACACATAACATGTAATGGATCTATTATGCCAAATATAGCCTTCACTTAATAAGTGTAGTTTCTGTTTCAAGCATTCTAACAAGAAAATTAATATTAATATTTTTTAAAATCAAAAGTGTGATTCTATATTTAAAATATATAACTATATGTTTATGCTCTTGTAAATATATTATATTTTTCTGAACATAATCACATATGCACACACCCTTGTGTTTGTGTGTGTGCATGTGTATTTATTATTAAATTATCCTAGGATTCTTGAAACTGCAGCAGAAAAAAAATGGCTCTGAAAAGGAAGGTGGACTGTAGTAGCAATAAGATGTATCTCACAAAGTATAACTCCATGACGGTATTATTCATATGCCTCAGACTTTGATAACATTTTCCTAAAGCTACATTTTTGTTGGTTGATGGGTTTGGAGATTTGCTTTTCTCTCTCTCCCTTCCTCTTTTTTCTTCTTCTTTTTTTTTTAAGATTTTTCTTTTTTATTTTATGTATATTGGTGTTTGGAATGTGTGTATGTTTGTGTGAGGAGTTACAGACAGTTGTAAGCTGCCATGTGGGGGCTGGGAATTGAACCCTCGTCTGCTTGAAGAGCAGTCAGTGCTCTAAATCTCTCAGCCATCTCTCCAGCCCCCTTTTCTTCTTCTTCTTTACAACACCTTTAAACTGGAAGAAGAGGATCCTGGAATTACTGTCAGACCCAGAGCATCCTCCAACAACAATAACACTATGAATTGTGTAGAATTTGTGGTAGTGCTCTTTGTTACATGTGCAATTCATGAATCACAACAAAACAAAACAAAAACACAAAATCTTCTTTGAATAAGAACAGTTATTGGTTTCTAAAATTAGTGGAGATTTTCTGTGAAAATGATGTAACTTGCCTTTGGGGACATGGAACACTACTTATCTTCAACAAATTCCTTTGGGATTTATAGCCAACAGTAAACAATTTTTTAATTTATTTATTTTTATTAATTACAGCTTATTTACTTTATATCCCAGCTGTAGACCCCACCCCCATTCCATCTGAATCCCACCCTTCCTCCCTAGTCTCCTCCAAGTCCACTGATCAGGGAGGTCTTCCTCCCTTCCCTCTGACACAGGCCAATCAGGTCTCATCAGGATTGGCTGCATTGTCTTCCTCTGTGGGCTGGTAAGGCTGCTCCCCCCTCCCCCCAGGAGAAGGCAATAAAAGAGCCAGATTTCATGTCAGAAACAGTACCTGTTCCCATAATTAGGGTACCCACTTGGATACTGAGCTGCCATCAGCTTTATCTGTGCAGGGATTCTAGCTTATCTCCATGCATGGTCCTTGGAGTGTCAGTTTCAGAAAAGATCCCTGCGCCCAGATGTTTGGTTCTGTTGCTCTCTTTGTGGAACTCATGTCCCCTCCAGATTTTCCATCTTCCCCTTCTTTCAAGATTCCCTGTACTTTGACCAAAGTTTGGCTATGAGTCTCAGCGTCTGCTTTGATACCCTTGCTGGGTGGAGTCTTTCAGAAGCCCTTTGTGGTAGGTTCCTGTCCTGTTTTCTGTTCTCTCCCTCTTCAGATGTTTTTCCACTTGTCTTTCTGAGTAAGGATTTATCATCTTACTCTGGGTCCTCCTTCTTCCTTAGCTTCTTTAGGTGTACAGATTTTAGTATGTTTATCCTATATTTATGTTTAATATTCATTTATAAGTGAGTATATACTATGTGCATCCTTCTGTTTCTAGGATACCTCACTCAGGATGGTCTTTTCTAATTTCCACTATTTGCCTGTAAATTTCATAATTTCCTTGTTTTTAATTGCTGAATAGTATTCCATTATGTAAACATACCACAATTTCTATAGCCATTCCTCAGTTGAGGGGCATCTGTCTTGTTTCCAGATTCTGGCTGTTACGAATAAAGCTGCTGTGAACATAGGTGAGCAAATGTTCTTGTTGTATAGTTGAGCATATTTTGGATATATACCTAGGAGTGGTATAGCTGTATCTTGAGGTAGTACTATTCCTAATTTTCTGAGAAAGCACCAGCTTGATTTCCAAAGTGATTGTACAAGATTACATTCCCACCAACAATGGAGAAGGGTTCCCCTTTCTCTACATCCTCTCCAGCATATATTGTTGCTTGAGTCTTTCATCTTAGCCATTCTGATCTCAGTGCCATTTTGATTTGCATTTCCCTGATGACTAAGGACATGGAGCATTTCTTTAAGTGTTTCTTTGCCATTCTATATTCCTCTACAGAGAATTCTCTGTTTAGCTCTGTACCCCATTTTTTAATTGGATTACTTGATGTTGTATTTTAACTCCTTGAGTTCTTTATATATTCTAGATATGTCATATATAGGGTTGGTGAAAATCCTGTCCCAGTCTGCAGGCTGTCATTTTGTTCAGCTGACAGTGTCCTTTGCTTTAAAGAAGCTTTTCAGTTTCATGAGGTCCCATTTATTTATTGTTGATCTTAGAGCTTGAGCTGTTGGTTTTTGGTTAATGAAGTTGTCTCCTGTGCCAAGGCTCTTTCCTACTTTTTCTTCTAAGAGGTTTAATGTGTCTGGTTTTATCTTAAGGTCTTTGATTCCCTTGGACTTTAGTTTTTTGCAGGATGATATGAATCTGTGTGCATTTTTCTACATGTAGACATCCAGTTAAACTAGTACCATTAGTTGAGGACACTGTCTCTTTTCCATTGTATGATTTCAGCTTCAAATCAAGTGTCTGTAGGTGTGTGGTTTTATTTTTGTGTATTTTATTTCATTCTATTGATCTACCATTTTGTTTCTATGCCAGTACCATGCAGTTTTTATTACTATTGCTCTGTACTACAGCTTGAGATCAAGGAAAGAGATACCTCCAGATGATCTGTTGTTGTACAAGATTGTTTTAGCAATTCTGGGATTTTCTTCAGAAACTTGAAGCTTTTTTCAAACATATCTTTCACTTACCTGATTAGTATCATAGCAAGCATTGGCTGCTTCCCCAAGTATGGTCCTCCCTGCTCTTCAGAGGTGTCAATGGTTGCCCCAAACAAGAACCTCTGTGCTTGGTCATTGAGAGGGCAGAGACAACAGCACTATGGGCCTTCCGTGTCTGTGGCTGCTTTGTGGTGGTGGCTAATAAGAACTTTGGTGCTAGGTGACTGAGAAAGCAGAGATGGCTGCCCCAAGTGAGGGTCTCCCTGCCTGGCAGCCAAACAGTTGGACACCACTGAGCTGACAGATCTCCTACACTCTCATTTGCCCTTGTGGGCCTAAATGTGAGAGTAGAGTACAGAAGGATCCCCTATGCTTTCCGATTAGGCCTGTGAGTTAGTGAGCACACCTTCAAGTGACTGCATGCAGAGCCCCAGATATAGGGTTCTTCTACACTAGCAGTCAGACATTGGTTCCTCCTACCTACACTCTTACTGTGGACAGGGATTCTTGGAACATCATTCTAAACATTGAAGCCCCTGTTCTGTGGGTCTCCCAATGGAGTCCAGGAAAGCAATTCTGAATACCAGGAGGGCAGTACGACAGACCTGTAGGTTACTGAGGCATTCAGGGCATCTGTGCACGTGCATTGCACTTGAGAACAGTGCCAGCACCCCCCCCTGTGCTTACATTCCACCCTCAGGCACCTACACAGTCTAGCACCCTGCCCTTCAAGGCACACTTACAAGCACACGCCCACGTTATGCACATGCACCTGTGACATTCCTACCTTAGCTACTACTGAAACACAAACATCCACTCTCGAACTGGTGGGCTTCTCTCATCTTCCTTCCTAAAGAATATTCCAGACACCAAAGACAGACAGACCCAGTCTGAAGTACAGACTACAGGAACAAACAATGACGCTTATGGATAAGCAGATAGCTAGAGGACATATCCAACAAAACTCAGAGCATCATGGCTTCACCAGCAACCCCCAAATTCAATGGATATACTAACTCATTTAAAACACTATGCTTCATCTCAAATCTATGCTTATCTGGTTATTAGAGTCACAAAAGAAAACAAACAAAGCTCTGAGAGAAATAGAGGCACATATAGCCAAACAAATAAGGCACAAGTAGAGGCATATAGAGAGGAAATGAACAACAACAACAAAAAAATAGAGGCTGTCATGGAAAGACAGGAATCCACATTCGAAAAGATTAAGGAGGACAGACCCAAGATGGTTTTCCTGGGAGGACACTGTGTCTGAGGAGTAGGACAGCAGTGTCAGCCCAGTGAGCAGGAGACTGAACTCTGGGACCTAAAACACCAGCATTTATGATTGCCAGGTGAGCGGAATTCCTATGGTGAGGAAATCAAGTGGAAAAGTCCTAGGGACACCCAGTTATTCCCTGGAAAAACTCTGGGTGACCAGCTGCACATAGCCCTGATCTGAACGCACAGCCGCACTGGGCACCAACAGCCGCCATACCAGACTGGGTCACACAGAGTCTGGGCCAGACTGAGAAGGCCCCAGATACCAATCCGGACCAGGCTGCATCGGGCTGGCCCACACCCCTTGGTGCTGCCAGCCACCACCTGGACCTGGACACATAGTATCAGGTCCAGATTGAGGTGTCCCCCAGATACCATCTAAGGCTGTGGTGCACATCCCATGAACCAGAAGAAGAAGGCACCAAGTCTCCAGACCAGAGGGGAGCCATTAACATCAAGCCCAGGTCTGAGCATGAAGCCTCCAGCTGCCATCTCAAACTGGGACAATCAGCCGCTGGCACAGAGTGAGTAGCCAAGCCTCCAGACCAGGGGGGTTGACCAGCCTGTGGTGCTCACAGCTTCTAGCACAGAGCACAGAGCCAGGCACACAGATCCCACAACAGAGCTAAACTGAGACAACAACACACACTCTCAAACCACTGGAACTCCCTGATCTTCTTGAAGAATACTCCAGACAACAGAGATTGACAGTTCCAGTCTGAAGTTCAGCCTCAAAGCACAAACAGCGCTTTTACTATATTTAAACAAATGGCCAAAGTCGACATAAGAACTCACCCAACAAAAATCAAGACACCTTTGCTCCACCAGAAACACCCAAAAGCAATGGGGATTTTAATTCAGCGGAGACACAGGAAAATCATGTTAAAGCTATGCTTATGCAGTTATTAGAGGAACAAAAAGAGGAAATGAACAAGGATACAAGGGAAGTGATCCCTTGTATCCTATCTGACCATCATGGTCTATAGCTGGACCTCAATAACAACAGAAACAGCAAAAAAACCGGCACATACATGGAAATTAAAAAACTTGCTACTCAAGAACAGCTTGGTTAGGGAAGAAATAAAAAAAAAGAAATTAAAGACTTCCTAGAATTCAATGATAATGAAAGCACAACATACCCAAACTTATGGGACACAATGAAGGCAGTGCTAAGAGGAAAGTTCATTGCACTAAGTACCTTCAAAAAGAAATTCAAAACATCTCATACAAGCAACTTAATGGCCCAACTGAAAGGCCTAGAAAAAAAAAAAAAGAAGCAGATACACCAAGGAGAAGCAGACAGATGGAAATAATCAAACACAGGGCTGAAATCAGTCAATTAGAAACAAATAAAACAATTCAAAGAATCAATGAAACCATGAGATGGTTCTTTGAGAAAATCATAAGATATACAAGCCCCTAGCCAAATTAACAAAAAGGCAGAGAGAAACTATCCAAATCAGCAAAATCAGAAATGAAAAGGGGGACATAACTACAGACACTGAGGAAATCCAAACAATCATTAGGTCTTACTACCAAAGTTTATATGCCACAAAATTTGAAAATCTAAATGAAATGGACAATTTTCTTGAGAGATTCCACCTGCCTAAATTAAGCCAAGATCAGGTAAAAAGATTGAATAGACCTATATCCCCCAAGGAAATAGAAGCAGTCACCAACAGCCTCCCTACCAAAAAAAAAAAAAAAAAAAAAAGGCCCTGGGCCAGATGGTTTTAGTGCAGAATTCTACCAGACCTTCAAAGAAGCCCTAACACCAACTCTTTATAAAGTGTTCCACAAAATAGAAAGAGAAGGAAAATTACTGAACTCTTTCTATGAAGCCACAGTCAGCTTGATACCTAAACCACACAAAGATCCAACAAAAACAGAGAACTTCAGAACTATCTCTCTTATGAACATTAACGCAAAAATACTCAATAAAATACTTGCAAACGGAATCCAAGAACACATAAAAGAGATCATCCACCATGACTAAGTAGGCTTCATCCCAGACATGCAAGGGTGGTTCAATATACGCAAATCCATCAATGTGATCCACCATATAAACAAACTGAAGGAGAAAAACCACATGATCATCTCCCTAGATGCTGAAAGAGCATTTGACAAAATCCAACACCCATTCATGTTTAAAGTCTTGGAGAGAACAGGAATACAAGGCACATACCTAAACATAGTAAAGGCAATATACAGCAAGCCTATAGCTAACATCAAACTCAATGGAGAGAAACTCAAATCAATCCCACTGAAATTAGGGACAAGGCAAGGCTGCTCATTGTCTCCATATCTCTTCAACAT
>CM053765.1:60307260-60325128 GCA_028658305.1 Pachyuromys duprasi
CAAATTATCACTATTTGCAGACTATATGATAATATACATGAGTGACCCCAAAAATTCAACCAGGGAACTCCTTCAACTGATAAAAATGTTCAGCAAAGTAGCTGGATACAAAATCAACTCAAAAAAATCAGAAGCCCTCCTATACACCAAAGACAAAAGGGCCGAGAAGGAAATTAGGGAAGCAACACCTTTCACAATAGCCAATAACAACATAAAGTACCTTGGGGTGACTCTAACCAAGCAAGTGAAAGACCTGTATGAAAAAAACCCTCAAATCTCTGAAGAAAGAAATTGAAGAAGATATCAGAAGATGGAAAGGCCTCCCGTGCTCAAGGATTGCTGGGATTAACATAGTGAAAATGGCCATACTACCAAAAGCAATCTACAGGTTCAATGCAATTACCATCAAAATACCTTCACAATTCTTCATAGATCTTGAAAGAAAAATTCTCAACTTCATATGGAGAAACAAAAAACCCAGAATCTCCAAAATAATCCTCTACAACAACCGATCATCTGGAGGTATCTCCATCTCTGACCTCAAGCTGCACTACAGAGCAATAGTAATAAAAACTGCATGGTATTGGCATAGAAACAGAATAGTGGATCAATGGAACCGAATAGAAGACCCAGAAATGAACCCACACACCTATGGATAATTGATTTTTGACAAAGAAGCCAAAACCATCCAGTGGAAAAAAGACAGCATCTTCAACAAACGGTGCTGGTCCAACTGGATATAGGTATGCAGAAAAATGAAAATAGATCCATATTTATTACCCTGCACAAATTTAAAGTCCAAGTGGATCAAAGACCTCAACATAAAACCAGACACACTAAATCGGTTAGAAAAAAAAGTGGGGAAGACCCTAGAGCTCATTGGTACAGGAGACTACTTCCTGAATAGAACACCAACAGCACAGGCTCTAAGATCAACAATCAATAAATGGGACCTCATGAAACTGAAAAGCTTCTGTAAAGTAAAAGACACTGTCATCCAAACCAAAATGACAGCCTACAGACTGGGAAAGGATCTTCACCAACCCTATATCTGACAGAGGGCTAATATCCAGTATATATAAAGAACTCAAGAAGTTAAAAAGCAACAAATCAAATAATCCAATTAAAAAATGGGGTATGGACCTAAACAGAGAACTCTCTGTAGAGGAATGTAGAATGGCGGAAAAACACTTAAAGAAATGCTCAACATCCTTAGCTATCAGGGAGATGCAAATCAAAACAACCCTGAGATTTCACCTTACACCTTTCAGAATCGCTAAGATCAAAAATTTAAGGACAACACATGCTGGAGAGGATGTGGAGAAAAAGGTACCCTCCTCCATTGCTTGTGGGAATGTAAACTCGTACAACCACTCTGGAAATCAATTTGGTGTTTTCTTAGACAATTAAGAATAGTGATTCCTCCAGATCCAGCTATACCACTCCTAGGCATATACCCAAAAGATGTTCAAGTACACCACAAGGACCTTTGGTCAACTATGTTCATAGCTGCTTTATTCGTAATAGCCAGAACCTGGAAACAACCCAGATGCCCCTCAGTTGAGGAATGGATTCAGAAATTGTGGTATTTTCCACAATGGAATACTACTCAGCAATTAAAAAGGAGGAAATTATGAAATTTGCAGGCAAATGGTTGGACCTGGAAACGATCATCCTGAGTGAGGTATCCCAAAAGCAGAAAGACACACATGGTATATACTCACTTATATAGACGTATAAGATAAGATAAACATACTGAAATCTATACAGGTAAAGAAGATAAACACGAAAGAGGACCTGGCATAAGAGGATTAATCCTCACTTAGAAAGTCAAATTGGTTGGACATTGGAGGTAGGAGAAAACAAGTAGTAGGACAAGAGTCTACCACAGAGGGCCTTGGAAAGACTCTACCTAGTATGGTATCAAAACAAAAATTATGAAACATAACCAACCCTTTGGCAGAGTGCAGGGAATCATATGAAAGAAGGGGAAGTTAGTATGACCTGGAGAGGAGAGGAGCTCCGTAAGGACCAAATATATCAGGGCACAGGGGTCTTTTATGAGTCTGTCTCTCCATCCAAGGACCATGTACGGTTATAACCTAGAACCTCTGCTTGTATGTAGCAAATGGTAGCTCAATACCCAAGTGGGTACACTAGTAAGGGGAACAGGGACCATATTGGACATGAACTCAATGGCTGGCTCTTCGACCTCCCCACCTCCCGAGGGAGGAGCAGCCTTGCTAGGCCACAGAAGAGGACATTGCAGCCATTCCTGAAGAGACCTGATGAGCTAGAGTTAGATGGAAGGGGAGGAGGTCCTCCTCTATCAGTGGACTTGGAAAGGGGCAGGGAGGAGATGAGGGAAGGGCGGGATAGGGAGGGAATGAGGGAGGGGGCTACGGCTGGGATTCAAAGTACATAACCTGTGATTAATATAAAATAAAAATGTTAAAATTAAAAAGAAAAGAAAAGATGAAGGATATGGTGCAAGACATGGAAAGAGAGTTAGAAACAATGAAGAAAGCACAAATAGAGAAAACCCTGGAGCTGGAGAACTTAGAGAAAAAAAACAGGAACCACAAAGGTAAATATCACCAACAGAATACAAGAGATGGAAGAGAGAATCTCAGATGCTGAAAATATAAATGCAGAAATTGAGACATCTCTCAAAGAAAAAGTAAAATTGGAAAAGTTCCAAACAAATTTCAATCTACTCCTAAAGACTATATCTTTTAAAATATTTTTTTTAGCATTCCATGTTTACTTCAAAGTTGTCAGTTATACTGAAGTCTAGGTTTTGAACCTTCTAGGTGGTTATGGCTGTTCTGCTGTTATTTATACTGAAGTAGTCATTGTGCTTTCTATACATACACTGCTCCATCCTGGTTAAAAGATTAATAATCTCTCATTTTCCTGACCATCTGACAATTTTCCTCACGTTGGGCCATTCAGTTTTCCTGTGCAAGTACCCTAACACGTGTATCTTAATGTTAAAGTTCCCTGAGGAAGCTTCCTGGATTCCAGAGAGAACTCTAAACTGCTTTTTTTTTTCCAATTTGAGAATAAACTGATTCTCAGAATCCCTAAAATTTGGCAATTGAAACGTGTGTCTATGTAGAACTCCTGCAGTGCCTTGTAGTTGGTTGTCAATACGGTGATCAAGCAGTTCTTATAGTATCCAATATTAGAAAGCACAGACAGTAGAACAACTTGGCATTCAAGAGAAGTACTCTGCCATAGTGAGCAGTGCACAGAAAGATTTGAACATTTAGTTGTTGGTCTAGTTGGTTTGTTCATTAGTTTGTTTTGAGATAATGTTTCTCTTTATGGTTCTGGATATGTTGGAACTTACCTGTTTCTTCCTAGCAAAACAATCCACCAGAGGGAAAGCAAAATATTCTAGGGTATAAAAATCCTTTAAAAAATAAAGCCAACAATACAAACCCGATAAAAATACAGAAAGCAATATTTAAGGTTGAAGAAAAGAATGAACATAGCCATGAGACTATAGAAAGAAATAAGAAGCCATAATTACTAACATAAAGTAATACTGAGAATACAACCAACAACATAAAAATCATCATAGTCATTGTAATAGACTTACATTTCAATAACTCTTTAAGTAATAAAGGCCTCAATTCTGCAGTAGAAAAAAAAACAGAATGATTAAATGGATCAAGAAACTAAATCTAAAAGAATAAAAAGACAAAGAGAAAGAAAAAGCTAAGTTTATCTACATATTATCTACAAGAACTATTTCATATCTTTAAAGGTAATCAACACCTTATATTAAAAGAATGGACAAAAGCAATCCAAGAAAATGGGATCAGAAAGCAAGGAGGTGTCCTACTATTTAAGAAAATAATCATAAAAATTTTACTAATAATTAGAAAAGATAAAAAGGACACTACATTCTAATCAAGGACATATTTAACCAAGAAGGCATTACTATCTTAAACTCATATGCATCAAACTGTGATGCAAACAATTTCATAAAAATATTTTTTCTGTATTTAAGGACACTAATTAACAACAATTCATTAATTGCAGGTAATAACCAATTTCAGATATCCCACATTCTTCATTGGATGGTTCATTTGGACAAACATACAGAGGAACATCAAAGTTAACAGATATCCACATAATATTCTACCCAAACACCAAAATGTATACATTATACTCAGAAATACATAAAAGCTTCTCTAAAATAGATCACATCCTGGTATTTAAAACAAATCTTTACAAATTCAAAAATACTGAAATAAATTAACGATTCCTACATGACCATAATGTAATAATACAAAAAAACTGAAAACAAACAAATCTCTATTAAATATGTAAACTCATTGAAATTAACAAACTCTTTACAGAATGATGAACAAGTTAAATTAGAAATCAAAAAAGAAAGCAAAAATTCCCAGGAATTAAAAGAAAACAAAAATACAACATAGTGTAGCTTGTTGGACATAGTTAAAACAATTTTATAGGGGAAAGAAATGCATAGCTCTAAGTGCTTACATTTAAAAATCATAATAAAACACTAATAAATGACATAATGATACATCTTAAAATTTGAAAAATGAGAACAAATATAAACCCAATCAGTGTTGAGAAATAATAAAAATCTGAGCAGACTTTAATGAATTATAGAGAACAATACAAATAATCAACAAATCTAAGAGATGGTTCATTGAAAGATGAATAAGTCTGTCAGACTCTTGGCCCAGCTAACACAAAGAAATGAAGAGAATATAGAATTAACCAGTACAAATAAATTGTTTTTTCATATACCAATAAGAAGCATACAGAGAAAAAAAATCATGGACACACTCCCATTCGCAATGGTCTCAAATAAAATAAGGTATCTAGGCATAACCCTAACCAAGAAAATAAATGACATCTGTGATAAAAACCCAAAACTTCTGAAGATAAAGATAAAGAAAGACAGTAGAGAATGGAAAGACATCCCATGTTTATGGATTGGTAGAATTAATATTGTGAAAAGGACCATTTTATCAAGAGATGTTTATAGAATCAATGCAATCCCTATCAATATTCCCCTTATGAACAAAATTTAAAAAAAGCTATTCTAAAAAATATATGGAACTATAAAGTACACCAGGTAGGAGAAACAACTCTGACCAAAAGGAACAATGCTGTGGACATTATCATTCCATATCTTCAGATAAATTATAGAGTAATAGTAATAAAAGCATTATGGTACTGGCACAAAAAGAGACCTGTAGACCAATGTAAAAAAACAAACATCTAGACATAAGTACAAATAACTTTAACTATTCAATATTTGACAAAGCTTCAAAAACATATATTGGAGAACAGAAAGCATCTTTAACAAACAGTGCTGGAAAAATTTGATGTTCACATGTCAAAAAAATGATATTAGACCTATATCTATTAGCTTGCAAAAAAAAACTAACTCCAAATATATCAAAGACCTGAAACTGCTAGAAGAAAACATACCCAGTATCCTACATGGTATAGCAGTGAAGGAGTTTATGAATAAGACCCTACTTGTGTTATCTTAGACCACAACTCCTATAGAAGACCCCTTCTCTATGGGAGGCCACAGCAGTACTAGGAACCTTAGGGAAGACACCATGTGCCACCTGCCCACAAATTTTAGAGCTTGCCAAACTGTCTCCAATAGCACCACCTCCCCTCAACTCTATATCTCACCCCGTAACTCCAGCAGAAGACCCCTACTCTTCTAGAGGCATGCCAGTACTAGCAACCTCAGGCCCACAATTCTGGCAGAATACCTTTGCTCTACCAGAGGTCAAGCTGTTCTAGAAACTCCAAAGGCCACACGGTTACATGGAACCAGAGCCATGCCATTATCCAGAATCCAAGAAGCCATACCAGTTCCCTGAACACTAAAACCTCAGGGGTTATGCAGGCCACCCAAACCCAGGAGCAGACATCCTATTTGATCTAAAGACTGATATCCACATAATAACATGTGGTCACCAGAACCACATGTTACTCAGGCCAGAAGACCAGAGATGAAACAGAAGTCAAGGAAGAAAACATTCAAGAAAACATCCATGTAAAAAAGATAATATTAGAAATGGGTACCGAAACCCATTATTAGCAAATCCCTCATACCTAGAGGCCAGCATAAGAGAATAATCAATAACATCTAGAGCAATATGGAACCGCCAGAGCTAAGCTATCTTACCACATCTTCTCTAGATATTCCAGTGCAGCTGAAGGACAAGAAAATGACCTTAAAACATCATGATGATGGCAGAGGCCCTTAAAGAGGAAATGAATAAAGAACCCTTAAAGAAATTCAGGAAAGCACAATGAAACATTTGAAGGGATTGGATAAAACTGTTCAAGATATAAAAATGAAAATAGAAGCAATAAATAAAATACAAACTGCGGAACTCCTGAAGATAGAAAATGGAGGTAAGTGGACAGGAACTATAGACACAAACATAACCAACAGAATGGAATACAAGGAAGAGAGAATCTCAAACTTAGAATATACAATAGATAAAATTGATATATCCATCACAGATAATGTTAAATCTAAAAAGCTCCTGATAAGAAAATGTCAAGGTTATCAAGGACACTAAGAAAATACCAAATCAAAGATGACTATGAATAGAAAAAGAAGATTCCTAGCTCAAAGGCCTAGTTATATTTTTAACAAAATCATAGAAGAAAATGTTCCTAACTCAAGGAAGGATAAGTTCCAGTTATCACTGTCTCAGATTTCAAGCTGTACTACAGAGAAATAATAATAAAAACCACATGGTATTGACATAAAAAACAGTTGATCAATGTTATCAAATCAAAATCCCAGACATAAATCCACATTCCTATGGACACCTGATTTTGACAAAGTATCCAAAACTATGCTATAAAAAAAGAAAACATCTTGGAGATCCAAGATGGTGACGCCAGGTGAACACTCCATCCGAGGAGCAGGACAGCAACATCGGTATAGAGACCAAGAGACTGGACTCTGGGCCCTAAAACATCAGCAATCGTGTTTCCCGGGTGAGAGGAAACTCCACGGTGCAGGAATCAGTCGAGCCACTCTCAGGTCACTCAGCCAGAACCCGGAAGAGATCCCGGATCGTGCAGGCACTTGGTCACCAGACCAGACCCACCTGCCTGTGTGTCCTGATCACCTTCCCAGGCTGAACTGTGGGCACAAAAACACCAGAGACTGGGAGTTCCAGTCCCGAGAAAAACCCACCGGGAAGGTAGGAAATGGGGCTGACCTCAGGTCACCCAGTCTTCCCCAGGAAAAGGTCCCGCAGGCCAGCAGACACACAGCCCCCAGCCCTGAGCACAGAGCTCCAGTCACGAGCACAGAGACTTGCTGCACACCTGACTCTCTCTCACAGACAGAACTGTGTGTCCCAGGGCATCAGACTGGGTTTCTCTGTCAGGAGAAAACCCCACAGGAAAGGAAGCAAACAGGGACTGACTTCAGGTCATCCAGCTTATCCCTGGAAAAGATCCCACAGACCAGTGGGTGTGCATGCCACTAGCCTAGAGACCTGCTACACACCTGACTCTCCTTCACAGAAAGAATTATGTGTCCCTGGGCATCAGAGACTGGGAGTCCCTGTCGGGAGAAAACCTGACAGAGAGGGAGACAACCTAGAGCACTCAGCTGACCTCCCCCCCACCCCACCCCCCCACCAGCAGACATGGGAAAGTTCTTGGGAAAAGGTCTCAGGTTCCCACCCAGGCAGCAACTTGGAGCCACCACCTGCCAGTGCCTGCACGCTCTATATGCCACCCCAAACACCATAGACTGGGCTTTCTTGTTGGGAGAAAACCCCACAGTGGTGGGGGGGGGACATCTGGCCCTATATCAGGATACCTAGCTCCTGAAAGGTTTCTGGCTATCCAAAGGCTCCTGACTCTAACCTCCAGCTGCACGCATGAGAGCAGAGCTCACCTGCCACTCACTACTGCTTGGGTACTCAGGCACAGAGCCCCAACCTCAGACCTATAGAAGCCTGGGATCCCCAAGATCAACCACCAGATACTGCTCCAAGGGGCATCCAGTTATCCCTAATTAAACTGATCAAACCACAAGGCACCCAAGTTACAGCAGCATCTCACTAAATTTACAGCAAGAAACTCAGAAGCAGGGCAGGATTTCTCTGGGTGAGAGGAGAGCCCTCTCAACTAACAAGAACCACAGCTACCACTCAGGTCTGTATGCCTGAGGTGAGCTGTGGCAATTCCTGAAAAACACCGGCCATTCTGTGACCATACCCAAAAAGCTGAGGAGGCTTCCTTTAGGAAAAACGATCTTCCTGCCAAGGGATTCTCTCCAACACAGGATTCCAGGAACTATCAGAAACTAACATCCAATGGGTAGAGGCCACAATAAAAGCTCAACCAACAAAAGACAGAGCAATATGGCATCTCCAGAATCTAGTTATCCAGGGGCAAGCAGCCCTGGACACCACAGCATAATTAAAATTCAAGAAGATGATCTAACATCTATGCTTATGAAGAGGATAATATAGGAAACAAATAAAATGCATAAAGAACTAGAGGAAGATAAAGACAAACATATATGGCCATCTGTAAAAAAATAGAGGAAGATAAACACAAACAGATATGGCCATCCGTAAAGAAATAGAAGACGTTGCAGCCAAACAGTTTGTGGCCTTTAGAGAGGAAATACTTAAATCACTGAAAGAAATAAAAGAAACAGGAATGTTCAAACAAACAGCACAATGAATTGAAGAAAAACCAGGAAAATACAGTCAGACAAGTGAAGGAGATCAACAAAACGGCTCAAGATCTGAAGACAGAATTGGAAAAATTAAAGAAAGCACAAATGGAGGAAATTGTGGAGAGAAAGAACTTAGGGGAGAAAACAGGAACTACAGAGGTAAGCATAACCAATAGACTACAAGAGATGGAAGAAAGAATCTCAGGTGTGGAAGAAACAATGGAAGAAATCGATGTATACATCAAAGAAAATGTTAAATTTAAAAAATTCCTGACACAGACAGTCCAAAAAATCCAAGACAACATGAAAAGACAAAATCTAAGAATAACAGGAATAGAGGAAAAAGAATATTCCCTCCTCCAAGGCCCAGAAAATATTTTCAACAAAATCATAGAAGAAAATTTCCCCAACTTAAAGAAGAGGCCTGTAAGAATACAAGAGGCCTACAGAACACCCAATAAATTAGACCAGAAAAGAAAATCCTCCCACCACATAATAATCAAAACAGGAAGTATACAGGACAAAAAAAAATGCTAAAAGCTGCAATGGCAAAAGGCAAAGTAACATAATGGCAAACCCATCAGAATCACACCTGACATCTCAACAGAGATTATGAAAGCCAGAGGGCCTGGACAAATGTCATGCAGACCCTAATCGAACACAGATGTCAGCCCAGGCTACTATATCCAGCAAAACTCTCAGTCCTCATAGACGGAGAAAACAAGATATTCAATGATAAAAACAAATTTCACACAAATCCAGTGTTACAGACAACACAAGAAGGAAAAATACAACCCGAGAAAACTACTTCCAAGAAAACACAAAAAATAATTAATTTCACTACAGCAAAACAAAAAATAACCAAGCACACAAACTTACTACCACAGCCAACATCAAAATCAAAGGATCTAATAGCCACTGGTCATTAATCTCTCTCAACATCAATGGACTCAATTTTCCAATAAAAAGACACAGACTAACAGAATGGATGCGTAAACAAGACCCAAAACTCTGCTGCATACAAGAAACACACCTAAGTCACAAAGAGAGACATTACCTGAGGGTAAAGGGCTGGAAGATGGTTTTCCAAGCAAACGAACCCAAGAAGAAAGCAGGAGTAGCCATTCTAATATCTGATAAAATTGACATTCAACCAAAATTAATAAAAAGAGATGGGGAAGAACACTTCATACTCATCAAGGGAAAATTCCACCAGGAGGACATCATAAGCCTGAACATCTATACTCCAAATACAAGGGCACCCACACTTGTAAAAGAAACATTAATAAAACTGATACCATACACAGATCCCCACACAATAATAGTTGGAGACTTAGACACCTCACTCTTAACAAAGGACAGGTCAACAAAACAGAAATTAAACAAAGAAACAATGTCTCTAACAGAGGTCATGAATCAAATGGACCTAACAGACATCTACAGAATCTTACGCCCAAACACAAAAGAATTGACCTTCTTTTCAGCACTTCATGGAACTTTCTCCAAAATAAACCATATAGTTGGTCACAAAGCAAGCCTCAACAGATAAAAGAAAATTGAAATAATCCCTTGTATAATATCTGATCACCAAGGACTAAAGCTGGACCTCATCAACAACAGAAATAGCAAAAACAGAACAACTTGCTACTAAATGACAGCTAGGTCAGGCAAGAAATAAAGAAATTAAAGTCTTCTTAGATTTCAATGAAAATGAAGACACACCATACCTAAACTTATGGAACACAATGAAAGCAGTGATAAGATGGAAGTTCATAGCACTATGGACCTTCAAAAAGAAATTCGAGACATCTCATTCAAGCAACTTAATGTCTCATCTAAAAGTCCTGGAAAAAAAATGAGAGACACCAAAAAGAAGTAGATGGATGAAAATATTCAAACTCAGGGCTGAAATCAATAAATTAGAAACAAATAAAACAATTCAAAGAATCAATGAAACCAAGAGCTGGTTCTTTGAGAAAATCAACAAGATAGACAAACCCTTAGCCAAACTAATTAAAAAGCAGAGAGACATTATTCAAATTAGCAAAAATCAGAAATGAAAAGGGGGACATAACAACATACTCTGAGGAAATCCAAACAATCATTAGGACTTACTTCAAAAGTCTATATGCCACAAAATTTGAAAATCAAAATGAAATAGACAATGTTCTTGATTGATTCCATTTACCAAAGCTGAATCATGACCAGGTAAATAATTAAATAGTCCTATATCCCCTAAGGAAATAGAAATGGCTATCAAAAATCTCCCATGCCAAAAAAAGCCCAGGACCGGATGGTTTCAGCACAGAATTCTATCAGAGCTTCAAAGAAGAGCTAATTCCAGTTCTCTTCAAACTATTCCACAAAATAGAAACAGAAGGAACACTACCAAACTCATTCTATGAAGCCACAGTCACCTTGATACCTAAACCTCACAAAGATCCAAGAAAGAAAGATAATTTCAGCCTAATCTCCCTTATGAACATTGATGCAAATATACTCAAAAAAATACTTGCAAATTTAATACAAGAGCACACTATGACCAAGTAGGCTTCATCCCAGGTATTCAGGGGTGGTTCACCATACAGAAATCCATCAATGTAATCCACCATATTTACAAATTGAAAGAAAAAAAGCACATGATAATTTCCTTAGATTCTGAAAAAGCATTTGACAAAATCCAACACCCATTTATGTTGAAAGTCTTGGAGCGATCAGGGATACAAGGCACTTACCTAAACATAGTAAAGGCAATATAAAGCAAGCCTACAGCCAACATCAAACTAAAAAGAGAAAAACTTAAATCAATCCCACTGAAGTCAAGGACAAGACAAAGCTGCCCACTCTCTACCTATCTCTTCAATATAGTTCTGGAATTCCTTGCTAGAGCAATAAGAGAAGTGAAGGATATCAAGGGGATACAAATCGGAAAGGAAGAAGTCAAAGTATCACTACTTGCAGATGATATGATAGAATACCTAAGTGATCCCAAAAATTTTACCAGAGAAATCCTACAGCTGATAAACACCTTCAACAAAGTGGTTGGATACAAAATAAACTCAAAAAACTCAGTAGACCTCCTGTATACAAAAGACAAAAGGGCTGAGAAAGAAATTATTGAACAGCACCCTTCACAATAGCCACAAAAGACATAAAGTACCTTGGTATGACCCTTACCAAGTCAGTCAAAGACTTGTATGAAAAAAAATATCAAGTCCCTGAAGAAAGAATTAGAAGAAGATATCAGAAGATGGAAAGATCTCCCATGCTCATGCCCTGGCAGGATTAACATAGTAAAAATAGCCATCTTACCAAAAGCAATCTACAGATCAAGCAATTCCTATTAAAATACCAAAAGAATTCTTTACAGACCTTGAAAGAAAAAATTCTCAACTTCAAATGGAATAACAAGAAACGAGGAGTTTCTTTTGGAGGTATCTCCATCTGTGATCTCAAGCTGTACTATAGAGCAATAGTAATAAAAACTGTATGGTACTGACATAGAAACAGAATGGTGGATCAATGGAACCGAATAGAAGACCCAGAAATAAACCGACACACTTACGGACACCTGATTTTTCACAAAGATGCCAAAACCACACAATGGAAAAAAGATAGCATCTTCAACAAATGGTGCTAGTCTAATTGGATATCTACAGGTAGAAAAATGCAAATAAATCCATACTTATCACCCTGCACAAAACTAAAGTCCAAGTGGATCAAAGATCTCAACATAAACCTAGACATATTAAATCGGTTAGAGGAAAAAGTGGGGGAGAACCTTGAACTCATTGGCAAAGGAGACAACTTCCTGAACAGAACACCAACACCACAGGCTATAAGAGCAACAATCAATAAATGGGACCTCATGAAACTGAAAAGCTTCCGTAAAGCAAAGGACACTGTCATCAAAACAAAACGACTGCCTACAGATTGGGAAAGAATCTTCACCAACCCTTTATCTGACAAAGGGCTAATATCCAGTATATATAAAGAACTAAAGAAGTTGAAAATCAACAAATCAAGTAATCCAATTAAAAAATGGAGAACAGAGCTAAACAGAGAATTCTCTGTAGAGGAATATAGAATGGCAGAGAAACACTTAAAGAAATGCTCAACTCATTAGCCATCAGGGAAATGCAAATCAAAACGACCCTGAGATTTCACCTTTTGCCCATCAGAATGGCCAAGATCATAAATTCAAGTGACAACACATGCTGGAGAGGTTGTAGAGAAAGAGGAACCCTCCTCCACTGGTGCTGGGTATGTAAACTTGTACAACCACTTTGGAAATTAATCTGGCACTTTCTCAGACAACTAGGAATAGTGCTTTCTCAAGATCCAGCTATACTATTCCTAGGAACTTCTCCAAAAGAGGCTCAAATACACAATAAGGACATTTGCTCAAGTATGTTTGTAGCAGCTTTATTTGTAATAGCCAGAAGGTGGAAACAACCCAGGTGCCCCTTAACTGAGGAATAGATTCAGAGATTGTGGTACATCTACACAATGGAATATTACTCAGCAATGAAAAACACGGAAATCATGAAATTTGCAGGTAAATGGTGAGAACTGGAAAGGATCATCCTGAGTGAAACAGAAACAGAAAGACATATAGGGAATATACTCATTCATATAGACATGTAATATAGGATAAACCTACTAAAATCTGTACACCTAAAGAAACTAATCAAGAGGGAGGACTCTGGCTAAAATCCTCAATCCCCAGTCAGAAAGGCAAAGAGAATGGACATCAGAAGAAAAAGAAAACAGGGAACAAGTTAGGAGCCTGTCACAGAGGGCCTCTGAAAGGCTCTGTCCTGCAGACTATCAAAGCCTAACTTCGGGCAGAGTGCAGTTAGATCTAGAGAGTGCAGGAGCTCCACAAGGAGATCAACAGAACCAAAAAAATCTGGGCACAGGGGTCTTTCCTGAGACTGATAATCCAACCAAGTACTATGCATGGAGATACCCTAGAACCCCTGCACAGATGTATCCCACGGCAGTTCAGTGTCCAAGTGGGTTTCATAGTTATGGGAACAAGGGCTGCCTCTGACATGAACTGATTGGCCTGCTCTTTTATCACCTCCACCTGAAGGGGAAGCAGCCTTACCAGGCCACAGAGGAAGAAAATGCAGCCACTCCTGATGAGACCTAATAGACTAGGATCAGATGGAAGGAAAAGAAGACCTCCCCTATCAGTGGACTTGTGGAGAGGCATGCATGGAGAAGTGTGAGGAAGGAAGGGATTGGGAGGGGAGGGAGGAGGGAGCTATGGGGGGGGATACAAAGTGAATAAGTGTAATTAATAAAAAATATTTAAAAAATTGAAAACAAATCTTTAATAAATGGTTCTAGTCTAAGTAGATGTCTGCATATAGAAGAATGCAAATAAATCTAATTCTATCACCCTGCACAAAACTTAAGTCCAAGTGGATCAGAGACCTCGATATAAAATGAATTAAGGGGCAAAGTGAATAATCAGAAACAATTTGACAGATGAGTCCAAGATAGGATATGCCCAACTCTCATAAGAACCTACAGGAAAGAGAAGCTACTTAGGACAGTGCAGATAGAATGAGAAGTAGAGTACAATCAGTAATATAGTAGAGTTCCTGAAGATGGTACAGTAGAGTTTGGGAGGACAGTACAGTTTGGTGCAGTTCAATTGAGTTCATGGATTTCATGGCAGTTTTTTCAAGCAGAGCAATTCAGCGAGAAGTAGAAAGTAGCCACTTTGAATCGGTCAGCTTGGAGAGGAGCTTTGAGCCAGAACAGCTGAGTTGAACCAGCCAGCCAGAATTTTAAAAAAAGCTAGAAGGGTGAGTTTATTCAGCAGTAAGTCTGGGAGGCTGAAAATGTTCTAGGCCTAGATTAGCAGATAAAGGCTGCAAACTGAAGCCTTCAAGGCCCAAGCTAGCAGAAGATTATATTGTATGGAAGTCATATTGAAAACAAACATCAAAGCTACAGTAACCTACTACCTTATTATAGAATAAATAGCTCCATAATTCTCTACCTTGTTCCTTTTAGACAAGGCCTCTCTCTGAACCGTAACTCACTACTTTTTGCCTGGGTTAGCAGTCAGCAAGCCCCAGTCATCCTTCTGTCTCCCCTTCCACAATACTGGGATCAGTGTTGGGCACAGCAACATGTAAGTTTCAAACTCAGATCTTTATGTCTGTACAGCAAGAGCTCTTATGCAGTGAGCTATTTTCCTGGAAAAAGTATTTTAAAATAAATAATATAGCTCTTTAAGGGGGCAGAGCAGAACATGTGTGGGATTTCTCTGCACCTTCCTGTCAATCTTACTATAAACCTAAAATATTCAAAGTATTAAACATTTAGTGATGACATTAATGAAGTTCCACCCTCTTGCTAAAATTGCTTTTAAAATTTTCTCATTGTTCTTGAAATTACACCCAACATACCAATAAAATCATGGCAGCCAAAAGGAACAAAAATGATCTTGTCTGAAACTGAATTTCAAAGTCAGGATGTGACAATGACATGGCTGCAAGCAGCTTATTCACAGACCCTGATCACAGGTATTACAAGTCAGAGACAGATGAAGAATTGGGTAGAGGCTCATCATTCAAAAGCTTCTGCTCAATTCCTAGCTTCCTGAGGAACCACCATACTGGTTTCCACAGTGGCTGTATGCATTTCCACGAGCAATGAGTGAGTTTTTCCTAGTTCCACACTCTTGTCATCATGGATTTTCATGTCTTTTATTGTTTTTATCCATTCTGACTAGTGTAAGAAGAAATCTCAAAATTATTTTAATGTATGTTTCGCCGGTGACTTAAATATTAAACATTTAAGTTTCTCAGATGTTTGAATTTCCTCTTTTGAAAATTCTTTCTTTAGTTCTGCACCCAATATTTAACTGAGGTCTTTGTTTTCTTGACATCCCGTCTTTTGAGATTTTGATGTATTTTGGATATAAGCCCTGTATTTAATGTATAGTCAGTAAACTTGTTTTCCATTTTGTATTTTGCCACTTTTTCAAAATGATTGTATTTTCAGCTATTGAAAAGCTTTTCAGTTTCATGAGGACCCATTTATTAATAGTTTTTTTGAGTGTCTATACTATTGGTGTTCTGTTCAGACATATTTTGCTGTGCCAATGAATTCAAGACTTGGTCCCATTATCAATTATATCAGAGTCATTTTATTTGCCCTTAAATCTTTCAAATACCCAAAGAATGTTCCATTCTAGTTTGGAAACATATGTTCAGCACTCTTTATTTCTGCTGTATTCATAAAAACCAGAAATTGGGAACAACCTAGATGTTCATCAATGGATGAATGGATAAAAAAATGTGGTATAAAGTTAAATATTATTCAGTGGTTAAAAAAAAAACAAGTCATGAAATTCTCAAGAAAAAAAATGGATGGAAGATTTAAAAAATCCTGAATGAGATAACCCAGACTCAGAAAGACAAAAATGGTATGAGTTCATTTATATGTGGATGTTAGCTGTTAAGTCATTGATAATTAATCTACAATCCATGTAACAACTGAGGTTATGTATAGAGTAATGTATTAAAGAAGAAGGATGGTTATCTCTAGGAAGGAGAAATAGTTATAGATGGACTGGAGGGGAAATGGAACTGTGGAGTGGGAGGACAGAGCGGGAGGGAGAGGTTACAAAGAAGGACAGCTGAAACTAACAGCCATTTTAGGAATCATGCAGAAACAATACAGTAGATGCTTCCTAAAATATATACATATATGAAGGCAATTTAAATTAATTAATCAAGTAACTGGAGAGTAGAGATGGAGCCCAACTGGACATGTCCTGTCATCAAATGAAGGAGGTTACCAAAGGGGAAAGATGAACATCAATCCAGTTACAGCTCCTTTAATCTACAATAGTTACCTACTTGCAGGATAAGCTGCTGCAATAGTGGCATGAATCTGGTGGATGTAACCAATCAATATCTTATTTGATTTAAGACCCATTCCATGAGATGGAGCTCATACCTGATGCTACTTGGATGGGGTACCAACGCCTGAGATTAGTTAGGACAGGAAATTAGGGGAAATAAAATACTAATATTCTTCTAAAGAAATGTAGCAATAAAATGACCTGGAATGGCCTTCTGTTATACTCATAGATCATATATTTCTCAGACATCATCAGAGAAGCTTCCTCCTGCAGCAGATGGAAACACATACAGAAACCCACAGACAAATATGCAGAGTGAGAGACCTTGGAACACTCAAGTCTAAATGGGATGTCTTGATCAAATCCCTCTTCTCAGGGATCATGAAACTGTGGACAAGGATTTGGAAAGAATGTGAGAATAGAAGGTATGCAAGACAATAATAAAGCAAGGTCTGTAAACACCAAACAACTGGTGCACATTAAACTAAGAGACTCCAGCAGCATATGCAGTTCCTGTGCAAGTTTGTACCAAATGAGGTCCTAGAGCTGAGATGAGAATTGGACACATGCTTGCATCCCTAACCCAGAAGCTATCTCCAGCTGATAACCAGTTGCAAATGAAAAATTTGTTTTCTTCAAGGGATTCTAAAGGAATCTAACTGGAAAAACAAACGCTGCAGAGAGGGTAAGCATAAAATGAACTCAGTGGCATTTTTAGAAGTTCTTTGCTTCATAGTGTTGAATCAGGGCTTCCTTTATGTATGTGTAGTAGATGCTGGTTTTGTATTTTTATGGGATTCATTCTTGGTATGTGAAAGTTTGAGCCTTTGCTTCTATATGTACTTCTTGTACTTTTTCTTTGGTTCCTTTTATTGCTTGTTTGTCCTAATCACGTCTGTTTTTGTGTTTGCTTGTTTTGTTTTTTAAGACAGTATTTAGCAACAGAACAGGAGCATGCCAAAGAGGACCTATGGGGGGGGGGGTCAATGTAGCGATGTATCAGAGCGGATATTAAGACTCGAGATCAAGCCTCTGACAGAGGGCGAGAGTAATGATAGATCTGGGGGAGGTTGTTGAGACTTGGGGAGAACAAGAGCTCCACAAAGACCAAACTGAGCAGGGCACAGGGGTCTTGTATGAGACGGTTTCTACAATCAAGGACCATGTGTGGTTGTGGACTGGAACCCCCGCACGGATGGGGCCCATGATAACTTGGTGTAGGGCTGAAGACCCT
>CM053765.1:60325628-60391559 GCA_028658305.1 Pachyuromys duprasi
CCCCATATAAGCCGGGGAGTGACAGACTGGCTAGATCCCAGGGGAGGACTTTGCAGCCAGCCCTGAGGAGACAGGATAAGCTGGGGTTGGATGGAAGGGAAGGAGGTCCTCCCCTGTTGGTGGACTTGGAGGGGGCGGGGAAGAAGGAGATGAGGGAGGGAGTGGGAGGGTAGGAGGGAATGGGGGAGGGGGCTACGCCGGGGATTCAAAGTACCTAACCTGTGATTGAGATAAAAATAACTAAATTAAAAAAAAAAAGACAGTATTTCTCTTTGTAGCTCTTGCTGTCCTGAAACTCACTTTGTAGACCATCTGGCCTCGAAATCAGAGATCTGCCTGATTCTGTCTCTGGAGTCCCAGGATTAAAGGTGTGTGCCACCAGAGCCTGCCCGACTGTTTGTTTTCTCAGAAAAGGCAGAAAGGTAAGGGGAACAGGGACTGTTTCAGTCATGAACTCAATGGCTGCCCCTCTTTGACCCTCCCCCATACACGCCCAGGAGTAACAGCCTGGCTAGTTCCCAGGGGAGGACATTGCAGCCAGCCCTGAGGAGACAAGATGAACTGGGATCGGATGGAAGGGGAAGAGGTCCTCACCTGTCGGTGGACATGAAGGGGGTCGGGGAGGAGATGAGGGAGGGATGGGGAGAGTGGGAGGGAATAAGAGAGGGGGCTACACCTGGGATGCAAAGTACGTAACCTTCGATTAATATAAAAATAAATAAATTACATTTAAAAAAGAAAAGAAAAGGCAGAAAGGGTATGGATCTGGGTGGGAGGTGAAGTGAGGAGGAACTGGGAGGATAAGAGGAAGAGGAGAAATCAGAATATACTGTTTGAGAAAAAATATCTATTTTCAGTAACAGAAAAACAAAGGATAATAAAAGCATCTGTTTATTGCTGCACATCTAGTATTCAGGGTCAAATTTTGGGTCAAAACTTTTGTGGGTGAGTTGGTGATCACCTGTCTCCACTAGGAGTTCTAGTGTCTAATTAGTGGGTGTCCTCTTCAGTCTCATGACCCTTCTACTAGGAGTCTCAGAGTCACCCCCATACCCTCCCAGAAGCCTGCCTTGTCCTAGATCTCCAGCTTGCCACAGAGATGCCCCATCTATGGTTTCTCTTCTAATTGCAGGCCTTCTGTTCTTCGGCGCCCTCTCTCCCTCACACCCTTTCCAAGTCTGATTTCTACCCTCATTTCTCTCTGTATTCTCTTTCCCACCTTGTTCTTTCTCAATAACCACTTCTGCTGTCTTCCTTGTTACTTATCCTCTTTGCATCTTTGAATTTTAGTATGTTTATCTTTTCCTTTATGGCTAAATCTGATTATAAGTGAGTGCATACCATGTGTGTTTTTTCTGGGTCTGAGTTACCTCACTCAGAATGATCTTTCCTTGTTCTGTCAACTTGCCTGAGAATTTCATGATTCCATTGTGTCTAATAACTGACGAATATTCCATTGTGAAGATGTACCAGTTTCTTTATCCATTCTTCAGTTCATGGACTTCTGAGCTGTTTTCAGTTTCTGGCTATTATGAATAAAGCTGCCATGAAAAAAAGTTGAGCAAGTGTCCTTGAGTATGGTAGAGCATTTTTAGGATACATGTCTAGGAGTCTAGGAGTCTTATAGCTGGGTCATGAGGTAGAGCTAGTCTCAATTTTCTGAGAAAGTGGCAGGTTGATTTCCAAAGTGGTTGTAAAAGTTTGCAGTACCACCAACAATGAGGAGTGTTCTCCTTTCCCCACAACCTCAGCAGCATGTGCTGTCTCTTGAGTTTTGATCTTAGCCATTCTGATAGGTGTAAGAGTGAATCTCAGAGTTGTTTTGTTTTGCATTTCTCTGATGAGTAACTGTGTTGAGTATTTCTTTTCTTTTTTCTTTTAATGTTTTTCGTTTTGTATATTTTCTTTTGTTATTTACTTTACATCCCAAGGGTGCTCTATCCTTTCTCTCTTCCCACTTTCCTCCCTTCCTCCCTTCTCCTTTTCTCCTTCCCCTGGCCCTTTCCCCCAGAAAAGAGGAGATCCCCTCCCTGCATATGAACCTTCCCCAATTCATCAAGTCACATCAGGAGTGAGCATAGATGAGCAAATGTCCTTGTTGTGTGAACATCTTTTGGGTGGTATAGCTGGGTCTGGAGGTAGGACTATTCCCAATTTTCTGAGGAAGTTCCAAATTCATTTCCAGAGAGGTTTTATAAGCTTACATTCCTACCAGCAATGGAGGGGTGTTCCTCTTTCTCCACTTCCTCACCAGCATGTGTTATAACTTAAGTTTTTTTATCTTAAATCCATTCTGATAGGTGTAGGAAATAATCTTAGAGTCATTTTGATTTGCATTTCTCTGATGATTAAGGACATTGAGCATTTCTTTAAGTGATTCTCAGCCAATAGAGATTCTTCTGCTGTGAATTCTCAATTTAGCACTGTACCCATTTTTAATTGGATTATTTTATTTATTGATGTTTAATTTCTTAAGTTCTTTGTATATTTTAGATATTTTAGACAGCCTGCTGTCTGATGTAGGGTTGCTGAAGATCTTTCCCCAATCTATGTGTTGCTATTTTATTCTATTCACAGTGTCTTTTGACTTACAAAAGCTTCTCAGTTTCATGAGATAGCATTTATTAATTGTTGATCTCAGCCTATGCTGTTGGTATTTTGTTCTATTCACAGTGTCTTTTGACTTACAAAAGCTTCTCAGTTTCATGAGATAGCATTTATTAATTGTTGATCTCAGCCTATGCTGTTTGTGTTATATTCATGAACTTGTCTCCTATGCCAATAAGTTTCAGACTTTTCCCCAATTTATCTTATAATAGGTATAAAGTCTCTGGTTTTATGTCAAGGTCTTTGATCCACTTGGATTTGAGTTTTGTTCAGGGTGATAAAATACAGGTTTATTTTCATTTTTTCTGCTTGTAGACATCCAGTTAGATGAACACCATTATTTAAAGATGCGTTCTTTTCTTGTTCCATCCATTTGCCTGCAAATTTCATGATTTCCTCATTTTTAATAGCTGAGTACTATTCCATTGGGTAGCTGTACCACAATTTCTGTATCAGTTCTTCTGTTGAGGGACATCTAGGCTGTTTTCATATTCTTGCTATTACAAATAAAGATGCTATGAACATAGTTGAGGAAATGTCCTTATTGAACGGTGAGACTTCTTTTGGGTGTATGCCAGGAATAGTATAGCTGGATCTTGAGGTAGTGCTATTCCCAATTTTCTGAGAGATGGTCCTGAGTGAGGTAACCTAGAAACAGAAAGACAGGTATGGTATACCCTAGCTAATAAGCAGATACTAGCCATTTAATATAGGACAGCCATCTACAGATCTAAAGAAGCTAAATACTAAGGAAGATTCTAGATGCTTAAATCTCATTCAGAATTCAAACACGATAGACACTAGAAGTGGTGGAATAGAGGAAACAGGATGGGGATCTAATTTAGAGGGTCCTTTGAAAGGATCCACCCAACAGGGATCAAAGCAGATGCTGAGATTCAGGGCCAAACTTTGGACAGAACACAAGGAGTCTTATGGAGGACAAGAGGGGTAGGATTAAAGGGACATATTGGGGGTCAGGAGCCTCACAAGGAGGCAAACAAAGCAAAAGGGGTTTCTGCAGAGACTGATGCACCAGTGGAGGACCATGCATGGAGAGGACCTAGACCCCTGCTCAGATGTGGCCAATTGGCAGCTCAGACTCCATGTGGATCTCTGAGTGAGGACATCAGGGGCTGCCTCTTTCATGAACTCAGTTGACTGCTCTCCGATCACTCTCCCCTGATGATGCAGCTGTGCCAGACCACAGAGGAAGAGGATTCAAGCAGTACTGATGAGAGTTAACAAGCTATGGGAAGATGGCACTGGTGGAGAACTCCCTCTTTCAGTGGACTAGGGGAAGGAGATGAGAAAAAGAGGGAGGGAGTATGGAACTGCGGGTGTTGAGGGAGGGGGCTTCAATCGGTTTACGTAATGGATAAATTTTCATGAAAAAATTAAATAAAGATACTTTCTTTTGTTCGTTGTATGGTTTCTGACTTCTTTGTTGAAAATCAAGTATCTGTAGTAGTATGGGTTTGTTTCTGGGTCTTCAGTTCAGTTCCGTTGATCAACCTGTCTCTTTATATGCCAGTGCCATGCAGTTTTGATTATTATTACTCTGTAGTATAGCTTGAGGTCAGAGATGTTGATTCCTCCAGAAATTCTTTTATTTTATAGAATTTCTTTGGCTCTCCTGGGTCTTTTATTTTATAGAATTGCTTCGGCTATCCTGGGTCTTTTATCTTTCCCATATGAAGTTAATGGGTGCTGTTTCTAGGTCTGTAAAGAATTGTGTTGTAGCAGGAAGGAAGCCACCACCTTTTCTCCCACCCCACCACCGCGAGGCTGCGGCACACGATTAAAGAATGTCACGGGTTCCTTTGGGGAAGGTTCTCCTGAGGAATGTCTTCTGGCATACAGATGCTCACAATAAGATTCAGGAGGAATCTCGACATGTGGGAAATCAGAGAACTAGAGAAGCAGATGGAGGATGCTTACTATGGGAATGGAAGGAATACGGTACCCAGCAGCTCAAGTCAGATGAGAAGTGATGATTTGGATGAAGAAAGTCAGAGAGACTACTGTAGGCCAAAGAATGAAAGTTCTGGGGCCCTGGAAGATGATTTTCTTAAGGCTAAATCCTGGAACAAGAAATTATATGATTATGAATCCAATATACCAGACAGATGGGCTCACAGTGGTTATAAAGAGTTGTATCCTGAAGAGTTTGAAACAGATAGTAGTGATCAGCAAGACATTACCAATGGGGAGAAAAAAATCTCCCCAGGAGAAATCATCTGTCCATGAATCCCGAAAACATAAGAAGTGAAAGAAATCCCATAAAAAGAAGCAGAAAAAAGTCACACAAAAAACAGAAGAAAAACAAAAAGGAAGCTATGGACATATCAGCAGATTCCTCCAGTGAGTTCTCAGAAGAAGCTCGGGCTTCTAGAACCAGGAAAAGGAAGCAACCACTTAAGAGCAAGAAAAAGCCCAGGGAAAAGTCTCCTAAAAAAATCTTTACCTTTAGGGGGAGAAAGTGATACTTCCTAGTCAGATGATTCGGCATCTAGCACTTCTGAGGAAATTGAGGACAGAGACACCAAGAAAACCAAAAGGACAAAGAAAGAGAAAAGTGTTCGTGTTCCTGTGGCTAGCCCTGAAGTGCAGGAGAGGACAAGCAAGCACAGGAATTGGAAAGTGGCTATGGATGCAGGGTCTGCTGAAAGCTCAGAGGATGACTGAGTGGGAAAAGAGCCGTCTTGCCTCCTGCTGACTCTGGCTGTCTTCCGCTCTGACTCCGCCAGCGGCAGGGGTCTAATGTCAGAGCTGTTGTGCAACAGATACTTTTTTTCCTACTTTGGATAGTTATTCTCCATCCCCTTTTGTTGTTAATGGGGAATCTGGTATTTTGTTAAGGTTTCTCGAAGAGATTTTTTTTTTCCAATTAGTCACTTATGGTAGAATACCTATACAGCAAATTAAATAACTCAGAAAGCTGAACTCAGTAATGACCTGGGTACACCAACTGGAATGTTAGATTTGGAGGAATCAAGGGTCTGGGATGAAGGAGGAGGACTGAGTAGTGCTAGGTAGAATGGCTTGACGAGGTACCCTGCTTTCAGCTTTGGTGCTTTGGTTCTTCTGTATTTGGGCCTACAGGTATCTAGTTTACTTAGTGAGGAATTGGTTATAAAAACAAACCTTTTCCCTTCATGGTAATATCCGTAGATGATTACTCGGGTTTTCTGCCTTATTTCCCTGCTGGTCAGGGTGTACAACTACATTTAGTATAACCCAAACATAACAGTAACTGGAGAGTAAATGGTCTTCTAATTCCATTGTTGTATACTGCTTAAATGGGCTTGTGTTTGAAATGAAATTATTTAGTTGCCCTATCTATCAAATGGAAAGAATTAGGAAGTAGTTATCCTGCCAATGATGCTTTCAAAGACATTCAGAGCAACAACCATCTAAGTGTCTTCTCTCCCTCTCTCTCTCTCTCTCTCTCTCTCTCTCTCTCTCTCTCTCTCTCTCTCTCTCTCTCCCCGAGTTAGGGTTTGAAATGAAGTTCTTGCATATACTAGGCACGTGCTCTACCACTGAGCCATATCCCCCAAGCCCTGTTGTTTTTCTGGTTCACTTGTAATTCTATTAATGAATTTTTAGATTTTTCCCTGAAACCAGTTGAATCAATTTCAAAATGAAACACACTTCTCAGGGCCATACCCACTTCTTCCCTGTCTGACTTTGTGTTATGATTATCAAGAAGACATTATTTCCCCTTGCTACATACTGTGATCCTCGTACTAAAACAAACAAACAAACAAAAACGAACAAAAAACCAAAATATCACTGCAAAATGGCTGGCAGAACAGTAGACTTTTCATTAAGAGAACATTGTCAGGGTTTTTATTTTTGAGCTCATTTGGTCCTGAGCAAAAAGCACAAAAACTCAGACTTAAGGCTGTTGGTCACGGTTCTGCCACTAACTGAGCTCTAGAGCAGGTTCAGCTAACCTCCCTGGCCTTGCATTTCACATGTGTAATACAAAAATACTTCATGGTTAGCAGGCCAGACACCAGCAATAGAATACAACTATGCTAACATCCCACGAAAGTGGCATTTTAAAGTTCTAAATTTGTGCTCTTTACGGAACATATGTCTAATAAAGTGCTTGTTCTTAAAATACATGGATGGCCCGATGTGCCCCATCCCTTGATTATGAGCAGGTGCTGCCTTCTGGGATATTGAAACATTAATAATCTTTAGTACTCAAATGTCAATGTTCCATGGTATATTTTTTCCTTGGGTTTAGTGGAGGGAGAGTCTAGTTACTGCCTCATAACCTTCTAGAAGCAAGTGACATCTTTGTTGGAAGTAGTTTGGGGCCTGTATTGTAAAGCAGTTTTGTCCTACAAGTGCACTGATTCTAAGCACAAAAGATGATCCTACAGAATAAGGCACTTCCAAGTTTGAGTCTTGACCTTACCTTCCTCCCATACTAACAGACTTATTTTTTTTTTCCCCTAGGAATGCACATTTGCCTGAATTTTTTTTTACATCTCTTCCTCATGTTCCTATTTTTTTGGTCACATAAGCAATAAAATTGTTTCAGTTCTAAAAAAAAAAGAATTGTGTTGTAATTTTGATGTGAATTGCATTAAATCTATAGATGGCTTTTGGTATGATGGCCATTTTTAGTATGTTGACCTTACCAATCCATGAACATGGGAGATCTTTCCATCTTCTAAATTCTTCTTCAGTTTCTTTCTTCAAAGACTTGAAATTCTTGTCATACAGATCTTTCACTTGCTTGGTTAGAGTTACACCAAGATATTTTATATTTTTGTTGCTATTGTGGAGGTTGTTGTTTACACAATTTCTTCTTCAGCCCTTTTGTCACTTGTATAAAGGAGGCCTACTGACTTTTTTGAGTTAATTTTGCATCTTGACACTTTGCTGAAGGTGTTTATGAGCCATAGAAGTTCTCTGGCAGAATCTTGGGGGTCACTTATGTATACTATCATATCTTCTGTGCAGAACAATACTTTGACTTTTCTTCCAATTTGTATCCCCTTGATGTCCTTTACTTTTCTTATTTTTCTAGCTAGGACTTCAAGCACTATAAGAGTGGGCAGTTTTGTCCTGTCCCTGATTTTAGTGGGAATGCTCTAAGTTTCTCTCCATTTAACTTAATGTTAGCTACTGGCTTGCTGTATGTTGCCTTTATCGTATATAAGTATGTGCCTGTTTCCCTTATCTCTCTAAGACTCAAAACATAAAGGGGTGTTGGATTTTGTCAAAGGCCGTTTCAGCCTATAATGAGATGACCATGTATGTTTTTTTTATTTGTTTGTTTGTTTGTTTTGTTCAATTTGTTTATATGGCAGATTACATTGATGTCTTTTTGCATATTGAACCGTCCCTGCATTCCTGTGATGAACCCTACTTGATCATGGTGAATGAGATCTTTGATTTATTTCTGGAATTGGTTGGCAAGGATTTTATTGAGTATTTTTGCATCAATGTTCTTAAGGAAAATAGGTCTGAAATTCTCTTTCTTTGTGGGGTCTTTATGTGAATTAGGTGTCAAGGTAACTGGGGCTTCAGAAGGAGTTTGGCAATGTTTCTTCTGTTTCTATTTTGTGGAAAAGTTGGAGAACTATTTGACTATTTGAAAGTCTGGTAGAACTCTGTTCTAAAACTATGTGACCCAGGGCTCTTTTTTTTGTGTTGGGAGGCTTTTGATGTCTGCTTCTATTATAGATTTATAGATTTATAGAGTTATAGATTTATTAAAATTATTAGCATGATCTTGATTTAACTTGGTAAGTGGTATTTAACAAGACAATCATCTATTTCATTTAGTCTTCCAATTTCATGACATATAGTTTTCTGAAGTACAACCTAATGATTCTTTGAATTTCCTGGGTGTCTGTTGTTATAGTTCCCTTTTCATTTCTGGTTTTATTAATTTGAATACTCTTCCTTTGTCTTTTAGTTAGTCTGGCTAAGGGTTTATCGATCTTGTTGATTTTCTCAAAGAACCTGCTCTTGGTTTTGTTGATTCTCAGTATTGTTGTCTTTGTTTCAAGGTTATTGATTTCAGCGCTGTGTTTGATTATTTCCTGTAGTCAATTCTTCTTGGGTGTGTTTGCATCCTTTCTTTTTTTTTATCTTTTAAGTGAGCTGTTAAGTTGCTTTTATGAGCTCTCTCCACTTCCTTTATGAAGGCACTTAGTACTATGAACTTTCCTCTTAGCACTGCTATCATTGTGTTTTATAAGTTTGGGTATATTGTGTCTTCATTTTCATCAAATTCTAGAAAGTCTTTTATTTCTTTCTTTATTTCCTCCCTGACACTGTGGTCATTAAGTAGAGAGTTGTTCAGTTTCCATAAGTTTGTTGACATTCTATTGTTTCTGTTGTTGTTGAAGTAAAATCCACAGTGGTTTGATAGACTACAAAGTATTATTTCAATTTTCTTGTATTTGTTGATGCTTGCTTTTGTTTCCAAATATGTTGTCAGTATTTTACAAGGTTCCCTGAGGTACTGAGAAGAAGGTATGTTTTTTGTGTTTGGATGGAATGTTTTGTATATATCTGCTAGGTCCAATTCATTCATAATGTCAGTTAATTTTGTTATTTCCCTGTTTAATTTTTGTCTTAATGATCTGTTTTTTAGTGGGAAAGGTGTGTTGAAGTCTCCTATTATTAACCTGTGGGTTCAATGTGTGACTTAAGCTTTAGTAATGTTTCTTTGCATTTGGGACATATATATGTTCAGAATTGCTACATCATGTTGGTCAATTTTTCCTTACGAGTATGCAGTAACCTTCCCCATCTTTTTTATTAATTTTTGTTGAGAGTTTATTTTATAAGATATTAGAGTAGCTACTGCAGCTTGTTTCTTGTGTCCCTTTGCTTGGGAGGATGTTGAGCATTTCTTTAAGTGTTTCTCAGTTATTCGATATTCCTCTATTGAGAATTTTCCGTACCCCATTTTTAAAATTGGATTATTTTGTTTTCTGGCATTTAATTTCTGTAGTTCTTTATATATTTTGGATATTAACCTTTTGTCAGATATAAGATTGGTGAAGATCTTTTCCCAATATGTAAACTGCAGTTTTGTTCCTTTAACAGGGTCCTTTGCCTTACAGAAACTTTTCAGTTGTCTCATTTATTAAATGTTGATCTTAAAGCTTGACTCATAGACAGGAACAAAGATAGAGCTGAGATTGAGAGAATGTCCAACCAATGCCTGGCCCAACCTGATATGCACCCCATGGAAGAGAGCCAACCCCCAATACTATTAATGATACTCTGCTATCCCATCAGACAGGAGACTAGCATAGGTGTCCTCCATGGGGCTCCATACAACAACAGATCTAAAAACAGATCTGAGGCTCATGGCTAAACATTGGGTGAAGCATAAGGAGTCTTGTGGAAAAGTTGGGGGAGGATAGAAGGACATGGAGGTGGCAGGAGCTCCACAAGAAGACCAAAAAAAGCCAGCTAAACAGAACCCAGAGGGGCTTGTGGAGACTGAAGCACCCAACCAAGGACCAGGCAAGAACTGGACCTTGGCCTTTACTCAGATGTAGCCTCTATAGGCTATCAGCTCAGTCTTTATATGGGTCCCTAGTAAGAGGAGCAGCAGCTGTCTCTGACATGGATTTTATTGCCTGCTTTTTATCACTTCTCACTAGTGGGGTGAGTTCAGATCTGTTGTGTGGTGGGGCAGAAAGTAAGGGATGTTGGGACCAGGAGGAGAGGGAGGGGTCTACAACTGGGATGTAAAGTGAATAAATAAATAAATTAATTAAAAGACAGTGTCTGTTCAAACATAAGTGTATATTAGTTTGTCAAGAAGATGGAAATAATTTTGTTAGCGTGCACAAAAGTTTGTGTGTGTGTGTGTGTGTGTTTTTCCCCCATTTGTTGGCTTGTGGTTTGAGACTCCGTAGGGTGGCAGTATTATGGGGCAGTGTAAGTAAGGTGTGATGGAAGGTCATCGGCTCTCTACTCTAGAAGGGAAGTTCCATAACTTCTTGAATTTTCTGCTACCTAGATGGAAATGTGAACCCAGGCTATAGCGTCCTCTCTTGCCATCGCCCTCTGCTGTTCAATCATAAGTTTCTGGCTGTATCTGAGCCAGTTCTGCCCTGAAATTGAACTGTTGAAAGTGTGAGCAAAATCAACATCTTCCTTCATAAGTAGGGCTACATCAGATGTTTCATGATATTAAAGCAAAAAACAAACAAACAAACAAAACAAAAAACCCAAAACAACAACAAAAACTGGTCAGTGAATGAAGGAAGTGATTCAGTAAGTATAAATTCTGGAAAGGATCAGTGTTCCTGTGATTACCTGAAGAGATAGGAATCAGAGAAAAGGTAAAGGAATTAGCCTTGGAAGGGAAGCAGTACAGGAGTTGGAAGCTTAAATAAACTGTAAAAGTATTGAAAAAAGGGTTAGATGAACATAGACATTTATGGACTTGATGCTGAGAATTCCTGTCTCAACCTCAGCCTGTAAGGGAAATGCAAATGCAAACGTGAGGAGGACAGAGGTATGGGCACTCTATGGAAAAATGCCTGAAAGTCTACATTGCGTGCATGTTATAACAACAACACTGAAAGTGGCTGAAGAGCCAGTGTGGCTTTAAAATTAGTGGCAGTAAGCAGATACATATCACCAGGAGGGCTAATTCTAATTCTGCCTGTCATATAGCAACATGATATCTTCAATAAAGAGTTTTTTTTTCACCCAGGAGAAATGGTCACTTTGGTCTTGATGAAAACTTCAGAAAGTTTTAAAAACCTTCTCTCTGTAAGAATATGCTTAAGTTTTCCAATGAAAGAAATACGTGATGAATACAATAAAGGATTGTATTCATAAAGGATTTTTAACATAATATACATATACTTTATTAGTTCTTTGAGAGTTTTATGCAACACGTTTTTTTTTATCATAGTCATTCTCCCAAAGCTTTTAGATTATAAAGAATCTCTCAAACTCTAAAAATATTTTTTGGTGGGACACTATGTAAGTCAGTTGGTCATCTCATGTTCTTGCTGCTCTGTTCTCCTGTCTCTATGCAAGAATATTAGCAGAATAAAGGACGCAAGCACCAGAGAGTGACTAATTCTTACTTACGACACGAATTAAATCCTAACAGAAATGTCACTCCTGAGGAAGGTAGCTAACTAGGACCCAGAGATCCTGGAGCATAGCAAATACCTGCAACATGAGCTATAATTATAGAGCTTTGCCCTCTGGTCATAATACTCACTCTCTTCAGCACATTAGCTGTGATTACTTTCAAGAGACCTTGAGATCAAGATCCTATTAATACTTTCCAACAGAGCAAAGTGGTGGGGGAGGGCCACTGGATGAAGGTCAGAGATTCCATCCATTCCCTTCTGAATGTCTTGGACAGTTTTATGATTCTGCACATTACCTCGTGGTCTCAGATATGCAAGAATGTGCTGATTGTGAAATATTACTAGAAGGAGTGATCTGTATATTTACAACAATGGGGAAGAGGTCATCCATACTGTGGTGAGTCTTTTCAGTGATGTGATGGCTCAGGGATCAGCTATGTTCTGGTATGTAACCTCATATCCATGCTCTGTAAACAATGGCATTTTCTTTTCTTTTTTCTTTTTGATGTTACTGTTCATATCTTTTTAAAATGTAATTTATTTATTTTTATATTAATCACAGGTTAGGTACTTTGCATCCCAGGTGTAGCCCCCTCCCTCATTCCCTCCCACTCTCCCCATCCTTCCCTCATCTCCTCCCTAACCTCTCCAAGTCCACCAACAGGGGAGGACCTCTTCCCCTTCCATCTGACCCCAGCTCATCTTGTCTCCTCAGGGCTGGCTACAATGTCCTCCCGTGGGATCTAGCCAGGCTGTTACTCCCTGGCATGTATGGAGGAGGGTTAAAGAGCCAGCCATCGAGTTCATGACAGAAACAGTCCCTGTTCCCCTTACTAGGGTCTTCAGTTGGACACCGAGCTACCATGGGCCACATCTGAGCGGGGGTTCTAGGCCATATCCATACATGGTCCTTGGTTGGAGAAACTGTATCATAAAAGACGCCTGTGCCCTGCTCAATTTGAACTTTGTGGAGCTCTTGTTCTCCCTAAGTTTTACTAACTTCCCCTATTTACATTATTATTCCCAGCCCTCTGCCGAAATCTTGGTTGTGAGTCTTAATATCTGCTTTGATACATTGCTATATTGATTCTTTCAGAGGCCCTCTTTGGTATGCTCCTGTCCTGTTGCTTGTTTTCTCCTCCATTCAATTTCCATCTCATTTGTTCATCTAAACGAGCATTGAACAATGTCATTTTCAAGCTTAGCATTGATGTAATAATACTGTATTGTTGTTGGTGTCCTATCTGAAGGATCAGGGAGATCAGAGAGTTCACACAGTAGCTATTCACCTGGGAAATGAATATTTTGATTTGACAGTAACTCTTGTCTCTTTACCTTTCCTTTTCTATTCCTTTGTTGGGTGCTCACAACATATCAAGTCATTGATATATTGTTATTGAACTAAGTACTACTCAATTGCTTATATCTGTTTTTTTTCTACTTTAATATTGCTAAGAATGTTTTAGCATGGCACATTATTATAAGATAAAATTGCCATAAAAATAAAACTAATATAAAATGCTTATTGTAAAATGTAGATAATTCCTGCATTTGTATGAAGATTTTTAACTTTAAAGTAAAAATTTGTATTTACATAAATACTATTTATATATTGCATACTGATAGTGCTGTTCATTTTTATTTTTATTAAAAATTGAAAATTTTTGTGACTCAGAAATTTGTAAAATAAGAAACTATTGGTACTCATTTATATTTCTTACTGAGGAAAAATATCTTGAACTAGATCAAATCTCCTATTTATTTCTTGACTACAGATTACAAAAGAATATCTTCAGTGATTGTGACAAAGAAATCAAATAATCAGAAACAAATACCAGTAAGTCAATCAAATTAAAAAAAAATCCCTTCAAGGACTTCTCTCTGCTACTCTTTAGTAACAGGTTAGTCTTTTAATCAAGAACCATGAACTCTTAAGGGTAGAAAAGCCATGGAAGTGTATTGGTTAGTCTTCTTACTGCTACCATCACATAGCTGATAGCGACAATCTAAAAAGAGGATTTACTTTACTCATAGCTTCAAAAAATTTTGGGCCACGGTCACTTGGCTCCACATCTTTGGGCCCGAATGAGTACAGCAGACTGTGGGGCAGAAATCAATGGCAGAATCTATTTACCTCATGACAAAACAAGAAGCATACAGCAACAGAAAGCTACTGTGGATAATATTACTCTCCTCCAAAGACCTAGCACAGAATCCTGGTTCCACAAACCAGGTAGTCCCATGGTTTCCAGAACTTACCAAGGACCATCAGCAGTTGGGAACCAATTCTTCAAGAGCCTTTGTGGAGAAGACTCCATATCTAAACCAGAGCCGTAAGTTTCTCAGCTCTCATCTTCATTCATGGGGAAACCTTGAGCAAGGTTTGCTGCAGACATTCAGAGTTCCCCCAGCTAGCTGAGCCTACTAACAAAGGAGTCTACACTAATAAGCCCTGTACTACTTTTCATCTCTTTTCTGCCTAATTTTCTCACTCCATCTTCATGTGGTTTGCTTACATAACCCTGATACAGGGTCTGCTTTTTGAAAACCCAGTCTAAATAATCCTGTTAGAAAATAGAGATGGAAAGATCTGGAGGGGATAGAAGCTCCAAAAGGAGACCAGCAGAGCCAAAACAACAAACAAACGAACAAGAAAACTGAGCCCTGGGGCCCCTGCAGAGACTGATACCCAAACCAAGGACCATGCATGGAGAAGACATAAAACCCAGGCTCAGATGTAGCCAGTAGACTCAGTATCCAAGTGGGAACCCTAGTAAGGGGAGCAGGGGCATTCTCTGGCATGAACTCTGAACACCTCTCCCTGTGGGAGTGCATCCTTCTCAGTACACAGAGGAAGACAATATAACCATTCCTGATGAGACCTGATAAGCTAGGGTCAGATAGATGGGGAAGAGGACCTTTTCTCTCAGTGGACTGGGGGAGGGATATTAGAGAAATAGGGAGGGAGGGTGGGATTGGGAGGAGATGAGGGAGGGAGCCACAGCTATGACATCAATTGAATAAATTGCAATAAATGATAATAATAAACACAAATTTTTAAAAAGAAAATATTGAGTGTACATTTTATTGTCATTTTTCACTTTGGTTTATAACCAAGAAAATTAAAACATCTACCAGAAGATTCCGACAAATTAATGGAACCAGAGTACAATGTTGCTAGCACTCCACCAAAGCATTATTGGGACTAAGCTTTTTAAATTTCACAAACAATGCTAAAAGCAATGTAGAATTTCTGAGCATATTAATTCCCTCAGTTAGCAACCCAACTAATGAGGTTCTACTACATGAAAGATAATTCATCAAAGCAGATAGACCTTTATGGAGTTTTAGTATAATAGTATGGATAGATATAACAAGCAAACAAACAGCAACAACAACCCAGAGCTCCACAAGGAGAGCAACAGAATCAAAAAATCTAGGCACAGGGGTCTTTTCTGAGACTGATACTCCAGTCAAGAACCATGCATGGAGATAACCTAAAACCCTTCCACGGATATAGCCCATGGCAGCTCAGTCTCCAAGCAGGTTCCTAGTAAGGGGAACAGGGGCAGTTTCTGACATGACAAAGGCTGGCTCTTTGATCACCTTCCCCTGATGGGGAGTAGCCTTCAAGGCCACAGAGGAAAACATTGCAACCAGTCCTGATGAGACTTGCTAGGCTAGGGTCAGATGGAAGGGGAGGAGAAGCTCCCCTATCAGTGGACTCGGGGAGGGGCATGGGAGTAGAAAAGGGAGAGAGGACAGGATTGGGAGGGGATGAGGGAAGGGACTGAGCTGGGATACAAAGTGAATAAATTGTAATAAATCAAAATTATAATTTAAAAGCAAAAAATCCCTTAAATCATTATTTTCTTGCCAGACTAAAAGAGTTAAAGGTGCTGAAGTGTAGGGTAGTTAATGCCATGTGTGGAGGCTACTTCCCTGAAGAAGATTATCATGGACTTTAGTGAATATGATGGAGTTCTTTTTATCAGCTTAATAAATTATCATCAGGATAGCTGATGATAATTGCATATATTGGATGGTGAGGATTTTAGCATTCCTGGGAAACTAGGATATGTGACGGGCTGATGTAGACTTGATATGAGCTAACTGTGATAAGCAAAGAAAAAGATGGTCTGAGCCTTTCAGAAGTTTTTGAATCATGGTAACATTTTTGAACTGTGAATGAATTAGGATTTCAAAACAATAATAATCTGAAGTCATTGGAAGATCTCAAGCATCTGGTGAGACTTGACAGCTCTCTGAACATTTCAATTGTAGATGAAGCTTTTTGCTGAACATTAGAAAAATGATAATTCAGGACATCCAACACATGTTGTAAACCAGCATGCTGAGAAAATATTGGTTCTCCAGGTAATACCTCCCTCTGAGGTCAATAGCAATAACTATTAAAAATAATGAACCTCTAAGAAGATCTTCCAGGACCACAGTAGAAGGATAGTATCAGGAAGATATTGGCTTTCCTATGAAGAGGTGTATATTCTGTAGATTTACAGACTGTGCCCATCTCAGCACTATACCAGTGAGTTCCAAAAAGTCTCTGATTTAGTCTTTCCTAGTCCTTTTATATAATTTCTAATGTCTACTTAAAACAACTAGCAAGGCAAACATCTGTGTCTTTAAATTTTCCAGCTTCTAAAGTAGATTATAGAGGCTTAATAAATAAAGCTTAACAGACTTACTGTTTTTGTGTTGAGGTCAGGGGAGGATGAATCAACTAGGCACGAATACAACATGAGATTCACATGCTTGTATATTTTGTAAAGCCCTAACCTAGAGGACTGATGGCACCTCCACCACCGATCCTTTAATCCCAGCATTCTGGTCCTTAGATATTTGCTATGTGTTAATGTATTTTATATCTTATGTCCCATAAGTCTTTAGCCTAGCTGCTCTCTCTTCTTTAATGCCTCTTACCACTTATTCCTCTTTGTGAATCTCTAAACTCTTTTTTCCTTCAGAAAGTCGTCATTCTTTTTTTTTAAGTAGTTTATTTATTTTTATATTAATCACAGGTTATGTACTTTGTATCCCAGCCGTATCCCCCTCCTTCATTCCCCCCCACTCTCCCCATCCCTCCCTCATCTTCTCCTTGCCCCCCTCCAAGTCCACTGATAGGGGAGAACCTCCTCCCACTTCCATTTTACCCTAGCTTATCATGTCTCTTTAGGGCCAGCTGCAAAGTCCTCTTCTGGGATCTAGCTAGGCTTCTCCTCCCTCTGGGGTTAGGGGAGGGTCGAAGAGCCAGCCATTGAGTTCATGAAAGAAATAATCCCTGTTCCCCTTACTAGGGTACCCAGTTGGATACTGAACTACCATGGGCCACATCCAAGTAGCTGTTCTAGGTTATATCCATACATGGTCTTTGGTTGGAGAAAGTCTCATAAAAGACTCCTGTGCCCTAATCTATTCGGTCTTTGTGGAGCTCTTGTCCTCACCAAGTGTGCACTCTTCAGAAGGCTTGGTTGTGAGTCTTATTATTTGCTTTGATACATTGCTAGTTAGAGTCTTTCAGAGGCCCTCTGTGGTAGGCTCCTGTCCTGTTGCTTGTTTTCTCCTACATTCAATGTCCATCCCATTTGTCCATCTAAGAGAGGATTGATCATCTCACCCTGGGTCCTCCTTCTTGCTTATCTTCCCTAAGTGTATAGATTTCAGCATGTTCATCCTATCCTATAGGTCTATATAAGTGAGTATATACCAAGTGTTTCTTTCTGTTTTGGGGATACCTCACTCAGGATGATCATTTCCAGGTCCCACCATTTGCCTGCAAATTTCATGATTTCCTTATTTTTAATTGCTGAGTACTATTCCATTGTGTACCACAAAAGTACCACAATTTCTGTATCCATTCCTCGACTGAGGGACATCTGGGTTGTTTCCATGTTCTGGCTATTATGAATAAATGTGCTAAGAATATGGTTGAGCAAATATTCTTGTTGTGTACTTGAGCATCTTTTGGATATATGCCTAAGAGTGGTATATCTGGGTCTTGAGGAAACACTATTCTTAATTGTCTAAGAAAGCGCCAAATTGATTTCCAGAGTGGTTGTACAAGTTTGCATTCCCAGTCACCATTCTTAATGATGTCCATTCATATCTGCCTAAAGTTCAGAAGAGTGATATTTGAGCTCATAGCCTGAAAGGACAGGACAGTAGTATGAGAAGAGTATGCAAGTGACCTAGAAAGTCTCACAGGGTGGTGATGGTATGGAAAGTGTGAAGAGATACTGAGAAAGTATGATACAAGGGCAAAGTGAGGGAGTGATAAAACATCTCACTCACACTAAGTCAGCAGAAGCTTGAGTTCATGTTTAGAGCCTGTTGGCATAATGTTCTTGTGAAATGCATACAATTTACCCCGGTTCATTCAAATGGAGATTTCTCTACCCCACTATCTGGTTTCAATCCAGACATTGCATTGTACGGGGTATTCTAAGCATCACCTGTCTCAAGTTTGTGTAAATATGCCACCAATTGGTCTCTGTGTTGTCAATAAAACAACCAGCCAATGCTGATAATGAACAGAATAGGGCGGGACATGCTAGTCAGGAAGGGAGGAGAAGGAAGCTAGTGGGAGGGGTGGGAGAGCAGAGATCTGCAGGAGAGGATATTTCAAACCCCAAGGAGAGATGAACCAGACCTAAGATATGACTAAAAGCAAGTATAGTGGGTGAAATCTGAACGGTAGGAAACTATGTGGGCTTGGGAGTTTAGGATGGAATAACTTTTGCTCAGCGTTGTGCTCTAGGTTAATTAAAGAAACACTAGTTTCTGTGTATGGTGATTTTGGTACACAGCTGGTTTAGGAATAACTGCTGCTTAAGTAAAAGATAAATCAATGATAAATATTAATATACAACAACAAATGGCACCCAACTAATCTAAGTATTCATACCCTTTAAATCATACTTTAACATAATTTGGTAGGGGGAATAAGCTCCCAGAGATACAACCCAAACTTAAAACTTAAAATCTCCCAGGCCAATTACTGCCTCTTTAAGGGAGACTACTAAACAGGCCCAGGAGCAAAAGGCAGCCTTCTGTGGGCAGACCTGAGACTTAACAAAACAAAATTGGCTGCAGTTACAGTCTAACAAGAGGGGTACACAAGCATAGCTTCATTATACTATGGTTGGCTCAGCTCAGCCCAGAGCAACAGCAGTAGCCATGGCTGGAAAGAAAGGAACTTGAGGGAGACAGACCTCTAGAGAGAGCTTAGCCTAAAACTGCATCTAAAATAAACAAATGCATGGCAGAGTCTGTTTTAATCTTTTTAGGTTTTGTTTTGGTTGTCATAGTTATGGATTTGGTTGCAATATGTTTAATGGTGATGGCTCTTGTCCATGTCTTCTCCAAGAAAGTTCAAGGAGAAAATAGGGGAAAAGCCAAGGAATGAAATACTGAGTAGCAGACAATATAAAGGGCACCCTTCCTAATAAAAATTAGATTAATAATGGCTAAAATTCAAAGCTCTCTGGCTGCAAGATACTTGTCAACTCTTTCTGGTAAGGGTCTGCTGATTCACTGTAACAACAACTAAATTCCAAAAAATAACCAACTGAGCTTTCCTTGTTACAGCCTTAATTGGCACAACTGATCAACAATGTAAAATTTTCTTGTCTCTTTGTTTGGTTTTCATTTAAAGGCTTTGAGTTACAATAATATGGATTTGAGAAAAAATATTTGAACAAGTTGGTGAAGGCACATGCTAGCCTATTTAAGCCCTAGAAACTCAAATATTACAGTTCATATGTTTAAAAGGCTGAACCACCCATCCCGTATCAAAAAAGGGGCAAGCCAAAGAATAGTCACAACCAATGTAAAAATCCAGGTACAAGATACCTAAAGTATGCTTAAATGCTAAAGGAAAAAGGGAGTTTATAAAAAGGTTGCCTATAAAGGCATAGCTGCCAATTCTATATAAAAAAGGGGATAAGACAAAAATAGCTACAACATATATAAAAACCTAGGCCTAAACTGCTAAACAGGTACAGATACTTACGGTATGCTTAAACTCTAAATTAAAAGGGAGTTTATATAAAGTTTATTTAAAGCATGGCTTTTCTACTGCTCATGGCAACTAGCTTGTCTGTCTAATGGGAGGCCTTCTATCAGGAGATAGGTAACAGCTTGGCCTAATACAACAGGTACGCAAGAACCCAAAAAAGGTATTTTGATCTGTATAGCCTTGTTTTGATTTCAACACGATAATGATTGTATGTTCAATAATAATGGTAACTTATATTGCTGATCCCTTCACAGAGTTGCGAACAACTCTGAAACTGATTAAAATATAAAAAAAAAAAATGTCTCCAGCCATAACGTCAACACTTCATGGCTAATAAATCTTTGGCTATAATATCCTCAAAATGTATTATGCCATTCTTTTAATTGGCATAGATAAAATTGGTTTACAATTTAGTTTCATCCTGAACGTCTCATACATTTATAATTTTAGAACTGTATAATGCTTGTGAGAAATTACATGTTTGCAGAACAAAAGAACTGGACACTGGAGACACTGAAACAAAACTGACAGAAATCCCCTTTCCAGCATGCTGAGACGTTTACACATCTGTTTCTGTGTCTTGTGTGTTCCAGCATGCTGCTTGTTCCTGCCTCAACTGCTTCAATTGCTGTTTCTCATCAAAGCCTGCTCCCAAGGGAGCTTTGAAGAAAGCTACTAATATCAATTGGTCCAACATTTTAGCCTGTTCCAAAGAGGTCTTCCACTAAGCCTAAAATTTCTCAACATTCAAAGACTGGACCACAAATGGTAATGTTTGCTTACCTAACAGCAGAGGCTTTTGGAAATAGTTAGATTATGAAGATGATAATGTAAAAAATTGCATCAGTCCCCACATTAAAGACAAATAAGAAAAATCACTTGGTCCTCCATCTACATGAGTTTACACTGAGAAGGTGTCATGTGTGGTGTAGGAAGTCAAATTTATGAGACACCAAATATGTTTTGATCTTGAACTATTCACCTGCAGAAATTTGTGAAATAATTCTAGTATTTACATACCATAAAGCCTCTGACATTTTAAAAGTAATAGTATATTTATTTTATTTTATTTTTTCTTTATTATTATTTATTACAATTTATTCACTATGTATCTTGGCTTTAGCCCCCTCCCTCATCTCCAACCAGTCCTACCCTCCCTTCTTCTTCCGCTCTATGTCCCTCCCCTAGTCCACTGATAGGGGATGTCCTCCTCCCCTACTATCTGACCCTAGCCCATCAGGTCTCATCAGAACTGCCTGGATCTTCATTCTCTATGTTCTAGTAAGGTCAGGTGGAGGTAATCAAAGAGCAGGCAACTGACATTTTTTAAACAGAATAGGTTCATCAGATTTGAGTTGTGTTAAACACAATACAGGTAGGTACTTAAGAATTTGAGGTGAATTTTAGGTTTCTAAATTGAGGAACATTAATGAAAATTACTTTGAATTCTGTAAAAGTATATCCAGCTCTAAAAAGACCAGAAAGTACTGACCAGGACTCAGATTCTATCTCCACCTCCTGTGGAACAAGGCCTCTAGCCTCAGTAGCCCCAGACTACAGATTGGTTTCTGTGGCCTCAGACGTCACTTCATGCCTGTGGTTCTGACTAGATAGAATATAGACTCTAGTGGATCTGCTGCTTGGGCTCCTGCCCCAAACAAATTCCCCGAATCTAAAGACTCACCAGGGTTTTATTTCCTTGATTTCAGTTGGCACATTACTAAGGAATACTCTACTGACTCCTTTTGACAATTAACAAGTTTCACCAGTCCCCAAAGCTGAGTTTCATGCAGACATTCCTCTCAGAATACACATACACAAACACACACACACAGACGTACACAGACACACACACATACAAAACACACACATTCAATACAATCAGAAGTCAAAACTGAAAGGAAAAATCATTAGAAAAAGTCAACAAAGAAATACAAAGAACATTCAGAACCATCATATGTCTTCAACTATCTAACTCTTTTATATGGAACTGAAAAATCACAGATAGCATAAATGTCTGAGAAACAATCCAATATGTAAGAAAAATTCAGTAAGGTAATTGAACCACTGAAAAAAGAGCAAAACAGATACTTTTAATATAAAGATATTAGTCAATTAAATAAAAACTATGTCAGAAATCATCAAAACCATACAAGATCATGCATTAGAATAAATTTCATGAATAGAATACATAGTAGAGATCATAATACAGACAAAAAGGGTAGAAAAATTCAAGAACATGAATGATACTGCCAAGGAATCTGGGATACAGTCAGCAGGCCACCTGAGAATTTATGGGGAAGAAAACAGAGCAAAGATACAATCAAATGGAACATGCAGACTGTAAAGGAGGCTTTGGTAGAAAATTCTCAAATATAAAAAGTAAAGTAGACACTGAAACACACACGTTTGTTGCAGGACACAAAGAAATCAGTTTTGAACTGACCAGGAACTCTTCCTTCAGGTCAGTTTCTATAATGCTGGAAAGTGTTATACAAACTGTTGGAGGAAAAAAGGCATCAATGATCTTTTCCAGCACTTGGCCCTGTACTCCACAATATCAGTCTCCCAGTAAAGATAGGCTCACTAATGCAATAGCGGCAAGAATTTTGGGAAGTGATCAACTACTTTCTTGGTTGGACTGATTCTTTCTCCCCAGAAGGGTATTCATGCATGGTTCTGTAAACATGTTCAAATCCATGGCTATGAAAAGCATAGACCATATAGAACCTATTGTTGCTGGTTTTCTAAATGATCAAATTGTCAGGCTGCCTTCCAAATATTTGTGTTTATATCATAGGTTTGTTCCACTATGAACTTTGATTGGAGAAGATTATTAATACAGAAGGTTCTTGTTAAGTCAGAAATATGTTACTGTTCCAAGGACGAGAATGAGTGACTATGAATGCTGAGCTATAGGTGAAAATCTATCATACGTCACTCAGAAAACAGAGAAGAGGAGGGTAGAAAGAATGTAAGAGCTGGAAATGGGGAGTACATTGAAATGCTGTCTTCTGAACATGAAACAGTTCTTGCACACATGAACTTACTGCAGCAGTGGTTACCTATCAAACCTGCACAAGATCAAGCCAGTTAAAAGTTTGAGCATAGAGGGAAGAGGGGCTCCCAAGGCTGCATCCAAACTGATGAGCTATTGCCAATTAACAGCTACTAGAGGAAGAAGATTCACTTGTCTTGTGGGACTGAAGCTAAAGGTAGATTCTCCACATCTTGGTGGATCACTTGTGTAGATATGAGCAGCAGTAAGTAAGTAAGTAAGATAGATAGATAGATAGATAGATAGATAGATAGATAGATAGATAGATAGATAAACAAACAAACAAGTAATAACGTTTGAAGAGATATATGATGGGCATCCTGGAAGGAACTAGAGGGGATTATGCAAAGTGGATAAGATCAAGAAGCATTGTATACATCTATGGAATTTTCAATGAGCTAATAAAAATGAAAATAAAAACAAAAAGTTCTCCAGGATACATCATAGGCAAGAAGTTATAAAAACAAACCAAATAAGCAATTCTAAAAGCAGCATGAAAAAAAATAAACTCACATACAAAGGCAATGATATTAGAACTTGAACAACATCCATAAAATACAAAAGAGCAAGGAATGAAATATTTAAAGCTCTGAAAATAAACTAATGTGAACCAAGAATCTCATAGCAGGAATTATCTTTCAATATTGATACAGAAATAAGAATATTTCTGTATCAAATATAAATTAGGTGAACTCACAACAACCAAGCACCAAGTGCACACTGCAGAAAATTCTTAAAAGCATACTACACTTGAAGGAGTAAGAAAGACTTTTTTTTCACAAGATCACATTAAAGAGCATATATATGTCATGAAAGAAAAAAAATGGACAAAAAATATCTGGAAAAGAAACACCTATATGTAACCAAACAAACAAGCAAGGTCCAATAAGAAATATGGGAATATAAATAAATAAATACCAAGAATCCAGCAAAACAGAAAATAATCTAACAAATTCAAAAGAAGCACCAAATATCATCCTAAAATAACCTTAAGTGTAAATGGCCTCAACTCATCATTAAAAGGAAACTGACTAATGAGATGGATTAGAAAACAACCTATTTATATGTTGTCTCCAAGAAACACACTTAGATTGCAAAGATATCAAGTGGAAGGGATAGACAAGCAGGCAAAGCTATTCATATACCTGACAAAGGTGACTCCAAACCAAAACTAAGAAGAGATAAAGAGGAAATCAATAATCAATATTGGTCAATACTAATTTTTATATCTATCATTAATGTTTATTACTATTTATTTATTAATATTCTTATGATCATATTAATAAAAGTGATATTTAAGCAACAAGATACAACAAATACAAAAATTTGTACATAAATATAGGAGTCCTCAGTTTCTTAGAGGAAAAACTAAATGGCATAAGGTGCTATATAGGTCCTGACACAACAACAGTGGGAATTTCATTCTTGGCTAAGTTTTTCAAACTAGAATAAACCAAAAAAACTTGAGAAAAAATACACAATAAGTCAACTGGACTTAAGATAAACAAAATATCCTACCCAACTGACTGGAAATATTCAGGTTTTTGTTTTGTTTTGTTTTGTTTTTTTGATGCACACAAGATTCTCTCCAAAACTGATCATGTAGATCACAAATCAAGCCTCAGGAAATTGTGTTTTCTTATGTCCTATAATATCATAATATAACAAAATATAAGTAATGAGAAACTACAGAAACTTAAAAGAAAATGCTTAGAAAATACACAATACACTTTTGAATAAATAGTGGGTTATAAAGGTATCAGAGAGTAAATGTAAAACTTCCTTGAGTCAGATAAAAATGAGAATACAACATACCAGAACCTCTGGGATACAGCCAAGGTAGTCCTAAGGGGAAACTTTATAGCTGTTACTACTCATATAAAACAAATCTGAGGTATTTCAATTAAACAACCTAATGATTATGTAAGTCAAACTCTCAAAAAAGAAAACAACAAGAAAAAAAACAAGAAACCACCTATAAATTAAAATATAACCAGGAAGGCATACTAGGAACATAGTGTTGGGGAAGAGAATTCTTAAACATGGTTTTTAAGAAAATCTGTTATATGTTTTTCTGCTTCTTAAAATACAAAATAAATCTCATATGTTTTTCTGTTATTGGAACCACTGAAAAGAAATAACATAATCAAACACCTTTCCTCTCAGTGATTTTAGGGTCAAGAGAAATAATTATGTTAACATCTCATAGGTATATTACTTTATAATATTTATAATATATTGGCACACACCATTATTCTTTTAAATTTTTTATTAATTAAAACTTATTCACTTTGTAGCCCCCTTCCTCATCCCATCCCAATCATGCCCTCCTTACCTCCTCTCCTCCCATGCCCCTCCCCTAGTCCAGTGATAGTGGAGTTCCTACTCCCTTTCCATCTGACCCTAGTCTATCAGGACAGGCTGCATTGTCTTCCTCTGTAGCCTGATAATGCTGCTCCCCACTCAGAGGGAGGTGATCAAAGAGCCAGCCACTGAGTTCATGTCAGAGACAGCCCCTGTTCCCATTATTAGGGAACTCACTTGGACACTGAGCTAACATGGGCTACATCTGTGCAGGGGTTCTAGGTTATCTCCTTAGATAGAACTAGGTTGTAGTATCAGTCTCAGAAAAGACCCCTGTGCCACATTTTTTTTGGTTTTGTTGCTCTCCTTGTAGAGCTCCTTTCCCCTCCAAGTCTTTCTATCTCCCCCTTCTTTCATACCATTTCCTGCACTTTGCCCAATGTGTGGTGTTGAGTCTCAGCATCTGCTTTAAAATTCTCCTGGGTAAAGTCTTTCAAAAACCTGAATGACCTGTGGTATGTTCTTGTCCTTTTCCCTGTTTTCTCCATCTTCCAAGGTCTATCCCATTTGCCTTTCTGGATGAAGATTGAGCATCTTACCTAGGGTCCTCCTTCCTGCTTAGCCTGTTTAGATGTATAGATTTTTGTATGATTATCCTACATTATATGTCTAATATCCACTTATAAGTGAGTAAATACCATGTGTGTCTTCCTGCTTCTGGAATTCTTCACAAAGGATGATCTTTTCTAGTTCTCACCATTTGCCTAAAAGTTTCATGAGTTCCTTGTTTTAATTGTTGAGCAGTATTCCATTGTGTAAATTTACCACAATTTCTGTATCTATTCCTCAACTGAGTGACATCTGGGTTGTTTCTATGTTCTGACTATTGTGAATAAAGCTGCTATGAATATGTTTGAACAAATGTCCTTGTTGCATACCTGATCATATTTTGGATATATGCCTAGGAGTGGTATAGCTAGATCTTGAGGTAGTAAAATTCCTAATTATCTGAGAAAGCTTTAGATTGGTTTCCAAAGTGGTTGTATAAGTTACATTCCCACCAGCAATGGAGGAGGATTCCCTTTTCTCCACATCCTCTCCAGCATGCTTTGTCACTTGAGTTTTTTAATCTTAGCCATTCTGATGGGTGTAAAGTCCTGGAGAGATCAGGGATACAAGGCGCTTACCTAAGCATAGTAAAGGCAATATACAGCAAGCCTATTTCCAAAATCAAGCTAAATGGAGAGAAATTTAAATCAATGTCACTGAAATCAGGGATAAGTGAAGGATGCCCACTCTCTGGATATCTCTTCTACACAGTTCTTGAAGTCCTTGCTAGAGCAATAAGACAATTAAAGCAGATTAAGGTCACTCAATTCATAAAGGAAGAAGTCAATGAATCATTATTTCAAGATGATATGATAATATACATGAGTGATTCCAAAAATTATACCAGGGAACTCCTACAGCTGATAAACACCTTCAGCAAAGTGGCTGGATACAAAATTAACTTAAAAAATCAGTATCCCTCCTGTATACAAAAGACAAATGGGCTGAGAAAGAAATTAGGGAAACAACACCCTTCACAATAGCCAAAAAGGACATAAAGTATGTTAGTGTAGCTCTAATCAAACAAGTCAAAGACTTGTATGAAAAAGAAACTTTCAGGCTCTAAAGAAAGAAATAGAAGAAGATATCAGAAGATGGAAAGATCTCCCATGCTCATGAGTTGGCAGGATTAACATAACAAAAATGGCCCTCTTACCAAAAGCAATCTACAGATTCAATGCAGTTCCCATCAAATTAACAACACAGTTCTTCACAGACCTTAAAAGAAAAATTCTCAACTTCATATGGAATAACAAGAAACCCAGAATAGCTGAAACAATCCTCTACAATAACAGATCTTCTGGAGATATCTCCATCCCCGATCTCAAGCTGTACTATAGTGACAGTAATAAAAACTGCATGGTACTGGCATAGAAACAGAATGGTGGATCAATGGAATGGAATAGAAGACCCAGAAATAAACCCACATACTATGGACACCTGATTTTTTTACAAAGATGCCAAAACCATACAATAGAAAAAAAGATAGCATCTTCAGCAAATGGTGCTAGTCTAACTGGACATCTACATGTAGAAAAATGCAAATAGGCTCATACTTATCACCATGCAAAAACTAAAGTCCAAGTGGATCAAAGACCTCAACATAAAACCAGACACATTAAATCTCTTAGAATAAAAATTCAGGAAGAACCTTGAACCCATTGGCACAGGAGACAACTTCCTGAACAGAACACCACCAGCACAGGCTTTAAGATCAACAATCAAAAAAATGAGACCTCTTGAAAATGAAACGCTTCTGTAAAGCCAAGGACACTGTCCTCAGAACAAAAGGACAGCCTACAGATTGGGTAAGGATCTTCACCAACCCTATATCTGACAGAGGTCTAATATCCAGAAAATAAAAAGAATTCAAGAAGTTAAATAGGAGCAAATCAAATAATCCATTTAAAATGGGGTACAGAGCTAAACAGAGAATTCTCAATAGATAAACATCAAATGGCAGAAAAACAGTTGAAGAAATGCTTGATGTCCTTAGTCATCAGGGAAATGCAAATCAAAATGCTACCATTATTCTTCTCAGTACTGTGCATAATGTCAGTGTTTGGTGGTACTGCTTAAGCTCTTTTATATCATGTTAACAAAGCCATCTTCAGTAAGTACTTCATACCACCTCACACATAAAGATTTCTAATCGCTTTATTTTTATAATGCTATTTTTGACTTCTACTAATTTGTTCAATTTCATATTTCTTTGAATTTCTCTGGAAATCATTTGGGAACAAAACACTGGAATAAATACCCAAGTGTCATTTAACCATATCAGGTTCACATTCTGAGTGATTTGATGACTTTAGCTATTCCACAGATTTACAAAGTAAATGGTGGCAACTATTAAACAGTTAAAGAGAGTTTTATTTTTCTAGTCAAGTGCCATTTCTAACTTGAAGATCCCAAATATTAAAATTCCCTTTAAGAGGTTTAAATTGTTACCTTGTGGCAATGTACATGAATGTGTATATGTGAGCATTTGAACAATTTACAAGCTGCATTGTAGTAATATCACAAGAATTTCTCTGTCTTGCTTCTCTAATCACCACCATAAGCCAAGATAACAATTGCTATTTAATTCAGTCACAATACAAAGGGGAAGAAAGTAGAAAATACCACATGGAATTCTGGCCTTTCGTGAAGTCTCAGCCAATTACTATATGATTGTTAATGATTCAGTGGCTAGTTTGAAACAGTCTTAAATATTTTGAAAATACTGCAACCAAAATAAGTTTATACTTTCTGATAAGTCATACATGATAGGTTAATTGTTACATAAAAAATGAACCAAAGAGAGGTATATATTATTCACCTAAGCTTGCAACCTAGACCAAACTATCTAATCTAGAATAGAAAGAAAGACTGGACAAAAGAAAAAGAGAAAGGGAAAGAGGGTATGTAGGTAGGGAAGGAGGATGGGGAGGATGACAAAGAAAAAGGAAGAAAATAAATGAACGTAAGTAAATAGCTCGGGTTTTGAAAAGATGCAGAGATGTTTAGTATACATAAACTAGATTAAGAAATCAAACAACTAAGATCCTTGCTAAACCTGAGAATTGAAAAACATTAGCATTTTCCTTGGCACAACATGGTTTTCAAATCTATATGACATCGCTTGGCTCCGTTTTTAGTCAGCATAATTTTGGCTTCTATTCTTGTGTGGATAACAGCCAAAATCAACTGTCTTCTATGTCCAATGCTAGCATCTTTGTTCAGTTCTGAGACTGAGAATCTGTTTTAAATAGCCTGAAACATTACTGTAAAGAAAGATTTTCCTGTGCAATTTGAATACCTCTGTAAAAATCATATAGTTATCATTTGAACCTTTGTTTCCAGTTCAGTGGTGTGAAGAGTATAGCTTTCTCTCTATCACTTGCTTCAAGGTTCCATGGCTCCTTTCACCAGGAATTGCTTTGATTAATACAACTCTCTTTATGCTATGATTTCTTTTGCTAGTCACCGCCCTCTTCGATGAGTGAAAAATGCAGGTGTGAGGTTTCTCAGAAAGGCTAAGCTTGAGATCAATGTATGCATTCCCATCTCTACTATAGCAAATTGCTTTTAAAGGTGATGTTTTATGCTGTGTTCGTAAAAATTGTAAAGAATCGTTTTTTAGCATCTGTGCATAATTGCCTGCAGTTCTATTTTTCAACCTTCTTATTTCTGAAGATTGGTTGCAGTAGCCATGAGTCAAAATTTGTTATCAGCCAAACGGCAAGAGAATTCAAGAGATGAAGGGCAGCAGGACAGAACAGCCAACCCATTCTCAGTATCTTGTTCTGTGACTCTGGCTGCCATAGTATAAACCCATGATGTCACCAAAAGGCAGACTCCTTTGACTGCCCCACTCAACAATGTTAGTAAGTTTCCAATGATGTTAACCTGTATGTGAACTGTGGTTGCCAGCCTCTGTCCTCAGTTACTCTATCTCCACAGCAGTTAATCTCATCATTAACCTGACTTCCCTGTAGACTTTTTGGTTTAAGTTTTGGTTTGTGAAACAGAGCATCATTATGGATAGGTTGGACTGGAACTCACTGCAAAGACCAGGGTGTTCTGGAAATCACAGAGCTCCAACTGTTTTTCCCTCTTGTGTGCTGGTATTAATAATGTGTATCACCAGCCACCATACTTGGTTTTCTAAAAACACCTAAATTTTTATTCATCAGTGAATAGGTCCTAGTTGAGAAAATATCACTCTCTAACTAAATATATGTAAATAGGTTTAATTATTTTATTTTGCTATATTCAGAAAATTTCTTAGGAAGGCTATTAAATCACCTAGTTGTATACTAACCATAAATGTACAAACAAAAGAAAGCAAAATACCCAACAACAAACCCAAAATACATCTTAGATTATTCCTACAAAAGGTTCCCCATAATGGGCCTTCACATCAAACAGTAAATCCAGTATTTATTGATACTCATTTACGGTATATAAAATATATCTATTCAATTATGGTATATAAAATTTACCTATCTTTTCAACTTATAAATTAGATTTCATGACCAAGTGTTTTCCTTTGAATATTTCACTCCAGGAAGAAAATTAAATAGATATAAACTATTAACTATAGCAATGAATTGTGATCAAACTGTAATTAGATCTGACAACTGATATATATAAATAAAAAAGACATGCAAATAGCTATGCCTAGTTAAATCAAATAATCATAATTAAAATGACCAGATCAAGATCTAGCAATTTTTGTGACTACTTGTCATATTGCTAAGTCATCTTCAAGTTATCTCTATTATGATATCACAAAGTATATTTACATATTAGAATATGCTTTAAGGAAGCATAACAGTCTGAAGTGATAAAAAGAACTATTTTAAAATAAATTGCTATTTCTATACCTGTGTGCTGTCTGCAAAGTATAGGCTTTGGCTTCAGCCTCCAACTGTTTTTAGCTATAGGTTGATATGGACATTATTTTGTCAGGCTTACACATGATTTATATGGTCTCTGTGTAAAAAGTATAATAGTCTGGGACACAGATATAAGATGCAAAGCCAAAGAAATGCAGAGAAAATACTCATTTTCTGTACATCTCCTACTCCCCTGTTATATTCAATGCCCCAAGCAATACATTAGAAAGAAACAAGATACCCTGTTGAAAGCTGATGGACATAAAGCCATCAAAATAATTGCTGTGATTTTATTGATCCTCATGTGTGAAACTGCATAACTTATAAAAATTACTTTAAATGCCTCAGCTTACAAATGGTCATAGTCATGCAAATAATCTAGTTATGATTCTAGAACAGAATGATCCATATATTATCTTTTTTCATAAGTGAGAAACAGCAGTAACTGACACACCTGTTCTTGGAAGCCAGCCAGGTTGACCTCCACAGACCCTATAATTAAGAAGAGAAAATTCTGTTTGATACTGCTGCACAGAGTCATGGTTTTGTCATGGTGACTTGACAACATTAATATTACTTTTCACAATGATATGCAAACCAAAAGACATTCTATAGCAAATATTCCTTTAAAACATCTATTTAGTACCAGTAAAATGGCCCAGTGGTGAAAAGTGCTTTCCACAAATTTTGATGACCTAACTGAGATCCACAGAACCCATATAGTAGGAGAGAACCGACTTATAAACTCTTTTCTATAAAAGCCATAGCACAGATACCATGGACTTTTTGGAATTTGCAGCTCCCCTTCCCTCCTAAATTTTGTCTCTTGCTTCTCCAGACTCTACCCAGTTCAAATTAGTATGCTGTTTATTGACCATCAATGTACAAATCATGTGGACTTAGTGAAATCAGTGAATATTATAAATACACAAATCTGGGGATGGTCTGTAAGGATCTACTTCTAACATTCTCCTTTATGCTGCCAACATGTGGTCTGAAGATGACATTTTGAATTGTAAGGAATTAACTTTTATGTCTTTCTTTTCCATAGGCATCATGCTTCTTGAGGACAAGGACTGCTGTTTGCCTACCTCTGGGTACAATGTGTCAGACAGTAAATATGAGACAGTTCCATGGAGCATTTAGCACATCCATTTCCTAACTCTTCACTAACTTCTCTCTTCACTCTTCACTCACATAAATGTGGTATATATCATCTTCTATAGGTCCAAGATGAGAATTCCAAAGCAAAATATTTTATATGTAAAATTACATATATGAATATAGATAAAATATCTTAACTATATAGAATTATATGTATATGCACTTAAGTGTTAAATATATATATATGTGTGTGTGTGTGTGCGTGTGTGTGTTTAATCCAAGTTTAGGGTTTCTGAACAGCATTGCAAAGCATATTACAGTGAAAAATAGTGTGTGCATGTGTGCTCACGCATGTGCATGCCTATACATACACGTGAATGCACATGGAGGCCAGAGTGAATGTCACATGTCTTTTTTTGTCATAGAGAGAAGAATGTTACAGGCAACATGCTGCAGACTTAATAATTAATCAGCGTGGGATGTCTTCCAAGTCCTTGGCTCTAGTGATCAACAGCAAAAGACAATCTATACTCCATTATATTTTGGAAATGTGAGTTGATTCTCATAACCATAGAACAGAAATTGTAGAATTAGTTAATAAGTATGAGGTATCTAATTTCTTGTTTTTAATTTAAATACACACATCAGAATTAATCACTTTAAACAATAAGGAACCCAAGATCTTGAGTGTCTCATTGTGTGTGTGTGTGTTTACATGTACATACATGTACATGGAGTTTAGAGGTGAATGTCACTTATCTTCTTCAACAACTTCTTTAAATTAGTTTGGGAAGGAGTCTTAGTAGAATTCACTACTTCACCTAGACTGCTAGGACAGCAAGCCCCAGAAATTCTCTGGTTTCTGTCTGTCCAGCAATAACAGATGACTCATGGCTTCATTTTCATGCATATTCTGAAGATTTAACTCAGATCCTCATGCTTGGCTACTACTTTATGAACTAGTGATTTTCCCAGGCTCTCTTTTGTATTTCTTGACTTTGTCGACCCATAAGCACTCTTCTTTTCCCCCATTCTTTCCATCTTTTTGTCTTGCCCAAAAGAAAAGGAACCAATGGAGAATATGGGCTTGGCTCAAAAAAGAGAAGGAAGAAAGTAAAATTTCATAGAGTAACAAACCCTATTTTACTTAATCCTTTGGTATTGATATGTCTATAAATATGAAGCTAAATTGTTTCTATCAGAACATTGTTTTCTGAAGCACAGAGCACTTTCAGATGCTGAAGGTGAAGGACAACAGCTCCTATGTACCACTGAATACTCTGACAGCATCAAAACGTATCCTGGCTTCAGGGTGATTTAACTTAATGTACCTGTAAATGTTGTAGTGTATTACATGTTAAGTTTCTTCATGCTGAAAATGTTTCCCATTTCTGTACAGGGAAGCTTTGTCTGGTCTCTTATGATCCCCTCATTGGGCTCTCTCCTCAGTCACTGAAACAATTTATATTTCAGAATAAGTCCCACTGCTACATGAGGCATATTTTCATAAATGTTTTTACATTGCTAAGTTCCCTTCTATCAGTTATCTTTACAGATTAATATTCTGTACTATAAACAATACCAAAATGTTGACCAATTTCCTGATCATTTCTTGTTTTAAAAATTTGAAACATAATATCGCATTTGGAATAGCACTTATGGTCAATCATAAACATAACAAAAACAATATCCACAAACATGAGTCATAATGTCAGTACTTTTTTCTTTTTCATTTTTTAAAATTTATTTTTTAACATTAATTACAGTTTATTCACTTTGTATCCCAGCGGTAGCCCCCTCCCTCATCCCCTCTCAGTCCTATCCTCCCTCCATCATTTCCTCCCATGCCCCTCCTTAAGTCCACATAGGAGAGGTCCTCCTCCCCTTCCCTCTGACTCTAGCCTATCAGGTCTCATCAGGACTGGCTGCATTGTCTTCCTCTGTGGCCTGGTAAGGCTGCTCTCCACCCCCTCCCTCCCCCCACCCCTGGCCCCATGAGGGGAAGATTTTCAAAGAGCCAGCCACTGAGTCCATGTCAAAGACAATCCCTGTTCCCATTACTAGGTAACAATGTCGGGACAAATATTCGTGATGCATATATGACATTCAGTAAAATTTTTTATTTCTAATTTAGTCTAAATTTTGTGTGCTATACATTAGTTAATAAGACCATGCACAGTTCCATCTAGAATTATATTGCCATCGATTTTTAGAACTTTGCAAGACAACCTCTCAAAGATATATTAATTCAACTCTCAGATAAAACCAAAATATTCTAAGTAGGAGTGGTTTGGCTTTTTATCAAAATAAACTGAATATTTCAAACACTATTTCTAACATCACTTCACAAAAATAAAATAGTACTTAATATCTGGCAAATCCTATCCTATGTAAATACAAAAAAAGAGAGAGATGGCCATTTAAATTATAACATCTGAGCCACTGCCTTGCCCTAACCTATTTAAATTTTAAAGATAAAATCCTCATAGTACTTATAAGAGATGTGATAATGCAATATTTACTTGATCACACAGAAGAATAAGGAACAATGTTTATGACATAGCTACGATATGAATTTCATTTATCCAAATACTGCAGAAGTTTGCTTAAAATCTGAAAAAAATCATCATAGACTGGAAAACAAATGATTTTATCTTTGCAATGTTAAAAAAAAATGAATGTTGTTCTCTAGGACAAGAAATTGGGAGGGGGAAGTGGAGGGATTCCAGAAGGAGTTGGAGAGGAGATTGGGGTGAATGTGATTAAAATATGTTGTATAAATGCATTGAATTGTCCAAGGATAACTAAAAAATACATGCAGTAAAATAAAGAATTATAATACAGAAAATAATTTATAATTTAAAATTCTTAATGAGCAGAGAGTCTGGGTCTTCTCTGTGCATGAACCTCGGTTGATTCATCAGTCTCTGCAGACCCCAGTGGGCCCAGATTTTTGGCTCCATTGCTCTCTTTGTGGAGCTCCAGTCTCTTCCAGGTCTTTCTATCTCCCCCTTCTTTCATGATTCGCTGCACTCTCCCCAAAGTTTAGCTATGAGTCTCAGCTTCTGTTTCGATACCCTGCTGGGAAGAGTCTATGGGCAGCTCAGTCTCCATGGGGACCTCCTAGTAAGGGGAGCAGTGGCAGTCTCTGGCATGAACTTAGTTACCTGCTTTTTGATCACCTCCCCCCTGGCAGGGTAGCCTTATGAGGCCACAAAGAAAGAGGATCCGGACAGTTCTGATGAGAGCAGATAGGCTAGGGTCAGATAGTTGGGGAGGAGTACCTCCTCTATCAGTGAACTAGGGGAGGAACATAGAGGGGATGAGAGAGAGAGGGTGGGACCTGGAGGAGATGAGGGAATGGGCTACAGCTGAAATACAAGGTGAATTAATAATAATAATAATAATAATAATAATAATAATAATAATAAATAGTTTTAAAATTCTTAATGAAATAAAATTGCAATGAAATATTTAATAAGTTGTTAGGGGCTGCATAAGCTATACCAGCCATAGTAACTACACTGATGGAGAAAATTTTTGAACTTTCCTGCAAGAAAATGGCTTAAGCAGCCTGTTCCATTGTAGCTCTTTTGATAAGGAATGTACCAAGAAATAATGTACCATGAAAAATGAAAAAAAAATTAAACTTTTTAACATTTTTAAATTCGACAATTTTAGATATAGTAAAATAAAGAAATGACATCTAAACATAGGTTTAAACTATTCAGAAGGCCTTAGATTTCATAAGAAATTAAAGGCTATCTTGATACTTCTTGCTGTTCCTAGTGGCTTTTCCTCCATTGTTGAGGTTATTTGTTTAAACAGTCTTAAATCTAGCAACTGTTTTGAGAATCTGGGCCTAAAATCAGTATCTCTGTGGGACTCAGAATGCTCTCAGTGAATTAATATTTGTTTGATAATTTTTCTGTGTATATTTTGCATATCATATTTAACATTAATATGTGTTTAGCCTATAATAAAATTGTACTCTAAGATTTAAAATATGACCTTAAAAAGAAAAGATGTTCCAGCCTAAGCAAATGCATTTTCTCTTCATTAGAACCCCTTGTGACTATTACTGACCACATGCTGCAGAGGTACACTGACCTTCTCACTGAGGTTCTTCTCTCCCATGAACACCCACAGCTGTCTGGTTCATTGGTAAGCAGGGAAGACAGGCTCTTCTGCAGATCGTTTTAGCATATGAGACATATTGACATGAATATAACATACGTGCCACAGCAGTACTATTCTGTTAGCACTGCAATGAGATGCAAGATAAAAGCTTACATTGCGTATTTCTGCATGTGCTTGATTCTTGTTTGCTCTATCTGATACAGAAATAAAGAGGACTTTTATCATGAAAAGGCATTTTAATATCTTTTGGGTTTAAGAATAATGAAAAATATAGTGGTTAAAAGTTGACACTATCTTACCAATGCTCCAAAATCACAAGCAGCATTGACAGTCCTAGATGAGCACAGTTTTATATTTGTGTGGTAGGTATCCAGAAGGAGGCCATTGGCAGGCACAGATTTATCCAACACAGAAAGCGAGGAGATGGAGTGCTTATTGGATAACAGTAAAGGTTCACTGCTCCGATGAAAGCATATTTAGAGCTGAGTTTACCCTAAAAGAACATACATATATATATTTTTTTCATTTCTCAAATGCAGTGTTGTTGTTACTGGTTTTCTTTACAATTGAAAAACATAACATTCCGGGCCTTAAATTATAGATTTATTGTTCTTTTTCATATCTCTTTTATTTAACATTTTTTAATTGGCAGAAAAAATCATCCTTTGATGAAATATTTTATATGCACCTTTTGCATTTTATTTGTTGCATACATATAAGGACTGTCAATGCCTTACATGAAATATACTATTATGATTCTACTGAGCTTTTCATACCTTTTCAAAGATTGGATATTCACTACAAATTAATTTTCACAACACAATGACCAACTATAATGTCAATACAAACTTCAACAATATGTCCCTTTATTACTGTGATACTTTAAGGTCTAAGCAAAAACCTTAGAATAAACCACAGGGACTCTTGCATTGAATTGAGCCTAGAAGTCAGAAGCAGGTATCAGCATCAGCTTCAGACACCAACTGAATGAGAAAGTAAAGCTAGACTGGAACATGAACATGGATCATTTAAGCTGCATTTGAAATTTCAAGGTAAGATTAGCATTTTCACTTGACCTAGTTAACTATTATTTTAGGTCTTATATGTAATAATAGCTTCACTTGTCGAATTGTATCTAAAAGTTAAAAATCATAACAGACACAGCAATCTGACCCATGCAAGGAGAAAGAGTGAGAAATTGAAACTGAGCTCCTGGTTCCTGGTGGTGGGATGATTTCTTATATAGCAAAGAACTGAAGGGAGATGCTAGGACATTGGATATTCTATAAAATGTTGCTGATGTAATCTGACCTCTCTCTTTCTCTCCTCTTATTTTCTCTTTTTCTCTCCTCCCTCCTTCCCCTATATTCTCTTATACTATTTAACTATTTCTCTCCCTACTCTCTCTCCTCTCTTCTCTCTCTTTCTTTATCTTACTCCCTCTCCCTTCTCCTTTTCGCTCTCCCTCTCCTTTCTTCCCATTAAAAAATATATTGTTTGGCTTTCTGACTATATATTCCAGAAACTGAGATCTTCAGGAAATATCAGTTCTGCAGAATCCATACCCATGCTGAATATCATATAGCCTTTGCCTCACCTAGAGTAGACTTGACAAAAATAAAATAAAATCTTAGAGATATATGAAAAGCATACTATCTCTCTCTGCTGTATGATTAATTTTGCAGTCAGAGAGAGAGAGAGGGAGAAAGAGAGAGAGAGGGAGAGAGAGAGAGAGGGAGAGAGAGAGAGAGACAGAGACAGAGACAGAGACAGAGACAGAGAAAGAGAGAGAAAGAGATGAAGGCTGAGAATCTGCTAGCACATGCCTGTTGCTGCTTCAAGAATCCTCCTTCAGGAGGTCCTCCACTGTTGGTGGACTTGGAGGGGGCAGGGAAGAGGGAGATGAGGGAGGGAGTGGGAGGGTAGGAGGGAAGGGGGAGGGGGCTACGCCTGGGATTCAAAGTACCTAACCTGTGATTGAGATAAAAATAAATAAATTTTAAAAAATGTTAAATTAAAAAAAAAGAAAACTCCAGGGTATTGGCAAAGCTCATTACATTGAAAGGAGAAATAAAGAGGAGGCTAAAAAAAAAAAAAAAAAAGAATCCTCCTTCAGTTTGTGAGGTTTCTAAAGAATTCCGAATAGCTTTACTGAATTGCTGAAGCACACTTTTCTGGGCCCTTTTAAATCCTGATGAGCCCAAGAAGTAAAATCTTTACAGTGAAAATGGTTTAAGAGTAAAGGGGATCAATGAATCAATCATATGAACAATAGGATTCTTCTCCCCAAAAGATCCAAACAGATTAATTGGATAAGTTCTTAGGGGCAGAACTGAAATGGCAATTGAACCTCAGCTTCAATCAGGAGCTCTGTGACTTTCTGCCAGCTATTTGTTGCTCTGTGGAGTTGTACTCTTGTTAAGGAGCCTCTGGTGCCATTACACAATTTTGTGCTGTGTAAAAGCAGCTACCCCAAAGTTTGGGCAATTCTGCAATCTGACTAGAGTCTCTGGTTTGCTTCACGGAATGGTATTTGTTACTCTTACAGTCAAGTGGCCTTAATGAAACTCCATTGCTGGTGGCTAAAGGGCTTCCTGTGTCTAGTTACAACAGGAGGGAGAAGGTTAATTGAGACCCTTCTCACTATGCCCAGGGGAAGCATTGTTAGCTCCAACAGAATTTGGTTTCCGGAGTTTACATTTGCACTGTGATATCCATTGCCAGTGGGGTGAAGAAAAGTTGTGTGTGTGTGTGTGTGTGTGTGTGTGTGTGCGTGTGAGTGTGTATGTGAGTGTGTGTGTGTGTGAGTGTGTGTGTGTGAGTGTGTATGTATGGCTGTGAGTGTGTGTCTGAGTGAGTGAGTGTGTGTGTTTTATGAATTGATGCCACAATTCTTTTATGAAGAGTATTTCATGTGATAGACATGTCAAACCTAAAGATAAGTATTAAAAAAAGAAAAGAAAAAAAGGACAAATTAACTGTGGCCTGTGGAAAAAAAAGCATAAAAACATGGATAGGGTACAAACTGAGATGAGCATGTATCATATCTGTTTATTCATAACTAATGAAAACAACAACAAAATAACCTCACTGTCTGCTGCAGAGGTGGCTTGGGAGTTCTGAGCACATACTGCTTTTGTGAGGTTCAGTTCCCAGCACCCATGTCAAGCAGCTTACAACTGCCTATAACTTCAGATGAAGGGATACAACGCATCTGGTCTTTGTATAAGCAGCTTATGTACACACACATACACACACACACCATTATACATAAATCTTAAAAATATAATGCTCATTTGAACGATATAACTCTAGTAAAACAGGTTCAAGGTTGATTTGCAATCTCTTATAAATCAATGAAAATCAGGTCTACATGCTTCCGTCCGAACATGAGTGCACACACACTCACTCTTCCCAAAGGCTTGAAAACACACACTCACACATGTGCATCTCCAAAGTATTGAAAGCCTTACATAATAAATAGTGATATAAAATAGATGAATGTTATTCATATTTTATGCTATTGCCTTGTTTCACTATTTTTCACTAAGATTACACTATGCTATAGTGTTTTGTGAGAAGAGGCCTGAAATATTCATTCAAATTTCAATCTACAGAGTGCAATTTTATTAAGACAAAGTCAAATTCAATTTAGTCTCGTAAGAATGAGCCCTTTGGGTTTTGCTTTAGCAACTCTTTTTTTTTTCTTAAAAGAAGGGAAGTGGGGGAGGTGGGTAATATAAGATGGCAGTGACCAGTGTGCACAGTATCTGACGGGCAGAGGATCAGACTCTGAAACCAGTGAGTGCACAGGAGGCTGGATCCAGAGCATCAACTTTGGTGCATCCTGGCCTGCAGGGGACATCTCAGGAGTTGGGGTTGATCAGATCTAGGCCCTCTGTGGCCATCTCCTGGGTCCAGGAGTAGCAAACTGTGGGCCCCCTCCTCTTTTCACGTACTCCAGTGAGTACAGATCTCCAGATCCAGAGACCCTTTGCTCTAGCAGCCAGACATCAGATCCCTCCTGCTCCCCTGAGGGCAGTTGACAGGATTCCTGGGACAGCATTCCCACCTCCAAGCTATGATTCTGTTGGTCACTGTGAGGAAATCAGGTGAACAACCAAGTTACACAGATCCTGGATCCAAGAGCCCAGTAAAATCTGAGTACCAGAAACAAAGTGTCAGGCAGGCCTGTAAGACACAGCTTACTTCCCTTCTGAAGCACCCCAAAGTTGCCACCAACTCCCAACCCCTTTGGGGAACCAGCACCAATACCATGCCCATGCCCCCGACCCATGCCCTTTGTGGCTCCCACCATGCCTGCCCCATGACCTTCAATACAACCATGCCATGCCTGAGTCCCACATTTCAAGACACTTGCACCTACACCCTGTCTTCCATCACTGAATCTGAATTTCTAGCACACATTCTTGAGCCTGAGGACCTCTCTCATCTTTGTGAAGACTCCAAATATAAGCAGGTCCAGTCTTTGGTACAGGTTCCAGGAACAGACAGCCAAGGTTCCAGTCAACCAGATGACTAAAGGCCGGTGTAAGAACACAATCAACAAAAACCAGGGCATCATGGATCTATCAGAAATCCCTTGGGGAAAAAATGGATGTTGCGATGCAACTGAAAGTCAGAAAAATCACCTTAATTCTATGATTATGCAGTTATTAGAGAGACATAAAAAGGAAACAAACAAATCTCTCAAAGAAATTCAGGCATATGCAACCAAATACAAGCCTTATAGACAAACAAGAAACCACATTCAAAAGGTGAAGGAAATGAATAAAATTGTTCAAGACATGAAAACAAAATTAGAACCAATAAAGAAAACACAAACTGAGAAAACCCTGGAGATGGAAAACTACAAGAGATCAAGGAACCACAGAGACAATCAACATCACCAAAATAGAAGAGATGAAGGAGAGACTCTCAGGCTTTGAAGATATAATTAAAGAAATTGATACATCTTTCAATGAAAACAGAAAAGTTCCTGACATAAAATATCCAAGATATGAAGACCACCATGAAAAACCAAAACCTAAGAATAATAGGAATATTAAAAAAAAGCAAGATTCCAGACACCAAGGTCCAGAAAATATTTTCAACAACATAATAGAAGAAAATTTCCCCAACCTAAAGAAAGAGATGCCCTTTAACATACAAGAGCTTTCCAGGCCACCAACTGATTAGACTAGAAAAGAAATTCCTCCCTCAAATAATCAAAACATTACATTTACAGAACAGAGAAAAAATATTAAAAGTGGAAATGGAAAACGGCCAAGTAACATATAAAGGCAGACCTATCAGAATCATGCCAGACTACTCAACAGAGACTATGAAAGCCAGAAGGGCCCGGGCAGACACTAAGAAACCACAGATGCCAACCCAGAATACTATGCCCAGCAAAACTTTCAATCAACATAGATGTAGAATAGAAAATACTCCACGACATAACTAAACTTAAACAACATGTAGTGTCTACAGAGTTTAAACAATATCTAGTATCTACAGAAGGTGCTAGAAGGAAAACTCCAACCCAACAGGATCAACCACAAGAAAATACAGGCTATAGATAACTTGTCAACAACAACAAAATCAAAAGAAAACAAGCACACAAACATACTATCAAAAATCCATAATAAAAGGAAATAGACAATTATGGGTCACTAATATCTATCAATATCAATTGACTCAACTGTCTAATAAAAAGACCCAGACTAACAAAATAGTTGCAGAAACAGGATCCAATATTCTGCTTCATTTACGAAACACACCTTAGGAACAAAGATAGATACTATCTCAGAGTAAAAGACTGAAAAAATGTTTCTAGCAAACAGACTCAAGAAGCAAGCTGGAGTAGCCTTCCTAATATCTAATAAAATAGACTTTCAATCAAAATTAATCAAAAGAGATGTGAAAGGATACTTCTTCCTCATCAAAGAAAAAAATCCACCACGAGGACATCACCATCCTGAATATCTATACCCCAAATAAAAGGGTACATGAATTCCTAAAAGAAACACAATTAAAACTTAAATCACACATCAACTGTAAAAGAGTAAGAGTGGGAGACTTCGACACCCTCACCAAGGGACAGATCATCAAGACAAGAAGCTAAATAGTGAAATATTGTACCTTACAGAGGTCATTAACCAATGGACCTGATACTTTTCTACTTTTTACCCAAGCACAAAAGAATCCATCTTCTTCTCAGCACCACACCAAACCTTCTCCAAAACTAACCATATAATCAGGCACAAACCAAGCCTCAGTAAAAAAAAAAATTAGAATAATTCCTTGAATTATATCAGATCACCGTGGTCTAAAACTAGACCTCAACAATAAAATTACAAAAAGCTTATACATGCATGGAAACTGTCTCTACTCAACGACAGCTGGGTTAAGGAATAAATAAAGAAATTAAAGACTTCCTAGAATTCAATGAAAATGAAGGTACAACATGCCCAGACCTATGGGACACAATGAGAGCAATGCTACGAGGAAAGTTCATAGCACTCCGACACACAAGACTTCTCATACAAGCAGCCCAATAGCATACCTAAAAGTCTTAGGGAACAAAACAAAAACAAACAAAAAAGAAAAAAGAAAAGAAAAATTAGACACACATAAGAGGAGCAGACACCTGGAAATAATCAAACTTGTGGCTGAAATCAATAAACTAGAAAAAAAGGAGAACAATTTAAAGAATCAACAAAACCAACATCTGATTCTTTGAGAAAATCAACAACATAGCTAAAATAACTAAAAGGTAGCAAAACACTGTCCAAATACACGAAATCAGATTACCAAAGTTGAATCAAGGTCAGATAAATAAATTAAATAGTCCTGTATCCCCTATGAAAATAAAAGCAGTCATCAAAAGTCTTCCATCCAAAAGAAAAAAAAAAACCCAATGCCAAATTGTTTCAGCTCAGAATTCTACCAGACCTTCAAAGAAAAGCTAATGCAAATACTCTTCAAACTATTCCAGAAAATAGAAACAGAAGGAACATTATCAAATTCAGTATATGAGGCCAAAGTGACCTTGATACCTAAACCACACAAAGACCCAAAAAGAAAGAGATCAATTTCCCTATGAACATTGATGAAAAAATACTGGCAAATCTACAAGGACCAAATATATCTGGGCACAGGGATCTTTTCTGAAACTGATTCTCCAACCAAGGACCATGCATGAATATAATCCAGAACTCCTGCTCAGATGTAGCTCATGGAAACTCAGCATCCAAGTGGGTTTCCCTAGAAAGAGGAACAGGTACTGTCTCTGATATGAACACAGTGGCAGGCTCTTTGACCTTCCCACCCCTCTGAGGCAATAGCAGCCTTGCTAGGCCACAGAGGAGAACATTGCATCCAGTCCTGATGAGACCTGATAAACTAGGGTCAGATGGAAAGGGAGGTAGACCTCACATATCAGTGGACTTAGAGGGCAGAAAGGAGGAGATAAGGAAGGGAGGGTGGGTTTGGGAGGGATTGAGGAAGGGGACTAAGGCTGTGATACAAACTAAATAACCTGTAATTAATTTAAAAAATAAAATTATAAAAAAGATCTCCCATTTCTATATCCTGGATAAAGCTGAAAATGTAATATAAATTTTTTAAAAGTACTGGCAAATCAAATCCATGAATACATCAATGATATTATCCACCATGACTAAGTAGCCTTCATCCCAGGCATACATGGGTGGTTCAATAATGGATATCCATCAATGTAAGCCAGTATACAAGCAAACTGAAAGAAACACACACACACACACACACACACATGATAATCTCCTTAGAAGCCAAAAAAGCATTTGACAAAAATCCAACACCTGATCATGTTTAAAGTCTTGGAGAGATCAGGAATACAAGACACATACCTAAACATAGTAAAGGCAATATATAGCAAGCCTATAGCCAACATCAATCTAAATGGAGAGACATTTAACTCAATTCCACTGAAATCATGGACACAGCAAAGCTGCCCACTCACCCATATCTCTTCAACATAGTACTTGAAGTCCTAGCTAGAGCAATAAAACAACTAAAGGAGATCAAGAGAATTCAAATTGGAAAGAAAGAAGTCAAAGTATGACTATTCAGAGATGATTTAACAGTATATATGAATGACCCCCAAAAATCTAATAGAGAGAGTTAGGTAGAATGGAAGAAGGTCCTCCCCTATCAGTGGACTTGGAAAGAGGCAGGGAGGAGATGAGGGAGGGAAGGGGGGAATAGGGACGGAATGCAGGAGGGAGTTATGGCTGGGATACAAAGTACATAACCTGTGATTAATATAAAATAAAAATGTTTAAAAAATTCTAGCAGAGAACTCCTACAGGTGATAAACACCTTCAACAAATTGGCTGGATACAAAATTAACACAAAACAAACAAACAAAACAAAACCTCAGTAGGCCTTGGCTATACAAAAGAGACACACAAAAAACAAACAGGCTAAGAAAAAAAATAGGAAAACAACACCCTTCACAATAACCACAAAAAACTTAAAGTATGTTGGTGTAACTCTAACAAAGTAAGTCAAAGACTTGTATGAAAAAAAAAATCTTCAAGCTTTGGAAGAAAGAAATCAAAGATGATATCAAAAGTTGGACAGATATCCCATGTTCATGGATCTGTAGGATTAACATAGTGAAAATGCCCATTCTACCAAAGTCATCTACAGATTCAATGCAGTTCCCATCAAAATACCAACACAATTCTTTAAAGATCTTGAAAGAACAATTCTCAATTTTGTATGGAAAAACAAAACAAAAAACCAAAATAACTAAAACAATTCTGTACAATAAAAGATTTTCTGGACATATCTCCATCCCTGATCTCACGTTGTAAATGTGATAAAAAGTGGTGTGGTACTGACATAGAAGCAGACTGGGGGATCAATGAAATTAAATGGAAGACCCATAAATAAACCCACACATCTACAGACACCTGATTTTTGACACAGAAGCCAAAACCATAAGGAAAAAAGACAGAATCTTCAACAAATGGTGCTGGTCTAACTGGATGTCTACATGTAGAAAAATGAAAATAGATCCATATTTATCACCCCACACAAAACTGAAATCCAAGTGGATCAAAGACCTTAACATAAAACATCTGTTAGAAGAAAAAGTGGGGAAGATTCTTGACCTCATTGGCACAGGAGACAGGTTTCTGAACAGAACACCAACAGCATAGGCTCTAAGAGCAACAATCAATAAATGGGATCTCATGAAACTGAACAGCTTTTTGAAAGCAAAGGGCACAGTCACCAGAACAAAATGGCAGCCTACAGACTGGGAAAGGATCTTCACCACCCGTACATCTGACAGAGGGCTAATATCCAGGATATATAAAGAACTCAAGAAGTTAAACACTAACACCAAACAATCCAATTTAAAAAAATGGGGTACAGAGCTAAAAAGAGAATTCTCAACAGAGGAATAATAAATGGAGGAGAAACATTTAAAAAATGCTCAATGTCCTTAGTCATCATGGAAACTAATCAAATAAAAAATGACTCACACTCTGTTTTATATACATCAGTTTGGCTAAGATAAAAAACTCAAGTGACAACACATGCTGGAGAAGATGTGGAGAAAGGAAACCCTCCATTGTTGGTGGGAATGCAAATTTGTAAAACCACTTTGGAAAGCAAACTGCCATTTTCTCAGAAAAGTGGGAATAGCCTTACCTCAAGACCCAGCTATACTACTCCAGGGCATATATTCAAAAGATACTTCACCATACAACAAGGGCATTTGCTCAACTATGTTCATAGCAACTTTATTCTTAATAGCCAGAATCTGGAAACAATCTAGATGTCCCTCAACCAAAGAATGGATACAGAAATTGTGGTGCATTTACACAATTTGGCTATTAAAAACAAGGAAATAGTGAAATTTGCAAGCAAATGTATGGAAATAGAAAAGATATGCCTGAGTGAGTTAAGCCAGAAACAGAAAAACAAGCGTGGTATGTACTCACTTATAAGCAGATGTTAGCCATATAATAAGAATAAACATACTAAAATCTATAGTTTTAAAGAAGCTAAACAACAAGGAGGACCCTAGGGAGGATGCTTAATTCACATTCAGAAGGGCAAACAACCTAGACACTGGAAGAGTTTGAAGAAAGGGAACAGGACTGGAGACTACCATAGATGTCCTCTGAAAGACTCCACCCAGCAGGAGATGGAAGCAGATGCAGAGACTCACAGCCAAACTTTGGACAGAGCACAGGGAGTCTTACAGAAGAAGGGAGGGATAGAAGAACCCAAAGGAACAGGAGTTCTACAAGGAGATTAACAAAGCCAACAAAATTTTGGTCCAGGGGGGCCTGCAGAGAATGATGCATCAACCAAGGAGACCCCATTCTCAGATTTACCCCATAGGCAACTCTGTATCCAAGTGGATTTCGTAGTAAGTGAGCAGGGGCAGTATCTGACATGGTCTCTGTGCCTGTTCTTTGATCACTATTTCACAGAGGAAGAGGATCCAGGCAGAGGATCCTGATGAGACTTGATAGGCAGGGTCAGATAGGATGGGAAGAGGACTCTCCCTTTTCAGTGGACTAGAAAGGAGGAATAGGAGGAAAGAAGGTGAGAGGGTAAGACAAGGAGGAGATGAGGGAGGGGACTACAATCTGGATACAAAGTGCATAAATTATAAATGTATGTGTGTGTATGTGCACATATAGCTAATAAAAATTAAAAACAAAACAAAGTAGGTATTTTTTAAAAATTTGTCCCACAGGTCTTACTGAAATATACTGAAAAGTACTATATAAATATGAACTATTAATGTGTGTGTTTACTCATATAGAACTACTGAACACCATGATATCTGTATAGCCAAACAAATATATTCACACAGAGAATGTGTTATTTTATATATTTCTTCATCAGCAAACACCCAATAGTTGTTCTAGCTTTTAAACAACATTTAACTTTAATCTGGCCATTCACTCAGTCTCATCCAATGTGAATGGTAACTGATTTCTATTCATCCGCAACAACCAAGTATACTAATGAATTGTTCTATATTCTCCTTACACACTTTATGTAAAATTTTGATATTCTTTTATTAGGCATATATTCATAAATACATCACATTACAGTATTCTAAATCATAAGGTAGATAAAAGAAAATAGGAAGTGACTGGGAATCTAGAAAACTTACGCTTTTAGAAAGATACACACATGACTGTGTTGACAGGACAGCTCTACACGTCCACTCACGTCTCCCTGTAATCAGGAGTCCCTATGATGTACAGCGTTTGCCTCACCGAGACAGTGAAGAGAAGAGATTCACAAAGTTTTGTGCTAACCTTTCATGTATTTTCCATATATGCAAATTCTTGTTTTCTAACTCAGCACACTAGCGAAAAGGCTTGTTTTCAAAGTTTCACTTATCATAACAGTCTGTCCATCTCTAACATTTTGACTTATTCAACTCAAATAATGAGTCAAAAGTAAGAAACAATTTTGGATGCAATTAAATTTGCTCTGCCAGTTTTACATTGAGGTCAGAACAGAAATGAAAACTAGGAAAGTGCCATATTTGATTGATCATTGAAATGATAATAAAACCTGTGATTTTAAGTTTAACTGGTGTATAGCAATTTAAATATCAAACTCTTATAGACATAATGTTTTGAAATATTAGAATGATTCCTTTTAGTAAAAAAAGAAGCTATTAGGCAAGTATAAATCCACATTTTTCTTGCATGTCTAACTTTGGCTCTATAAATAATCATCTCTGGAACTGCTCCTGACCATTCTCAGATTAGTCCTTTTATCATATATATTACCCTGGAACAAATGGCTCTGTCAATCATTTGTTTCCCATAATCTGATACTATCAAGTGTAAATGTTCTTACAATAACTGTCTTCTGTTGTTAGAGAATGGATCCACTTTAGCAAATTTTTATCTGTCTTTTAATTCTTTCTATCTATTATTTACTTATTTATCCTATTCCTATATTTCTTTTCTAACTTGGGGTTTTTGAAGTGTATGGGTGAATTTATCTAAGTCTTTAAATATTATGTACTGACTTTTTAATTCCAATGATGTTTTGTATCAACTAATTATCCTACCAAAACCACAAAAGGAACAATATGTTGTATACGTGCATATGTAAGTGCATTTATATCATACAAGCACATGTATGTATGAGTACTGTTTTATGACATTGAAAATTTACCAAAACAGACAGTAGAGAGCCGACACGCAACTTTTACATAGTTATTTCCTCCCTTAGAAACATTCATCAGTAGAGGAAAGGAGTGAAGCTAACAAAACTTACAGTAAATTTAAGAGCTCCTTGGAAAGCTACAAGACTAGAGAGGGCCCCCTCTCAGGTTATGTAGGCAGTAACAAATTCTAGAGGAAGAGGAAAGCATTTGGTCTATCTGATTCAGGCAACTCCGGTGATGCAGATTTTATGAGTCATCAATGATGCTGGGGTGGCACTTCTGTAATAAAGTTATCTGTGAGTCACATGTGGTCCTGTAAGTACTCTTCACCCATGCTGCTATGAATGAAGCATTATAATAAACTTCTTGGATTACCAAGCTAGCATTGGATTGTATAATTTCTTGATTTGATATTTCCTGTCTATATCAGAAAAATAATTAAGTAAATATATGTTCAAACTCTGAATGGAAAAGATTTTCTCAAAACTTGAATGCTATTGAGACTCAAAAGGATGAATATCAACCTCAAGATGATCAACCTCAAGAAGGATAAATTCAAAGAAAACCACACTTCAATGAATCATAGTCTTCGTAAAGAAAGAGAATATTTTAAAAGTATCCAGACATTATGTGTTCTCACAGTCACATATTATGAAAAGGTCATATTCAGAGAAGTGACAGTATGGTAAATCACTTATTCTCAATAGTTATAATAAATGTGATTGGATATTGAAATGGTAATCACTTTTGAGAGTATTAATGTACAATCTTGTTAGTGGACTATGTTCTTCATAAAAAAGGCTAAATGAAGTAATTGTATGAGCTTAGCAGATTTACATTGAAGAAATACATAAGGAAATCCCATGGACATATAGACTGAAGGGCATGTATAGAGAAATATCAAACAACAAGAAGAGGTAAAGAGAACACAGAATCAATAGGGGCAGATAATCAGTATTCAGGTACTGCATTCGGCCTACATAATCAACAATGAGATTAATGTTCATAGTTACTAGACTGGATTTCAAAGAAAATCACAGACAGCATAAAAACATATATTAAATATAAAGATACATAAATATTCATAGAAAAAGATGTAAATGACACACAATGTAAGCACCAAAAAAAGTCTAGCTATGTAGCCATGCTATAGATGAAAATAGGCCTTATTATAAGTGCTCTCAATAAAAATAGAAAAAAATCCAGCTATACCACTCCTAGGCATATATCCAAAATATGCTCAACTATAAAACAAGGACATTTGTTCAACCATGTTTGCAGCAGCTCTAGTCATAATAGCCAGAATCTGGAAACAACCTAGGTGTCCTTCAATGGAGGAATGGATACAGAAATTGTAGTACATTTATACAATGGAATACTACTCAGCAATTAAAAACAATGAAATCATGAAATTTGCAGGCAAATGGTGGGAACTAGATCATCTTGAGTGAGGTAACACAGAAACAGAAAGACACACATGGTATATACTCACTCATAAGTGGTTATTAGACATATAATATAGGATAAACATACTAAAATCTATACTCCTAAAGAAGCTAAACAACAAAGAAAACTCTAGGGAAGATGCTCAATCCTGATTCAGAAGGGCAAACGCAATAGACATTGCATGCAGGAGAAGACAGGGAATAGGACAGGAGTCTACCACAGACTGCCTCTGAAAGACTCCACTGATCAAGGTATCAAAAGAGAGGCTGAGACTCATATCCAAACTTTGGGCAGAATGCACAGAATTTTATGAAAGAAGAGAGAGATAGAAAGACCTGGAGGAGACAGGAGCTCCAAAGGATACCAACAGAGCCAAAAACACTGAGCCCTGGGGCCCCTGAAGAAAATAAAAAGGTAACCAATGACAACACATGGAGTGGATCTAAAACCCCTGCTCAGATGTAGCCCATAGGCTCAATCTCCAAGTGGGTTCCCTAATAAGGGGAGAAGGGGCTATCTCTGGCATGAACTCAGTGGCAGATTCTTTGATCAACTTCCCCCTGAGGCAGAGGGGTCATGCAGCCTTACCAGACCGCAGAGGAAGACAATGCATCCAGTCCTAATGAGACCTGATAGGCTAGGGTCAGATGGAAGGGGAGGGGGAGCTCTCCTATCAGTGAAATAATAGAGCCATAGGGGGAGAAGAGGGTTGAAGGAGATTGGAGGGGGCCACAGCTGGGATAAAAATTGAATATATTGTAAAAAAAATGATAATAAAAAAAGAAAAAAAGTAACAAAGTCCAGGATTCTTTCTTATAAGGGTTCTTGGAAATGAGTGCCAGTATTTTTTCCTGTACAAAATTCCTCCTCTTCCTTCTCTTTTTTTTTCTCCCTCTATCTGTATCTCCTCCCTTCTTTGTCCTCAATCCCCTGCTCATCCTCTGTCAGCTGTTTACTTAAAGTTGTGATTCGGAAAGTGAAAGTTGACAATATACAAAGTGCCAGAAGCATAATGAAATTTTATATGTGTTTTTACTTTGTTGGTTGTGATTGATCTTATTATATTAATTATGAGTAAAGAAATTGTTTGGTAACTAGGTGTTACCAAAATTAAGTTTCTCATATATTAGAGAACTTACATTCAAATTTTTTTAAAAAAATAGCTAATTGACGAAATAATTTGAAGTTTATAATATCTTTTATTATTTTCTATGAAATGCACTTTTAAACTTTCTCTATTACAGTCTAAAAATCTCTCTTTTGTATGAATTAATTATAATCAAACAAAACAGGGATTACATTCTTTTATTAGGTGCAAATTGGTTGTATTAGTTGTCATTAAAACATTCAGAAATCAGAATGGTCTAGTTTATTTATGATAAACACATTTGATTTTATTTACTTGCAGGTAATAGTCATTCAGTGTAGTCTGACAATTATTAATTAGTTTACATAAGCCACTCATTTTCACTAAATATAGATATAATGAAAATTTAATTGATATTAACAATAATGTTTTCTTATAGTTGATTTATATCTTCTTTATCACCTGTGTCTCCTTTTTCAGTCTGTGAATACAGTAAATTCTTATCCTAAAACAAGCACAAAATCCAAAAATTTAATAAAAGGAAAATAAATAAAACCACCAGCATTCTTGTGAGGAAATTTTTTTCTAATGTGGGTAGAGGATTATATTTATTATTTGTTTGTATTATTTTGAAGCTTGGTTTGTCATATTTTGTTTATAACAATATTAATACCCAAGTGTTGCGCTCATAATCTTATTTCAGTCTTCCTCCTATCCCATGATTTTACCCATGAAACCTTTTCCTAACATTGATTCTCATTACTGTAATTTTTATTATTCATCTATTTTATTTAATTCCCTTCCTAGTATATTGTGACAGCTCTTTTAGCCTTTGTTTCCCAAATGAGCAAGCAAACACATCCTGGAATATAGACAGACATGTCATTAGTACACACCTTTAATCTCAAACAATGATGTCTACTGAGGGACAGACAAAGTGATGAATCAGAGAAAGATTTCATAGAGTGAGCCACAGACAGGATATGCCCAGCTATCATAAGGACAGAAAAGAGAAGCTATTTAAGAGCAGTGCAGAGACTGAGCAGGAGCTGAGTACAGGAGAGAAATACAGTAGAGTTCAAGGAGACAGTGCAGTAGAATTTGGGAGTACAGTACAGTTTAGGGCAATTCAGTTGAATTCATGTATTTGAGTTCATGGCATTCAGAGGCAATTTTTCCAAGCAGAGCAATTCAGTGAGAGGCAGAGAGAAGCCAGTTTGAATCAGTCTGCTTGGATAGGAGTTTTGAGCCAGAACAGCTGAGTTGAACCAGACAGCCAAAGTTCAGAAAGTACTAGAAAGCATGAGCTTATTCAGCAGTAAGTCTCAGAGGCTGAAAATATTCTAGGCCTCAATTAGCAGATTGAGGCTGAAATCTGAAGCTTTCAAGGTCCCCGCTTGCAGAACATTGGATTGTATGGGGGCTAAATGCTTCCAGGCCTAGGCCTAGGAATAATTAGGTAAAAATACTCTGGGCTTAGCCCAAGGCATGAATTCATAAGGCTTGAGAATGGCTCTCATCTCGTCCCCTCATCTGAGGAAATAAAAACAACATTTACATTATCATTAATGTTTAACAATCTATTTATCTTTTTTCTGTCATATGATTTTGCACAGTGGTCACTAACAGTGCTGTGTCTCATTTCACATTATCTGAGGATCAATCCCCCTATCTCAACTTGCTATAGTTCCCACTATTTATTCACTATGTTTTTCATTTTTAGGAGAAAACCTCCTTGCCCATTCATCTTTCATTATTACATTATTGTGACCTATAACTCACTTATTCTTAAATATTCAGTGAATTCAAGTGAGTATGGATTGTATTTTATTCATAAATTAATCAAAAGAGCTGCCTAATATTTATTTAGCTATACTTAGAGTCTTAGGTATATTTAGGTATCTAGGTCTGTATTAGGTATATTTAGAGTCTTTCCCTTAATACTTATTACTATACAAATGATTCATGTCTTTGTCCTTGGAAATGTAAAATACTTGGGTACTAGTTTTAATGCAGATAAGATGAAGTGCAGTGTAGAAACTCCAGGAGACTAAGTAGTTCTCTTTTGCACCCAATGAGTTAAAGCTTTTCCTCCAGCACCTACAACTCTGGAATTGGTTTACTGTCATGAATTCACGAATTAAGAGCTCATGATAATGTTACCCAAAACAGAGATTATTGTCTCTTTCTGAGCAACCATGTACATTTTAAAATCTGTTATTATTAAAATAGAAATGAAGCTTATTGGTGTCTACAATCCTTAGGGAACAACAAAGAGAAAACACTGAAGTAATGGCACAATTGTTGTCTCCAGCTGAAATTGTCTGAAAAACAGAAGTTGCTGTCGAAGAGTTGATATGTGCTGGCAGAGTTCTTTGAAACACTTGATTTGCCTCTTCCTGCAGTAGGTCTAGCATGTCAAGGTCTTGGTTTCCTGGGGGAATGTAGTGTTCTATCAGGCCTTTCATAATTAACACAAGGAATTCCAAAGCAACAACTTCCTGAGGGCAGTATGATGAGAATCCTGGCAAATGCGGTAAAATGAGAACTTTTATAAGCGAAGTGATGGCTCAGGCTGAGGCACTGGCGACCTGAGACGTGATTTTTCTTTGCAATGGTATCTCTTCTACTCATTTACTTACTGAACATTCCATTTAAATGCTGTTGGTCTGAAATGCTATTCCTTTAAAATAATCTTTCCTTTTTATTCTATTATTAATTGTTCACTGAAATAAAATTGGTTAGAGGAATGAGGTTAATTTCTCCTGATCATTGGACCTTATAGTTAGTCATGTAGAACTGATGTTCTGCAAATGTTAATCTCTTATGGTATTACCTACCAGCTACGAGGTTCAAGCTCTTTCATTAAAAAAAAAAACTTTCTCGTATAGTTCAAACCCATAGTGTTGCAGAGAAAGAATAATCCTTCTGTAAATTAAGTCAGGATGCTCTTGATGATCTGGTCATACCAGTTGATCATCACTTAGTAGAAATGCAGCACAGCAATTGACTGTCATGACGATTAGCATCCATTTGCTTAGCTAATGAGTGCCACATGCATAGCATATCCAAAACCCATGCTTTAAAAGGTTGTATCCATTTTTATCGTCACATCTGGAACCACATCAACTGTGGTATACAGCTGCAGGACTGCTTTCTGTGTTTGTGGTCTGTAATCACTCTTGTTAATTTTCAGTTATATGCCATATATACCGATGTACTTAGAAGTATGTTATTGACATCTGGAAGGTTTCATTACTCAGGTGTTTATAAATGTATCACACCATCATTTTTCCTCTTTAGATTTTAGTGCATCTTCTGTGCTAATTTTGACATGTGTAATAACTGACTACAGCTAATTTTTATAGGTGATGATGCAATTAAAGTTTGCAGTACAGAAGTGAGTGATTGCTTTAAATGGATATTTTAAACTACTAAAGAGTTACATGACTTCATTTTGTCCTTTTCAGTGCTATTAAGGTAAGAAAAAAGAAAGAAAAGAGTTCACCAAATGTTTTAAATACAAATGAATTAAATACTTAAAAATGTCTTTTGCTCCATTTTGATTGAAATACATGCATGTGTTTTTTTTGAAAAATGTCTAAATGATATGTCATGATATGTTCAGTATCATCTTTCAAAATAAATCCTGTCCCTCAAGGATATCTATATCCAAAGTAGCTGTGCTGTAATGTAGACCATAATAGCCCTTCTGTGCTAAGAAGAACAAGGTTAGAAATAGATACTGTATGACTAAATGCTGATTGACAGTCCATCACAGGCTGCCTGCTTCTTTGGATAGACTTCAATAAAGATACTGACTATCATACTATTCAATTGGTAATAAACAACATAAGTACATGTAATCCTGTGGGGGAAAGTAGCTATTTCATTATAAAGATAAGAAATTGAATATTTACTTTTATGTATTTTTTGATTATGGATCATAAAAGTAATTGTTGATTGATAGGTAAACTTTTCTCAATTATGCATTTAAATGTTATTTTAATAGAAAATTCTATTTAAATACTGTTCCTCAATACCTTTAAACACATGAAAGTAAATATTTTCTTAAAACAGAAGACTATTTAAAACATAGATATCTTCTAGTTACAAAAGGTAAACATTTATACAGCTCCTACTCCCTTCAAAAAGTATCTTCAGAACTATTACCATTTATCGCCTCAGTATATTTTGGGAAGGGGAAAACAAGGAGAATTCAAAGAAAAAACACAAAATTATATAAATAGGGGGGTATGGATGATCTGGGAGGCGATGTGGGGAGAAGAAAATATGATTGAAATATACTGTGTAAAAAGCATCTTAAAGAAAAATAAATGTCACCAAGAAAAATGTTTTATGAAGAATAAAGAGAATGCTTTCTAAAACAAAGTCTTTTAGTCTCACAAACTGACACATGACCACAAGAGCTATAATTATTATGGGTAACATAGACTCACATAGATACACCCTTGAAATCAGGGAGTCCCCAAAAGCTGCTACCAGTTTCAAGCATTTGTACAAAAATTAATGAAGCAAAAATGAGAATTTAGGCCTTAAGTTTGACCTTCATATTAGTATTTCATATATGGAGCCTCCAGATTTTAAGCATCCTCGCCTTGAATTCCTTTCCATTTTTCATCACTATTTCTTCAAGTAATTACTCTGTAATATCATTGAAATGATTATGGAGAAAGGACTGGGATAGATGTGATAGAAGCTACTTTGTCTGAATCAAAAGTCAACTATCCAATTTGATGAGTGATTTTATGGGAAACAAGCTAATCATGCTCCTTTCTGATTCATCTTCACTCTGGTAACAATAATCTTCAATAATTTTTATAATTAATATTAAATATTCTTTTAAAAAGAAACGACGTTTCTGTTTTAATCAGCATGAAGGAACTGAATTGTAACACTTTCAACAACAGAGCAGGAGAGAGCGGCTTTAATGGTAGCCACACAGAATCCTTGGGACAGATAGAGTTTCTTTATCTGTGAGTTCCACAACGCCATCAGTGTTTTGGCTGGCAGCCTATAACCCCCTTTTAACCTGAGCCTAGCTTACTCAGCAAGCTATGTCAACTGACTGCTGAGCTGTTACTTTCTTACTCCAAAATACACCTCTAGGTGACAGGGACATGCTCTTTTACATATGGAATGAGATTTTGTTGGGGAACTCATTTTTCTATTATGAGTACAGAAATGAAGAAAATTATGCAGTAACTTTGGAAAGCAGAGAGGGAGAGAGAACTCAAAGTAACTGAGATACAGTCCGTGTTTTAGCCAGTCATAAAAAAGTGGAGAAACATGCTGTAGATGGGCCAAAAAAAAACCAAAAAACAAAAACTATCCTTTTGGATGGGGACTACCAACTGCCGTGCTCAAGGCTTTCTATCCAGAGTAATATGGCACTGATCACAGCCATACCGAGTATCCTTATTCTCACACATTCACCCACAGTAGAATAGTATCAGAGGGCTGGCAGGAGGGGCAGAGATTATATGGCCAGGATGTATGGGAGATGATACATGAGAGTGGCTGCAAACTGCCCGCCACCCCAATGCTGACTAGGGAAGACCTGTGCTTTGTAATTATAGGTAAGTCAAGTAGATCATACATGAAAACTTACACTGCATTTATTAACTTGTGCACCCATATTTACTGCAAATAGTGCATATTCTAAAGTTTCCTCCTATTGTTGTACTTTTGAACAGGATGAAGACTTTGGCCTCGTGAAATGTATGTGTTAGAAAAATTGAAGAAGTAACATCAGTAAAATGTTTAACTGTGACTTTAGTGTCATCATGAGTGAAATGTAGAAACTAACACAATAAAGTGAGATTCCTTTTTACTAAACCATTTACAGTTTGTCATAAATTTGGGCTGTTCTCATATCTGCCATTTTGTCTAACTTTATATTCCTGCTTTGTTTTCTTCCCCTCTATTACAATTAAAAGAAAAGAAAAAAGTAACTGACTTTCCAAAATTTATCACCGGGGGTGATCTTTCTATTTGACAGTCAAATAGCATCACTAAGTCCATGACTATACCAGGCTTTGCAGAGTTTTATTTTAGATTTATTAGCATTAATAAGAAAATATTTTCATTTCCTAGTGCAAAATATTTTCTTAATAAGTAATTGTTAAGGAATGACCCTCTTAAGTCACATCTATAGAAAAAATGTAATACGTGGCAGCATTGCAAGAAACTTTAAGATATATCTATTATGGCCTAAAAACTATTAATAAAATATTTTTTATGTTTATCCAAATTTAGGCGATGTTCTTCAACATTTATTTAATGTAAACCAGGGTATTTAGAGAATATTCCTATCTTGGAAACTTGAACACCAAGGTCAGCGAATTACTTCCAATGGAGAAACAAAAATTTGCTTATTTCTTCCATGGATGAAATATTTAAGACCTAAGCAGTTACACCAAGACTACCCTCAAGGCTAGCAGTGATAGTGATATGTTAACTGGACTATGCTGAGCTACTGGGTGCTGCATATCTTTCCAAGGAGAAAAGCAAACATCATCATCTTTTTTTATTAAGTGCATACCCATGGTTCACATGGATCTAGATCCATTCACAGCCAGATATTATTCTATAAAGCAACCTGAATCATGACACCAGGAGAAGCTTTGGTCTAAGTTCCCATATTTTGGTTATTGTGACATATTTGGTATTTTGCAAAGTTAAGAAGGAAGATCCCAAAATGATTAATAGGCCCATTTTATGATATATTAAGTTTTATTTCCATATTTACATTGTATTTCTAAACTAACTTTCTTTTCAGATTCATAACAAGTAATATTAATACATGATTCTGATTTACATTACTCTTTGTATATTACTTGAGGTCTTTGTATTATTCTTTGATTATTTCTTGGAATACTGTGTCATATTAAAATTGGTTGGTAATTCATTTTCAAAAATTGTAAAGTAGTTTTACTTAGAGGAAATGACATTTGTTGTTATTTTAAGTTCTATCAGCATGTAGTTCATAAATTTAGGTGGTAATACCATAATGGTGATATTTAATATCATAATTTTTCATTCTTTCCCAACTTATAAGTAGTAAGATCTTTCTTAGAGCTCAGGTCTAGCAATCAAGTGTAGCAGGGTGAGCACCTCCACCCTTTTGTTCCCGAAAGGCTCATAGCATGTTCTGTTCCTTTTCCTACCTCGCCTGCATGTTCTGTTGTCCTCCACTTAACTTTGAGTCCCTTCCTGCCATGTTCTTAGTCCATCTTTGCTTCAGCTGAGTTTCTGTGACTCTTCCTGTTGTATTTCTTAGGACAGAAAATTTTTATTGCTCAAGAGTTGTAAGGTCATCTAATTTTTGTAGCTTTTTATTTTGTTCCATGCTTTTTCTCTTATAAAAGCAAGAACCCTCTTCCCCAGAAGTCACAAAACTTTTCTCATTCTGAGAGACTCTTGAAGCTACAAGGAAACAACAACAACAAAAAGTCTGATAGACCATCTCTTTGCCCTGTCATGTGCAGGGATAGATTAAAGCTAAACAGGGCTCAGATCGATGTAAAGCTCAAACTACTGAAAACTATTCTCAGACTCTGGGAAACCAGGGCACTTGCTACTCCGTAGAAAATCTATGTACTTAAAAAGACTATTGTTAAGAAAAAAGTAATAATACTCAATTAGGACAGAGTGATGAAAGTTCTTTTAAGCGTCTTGAGCTACTTTATAGGCAGTGCTGACTTATGAGGAGAAACACGGCTAGCCTGTTTTATTTTTATAGGAATATAGGTGTGATGCTTTGATACTTGTATATTTGTACATGAAGTATGTCATTGTACTTCTTGTTTGATTGGCTGTATTTTAGAGTCTAGTCAAATACAGATATTGACATGAAATCAAAATTTAATTTATGACATCTATAAAGTGACTCAGTTGCTAAAATTTCCCTACTTTTTCTTCACATATTGTTACAAAAAGAAAAATATATTCAAATGATTATGGTTCATGTGTACACAGAAAGTAATTGTTAAGACTGAAACATGTCATTAGAAAATAGCATCTTAAACTACTGAAAGTTTAATACTCCATTGCTTTTGATTTAAGTTTTTAGATAAATTTATACTTTAATTTTGCATTAAAAAATTAATACAGGTCATACTTCAATTTTGTATTAAAATGTTTTCACCTTTCCTGTGAAATGTACCTAAATTTCTTTTAAAAAGATAACTAAAACACTGTTAAACTATGCATATTTTATTTTCCTTAAAAGAAAAAGAATAAAGAAGGAAAAGAGAACTACCCAGTTTCCAAAGTATTGGTTGTTCCTTCCAGGAGAGGGTCTGGAGCAGCAGGGTTTTTAGTTCGCTGCAAGCTAAGACGCAGCAGATTGAGCCCAGATTCCCACTTAAATGTCTTGGGTTATAAAATTCGGGAGGTGAATCTTTCGTGAGGACACAGAATCCTAAACTCTGCTGCTTCACTGGCAGGAGATGGAGCCTGGCAGCAAAATACGAGCCTGGGAGAAAACGGGTTTGAAAATTGTCTTGAACACAGGCATATATTATGAACAAAGATTAAGTACCACATGCTTGCAATCGCCTCTTTCCAAAGAATGTGATATGAAACTTCTGATCTTAAAATTTAAAAATGTCTGCTTTAAATTTTTGTTTTTTAAAATTTCTTCACTCTTCAGTCGATACATGTTCAATAATGTTTCCGCTCTGCTTCCAACACAGCCTGCTCATTTTCTGAGCTGGCAAACTGCAGCCTTGGCTCAGGACTCCCTGTCTTTGACCAACCTCCACAAGGTCCAGAATCATGCAAAATAATCTCTTCCTAACTAATTCCTAAGGACATAGCATTTTGAGTTATGTACCAATCAGGCAACAATCTGGTAGTGACTCTTCAGTCTTTGACATATAGAAACATTTCACTGTGATTATGTATGATGTCATGCGGGTGAGTGTGGATGGGCTGTGCTCATCAGTCTATTTACTTCAGGAGCTGAAAAAGAAAGAAAATCACTTCAGTTTGTGATGATGATTTTCCCTGTTTGACCTTTTTCCAGCACCTGCAGGGAACAGATCCTGCAGCGATCAAGCGAACCCCTTCACATGTGTACCCCCGCCTCACACAGGCAAGCCACACAATGTAAGCCAAGTATTGAAAGACAAATGTAGCTACTGAGATGTATATTTAAATCATAATATTTGTTTATTTTCATAGTCTAAGACACCCTTGATTTTACCGTAATGAAATTGCTTCATCTTTTTCCAACTGATATTTACCTTTCTGGATTTATTCTAAGCGTTGAGACAAATTTGAATTTTATAGGGTAGGTCCAAATAACTGATGGCATTGTTTATTTTATTTTGAGGGAGATAAGCGTAACAAAAAGCAGGAAGGGTTATTTTTATTGGTAGATTTATCTTTGTAAAAATTCATTAAATAGATATATCTTACAGAATATATCTACTGAAATCTTCTCTTATTATGTGTAGAAAACCTGCACCTCATCAAATCACTTCTGCCAGTTTCCTATACATACAGTAAATGATTTTAAAATTAACTGACTAGAACTCTTTGTTAAAATTTGTCATTTATCTATTAAAATTCTTTAACTTTTGTCAGACAATGTACTTAGCTCTGTAATAAGAGTCCCTAAAGATATGTGTGTGATTTGTCAAAAGAGAGACAAAAAGTGTAGAAAACTCTAAAATGTCAGCAATCAGGAGATTTAACAGACTTCAGTAAATTTACATAGAATGAATAGAAATCTTTGATATTAATAAACTTAGCTGGAGGGATGAAAGATAGGCAACGAATGATAATTTGAATATAATTTCCACTGTCACTTATTCCAAAATTAAAAATTATTATGGATAAATGTGTGAAAGATTTTTAATAACATAAATGTTAACTGTTTATCACTACCTGAAAGTTTCAAAGTGAGACTTTTTTCTTAAGGAGACCAGTAAAGAATATGATTCATTTTTATTTTCTTTCATCCAATGACTAGCATCAAATAGCTTGAGGAACATATGAGTGTCTAACAGCAGTGTGTTTTCCCTTCTTAGTGGCTTCTAAAATAGAACAAGAGTGGGTTATGCCCTAGAGGGATGGATATTTTCTGATAGCAAGAAGCTTGATCAATAACTAGAGCAAACACATTTCTAGAGCAATACAGATGTGCAGGTTACTTTTACAAAAGGCAGGTGCTGTTAGAGTAATCCAGTTACTGTGTGGTAAAAAAGAATAGTTTCTGAAGAAAATAAATTTTACTGTGTTTTAAAGGACAGGTTGGTGGGGATATAAGCAGCACTCTGAGCATCAATAGGCAAGATTTGGCCAATTATGTAAAGAGGAGCCAACAGTTTGGCTTTGCTGAATAAAAAATAAAAATAAAAAATAACATGCTGTATTTGTTTGCTAAAGTTTCCATAGCAAATGTCACAAACTGGTTGGTTTAAACAACTGAAATGTATTTTCTAATAAATCTGTAGGCCACAAGGCAGGTGCCGCAGATCAGGTTTCTTTCCTTTGCTGAGGCTTGTTTCAGAGGCATTCTGGTGGCTAATTTTTTATTGTGTCCTCATTGGGCCCTGCCTATGCACAGATGTCCATCCTTGATTTCTAACTTTCCTCATTTTAACTTAGTCCGTTGTCAAAGGCCTTACCTCCAAATATGGTCATATTCAGAGTTCCTAGACATTAGAGATTCAACATACAAGTTGGGAGGAAAGCGGTTCAGTTGTAACATGCATCTTTGGGTTGGGTTGTTGACAAAGTTAGGTGCTATGATCTATTGGTGAGGATTCCTTGCTTTTCCCCTGTGAGATCAAGGAAACCCTACCCACAAGTGACAGGGAAAGGGAGGCACATTCCAAGTTTCTATGACCTGAAATTATTTGATCTTTTTCTTCCACTACTTGGAGGAGAATACTGAAGATATGGAAAGGAGAGGGAAGCTGTCCTTACATCTTTGAAACTTTTATTGGAATAATTTTTTGCTCTAACTACCAAGTCTCTAATTTTCCACATCTTTCAGTTTTCTTTTTCTTCTCCCTAGGATGCTTTGGCTTTCTGTCCCTAAACACATTGTGAAACAGAATGCTGCTACAGAACTATGGACATGTTATTATATGGAGAGGAGTAGGAGATGGCCTTTTCCTTGCCCAATATAGCATGAGAAAATTAACAGGATATGTTAATACTTTTCTTAGGAAATGTTCGTTTTGATTTTTTATGCCTTAGAACATAAAAAATGGAATGAATAATACATTCATGAGTTATTTTAGCAATAAAAGTTTTATTAGTATCATTACCTTTACAAGCCTTATATATTGGACTCAAATTGCCCATTATCAAAGCTTTCTTTGTAAGACTAGTCTGTTGTTTGGAAAATTGTGAACAGGTTAATATTAGTGATAATAACAAAAAACACATATAGTTTACTTTATGGTCCCATTTCAGTTCTGTCCATTTTGCAGATAAACTAAGACACAGAGAGGTTGACTGATGACCCAAGGATATTGTGTTGGAGCTAATAACTATATCCAGTCTGTTTCCATACTCTTAGACGGTAGCCAGTACTTCATACATCTTATGTTCCAGTGACCAGACTTTATGGCAAACGGCCTCTTCAAATTTATAAAGAGGTCTGTTCTACCATTAAAATGGAGAAGAGGTTTTGTTGCTTCTGCTGTTTTGTTTTGAGAAAGAAACATTTTTGCTGAAAGGCTGGGACCATATGGTAAGGAAATGCACGCCTTGGTACTGAAGCCTTTCCTGTCTGATGCTGCTTGCTAGTGCACACCCTGGATATTTGCCAGCATCTCTTATGTATCATCTTATTTGTCCTAATAAACTGTGAGTGCTCATAAAGCATCAGCACACAAAATATCTCTGTTCAGATATTTTAAGTACAGGATTTTAGAATTGTAACTGTCATTTTTATAATAGAGTCAAATGATTTTTAAGTGAATTTTTGGTCTTCCTGTGATTATGCAACTCACCAAAGCATTTTTAAGTGTGTCCTTAAAAATGTTAACTGTTTGAAAATGATCACGTTGTTGCTTCACTAGCCAAACAGCTTCTGTGTGTATGTGTGTGCAGCTTCTGTGTGTGTGTGTGTGTGTGTGTGTGTGTGCGCGCGCACTTGTACAATTTTGTGGCCCAGATATTTTTTCATTTTTCTCTTCTTTTTAAAATTTTATTTAATTTTTTATTAATTACAGTTTATTCACCTTTTATCCCAGTTGTAGTCCCTCCCTGTCCCTTCCCAATCACACACTTCCTCCCTCATCTTCTCCCATGCCCCTCCACAAGACCACTTATAGGAAAGGTTCCCCCTCACCTTCCCTCTGATCCTAGCCTATCAGGTCTCATCAGAACTGGCTGCACTGTTTTCCTCTATGGCCTGGTAAGGCTGCCCCTCCCTGTTCAGGGGGAAGTGCTCAAAGAGCCAGCCAGGGAGTTCATGTCAGAGACAGTCTCTGTTCCCATTAATAGGGAACCCACTTGGACACTTAACTGCCATGGGCTACATTTGTGCAGGGGTTCTAGGTTATCTCCATGCATGGTCCTTGGTTAGAGTATCAGTCTCAGAAAAGACCCCTGTGTCCAGATTTTTTGGTTTTGTTGCCCTACTTGTGAATCTCCTGTCTCCTCCAGGTCTTTCTATCTCCCCTTTCTTTCATAAGATTCCCTGTACTCTGCCCAAAGTTTGGCTATGAGTCTCAGCATCTGCTTTGATACCCTGCATGGTAGAGTCTTTCAGAGTCTCTCTGTGGTAGATTTTCAACCAAAATTAATCAAAAAAGTTGAGGTGGGGCACTTCATTCCCATCAAAGAAAAATCCACAAGGAGGATATCACAATCCTGAACATCCATGCCCCAAATACAAATGAACCTACATTTGTAAATGAAACATTAATAAAGCTTAAATCACACATCAATCCCAACATCTTAATAGTGGGAGACTTCAACACTCCTCTATTACCAAGGAGTAGACCATTCGATTTAGGACACGTACAGAGGTCCTAAATCAAATGGACCTAATAGATGTCTACAGAACTTTTCACCCAAACTCAAAAGAGTACATATACATTCTTTTTTGCACCTCATGGAACCTTCTCAAAAACTGACCACATAGTTGGCCACAAAGCATGCCTCAATAGATACAAAAAGATACAATAATTTTTTATATCTTATCAGACCATCATGGCCTAAAACTAGATTTCAACAACAGCAGAAATAAACAAAAGGCCTACATATACATAGAAACTAAATAACACTCTGCTCAATGGCAGCTTGGTCAGAAAAAGAACCCCTGCTCAGATGTAGCCCATGGCAGGTCAGTATCCAAGTAGGTTCCCTAGTATGAGGAACAGGGACTGTCTCTGAAATGAACTCAGTGGCTATCTCTTTGACTGCCTCCCCCTAATGGGAGAGCAGCCTTCCCAGGCCACAGAGGAGGACAATGCAGCCAGTTCTGATGAGCTAGGGTCAAATGGAAAATGAATAGGACCTCCTCTATCTGTGGACTTGGAGAGGGACAAGGAGGAGAGGAGGGTGGGAGGGTGAGATTGGGAAGGGGCTACAGCTGGGATACAAAATGAGTAAACTGTAATTAATATAAAAAATAAAAATTTAATAAAAAATGAAAAAATAAATTAGAGACTTCCTAAATTCAATAAAAATGAAGGCACAATTTATTTAAAGTTATGGGACACAATGAAAGCAGTGCTAAGAGGAAAGTTTATAGCACTAAGTGGCTCCAGAAAGAAGTTTGAGACGTCTCATACAAGCAACATTACAGCACACCTTAAAGCCCTAGGGAAAAAAAGAAGCAGACACACCCAAGAGGAGCAGATGATTGGAAATAATCAAACTCAGAGTTGAAATTAATGAATTAGAAACAAAGAAAACAATTCAAAGAAACAATGAGACCAAGAGCTGTTGACCCAAATATTAACCTTATTTCTCTGCTTAGAGAAAAAAAAAAAGGTGTGAGTCTGCCTGCTGGTCTGGGAGGAACCCGAGTTCTGCCTCAACCCACGGGTGTGCTGCTGGCGTGAACCAATCGCCTAAACCACCACAGACTGAGAGGATTGGGGGACCATTTTGACCAGTCCGCACACTGCCGGAGCGCGCACCAAAGCTTCTGCCAGCAAAAACTCAGTCAGTGTGTGAGTCCGCCCGCGGATCTGGGAGGAACCCGAGTTCTCTCTCAACCCACGGCTGAGAGGATCCTGGGACCATCTTGACCAGACCGCACACTGAGGGCGAAAGCTGCACGCATCCGCCAGCAAAAACCCCAGTTCAGGTGTCTGTCCACGGGCCAGACAGAGAAGGCTTCAGGCACCATTTCTGACAGCCCTGCATACAGCGGATGCACACAAAACCAAACCCACTGTGTGTGCCCCAAATATCATCTCAGACCGTGGTGCACAGTCCCTGGCACAGAAGGAGGCGCCAAATCTCCATTCCAGGGGAGAGCCCTTAGCAGCAAGCCCAGGGCGGAGTGCACAGTCCCCAGCTGACATCTCAAACCTGGACACTCAGACTCTAGCACAGAGTGAGGAGTAAAGACTCCAGACCAGAGGGGTGACCAGCCTGAAGTGCTCACAGCTTCTAGCACAGAGCATGAAGCTGGGCACACAGAGCCCACAACAGAGTTCATCTGAGACAAAACACACACCACAAACCACCGGAAATCCCTGATCTGCTTGAAGGATACTCCTGACACAAGAGATTGACAGATTCACACTGAAGTACAGCCTTAAAGCACCATCAGCTCCCTGATTATATATAAACAAATGCCCAGAAATCGGCGAAAGAACTCACCCAACAAAAATCAGGACACCATGGCCCAACCAGAAACACCCAAAAGCAGTGGAGTTTTTAATTCAGCGGAGACATAGGAAAAATATATTAAAGCTTTGATTATGCAAATATTGGAGGAACAAGAGGAGAGGCAAAAAGAGGAAATGAACAAGGCCCTCAAAGAAATGGAGAAGAAATTAACTGCCCACATACAGGAACAATCAAAGATAAACAGAGAGGAAACATCCAAAATAGGAGACACAGTCAATCAGTTGAAGGAAAAGGTACAAAGCATGAAAACAGAATTAGAGTCTATAAAGAAGACACAAAGGGAGAAGAACCTGGAACTGGAGAACTTAGAGAAAAGATCAGGAACCACAAAGGTAAGCATCAACAATAGAATACAAGAGATGGAAGAGAGAATCTTGGGAGTAGAGGATGCGCTGGCTGAAATGGATTCCTCACTCAAGGAAAATAAAAAATCAGAAAAATCCCAAGCACAAAACATCCAAGAAATTAAGGATGC
>CM053765.1:60392059-60402433 GCA_028658305.1 Pachyuromys duprasi
CCAGCCCTGAGGAGACAGGATAAGCTGGGGTTGGATGGAAGGGAAGGAGGTCCTCCCATTTTGGTGGACTTGGAGGGGGCGGGGAGGAGGGAGATGAGGGAGGGAGTGGGAGGGTAGGAGGGAATGAGGGAGGGGGCTACACCTGGGATTCAAATTACCTAACCTGTGATTGAGATAAAAATAAATTTAAAAAATCAGTAAAAAATATTTAAAAAATATAAGTTGATTCTTTTTATTTTTCTTCTTGGGTTGGCCTACATATGGTGACAGTTCCAGGAACTCCATTTGCCACTTTTGACAGGCTTTGTTAGCATAACAAATAATAAACAAATAAACCTCCTGTGGGCAGGTTTCCAACTCAGTCTCTTTTCTGAGAAGTGCCAATTGATCACAACTCATCTAGATTGGATAGTGTCTTCATAAAACTGGAATCTCTTCTATCTTTTTAATATTTCTAAGGTAAATAACCCAATCTATAATCCTTAACTTCCATAACTAACAATTATCACATTGTCTATTTTGGGATATTTAATTTCCCAAAGGAAGTTGCAAAAATGCTGCAGAGTTCATATATCACCTTAACCCAATTTCCTCTGAAGTTAACATTGGCTTTGTGTGTGTGTTCTTTACACTAACAAATGGACATTGGTTTGTTCTCTTTGTTTTATGTGGATGTGTTCCATATACCTGCAAGTGCATGAGTAATACAGAATAAGGTGGCCTCACGCCAAAGTTACAGGCATGTATGGGCCACCTACTAGGAACTCTGGTCCTCTGCAAAAGCAGCAAGTGCTCTTAACCAGCAAGGACCCTCACTAGCCCCAGTTGCTAGGTATTAATGACCAAAGAAAGTTGCTCTAGGTATTATCTCTTGCTTGACTAGTGATTTTCAAACAGGATATATCTATTACACACTATTAAATTGAGACAATGATGAGTTTTGATTGGCAAAGTTAAAATGTACTTGTTACTATGTATACACAATTGACTTGACTTACTGAAAAATTATAAAATAATTTTAATGCACATGTAAATGTCATGTCACTCTAATATTTATTAGCTTTGTGAATTTATTTGCATTTCTTTCCTTCTGTGGGGCCTAATGAATATATTCCTGAATAAGATGGGTTAAATTTAACATGTTTATGGTCCCTCATATTTCTTACATTCTGTGTCTCAGTGCTTGGAAGGATAAAATAAAATCTTACATAATATTTTAAAGGGAAATAAAATTTCCACTAAAAAATTACAATTATATCAGGAGTGTTCTACTTAGTGTGGATAAAACTAGTATACCTCTAGAAACTCAATCGCATTCTATTGCAGATAAATAAGTAGATAGATAGATAGATAGATTGATTGATAATTAGCTGATAGTTTTCTTGAAGGACCACAGAAATTAAAAACTGGTAGAACAAGAAAAATGTGTCTGTGCAACACAGATCTCAGACTTGAAGGAGGAATAACAGTGCAGGAGACTCTATAACTCATTAGTTAAGTATATTTACATAGGGTCAACAAAAAATGGCCTGGATTGGTGAAGTATATGATTAGAAAACCTCAGAAGATGTCACACCCTGATCAACACTTCATTATTTTTAGTAAATATAAAGTTAGTTCAATAGGTCAAAATGAGAATAATTATTGTTCTGTAGAACACTAATTTCTTTGAAAATAAATTATGCTAATCTTTAGACATGCCATTTCAAAGGAAAATAAACCTATAAAATAGAGTGCATGCTTTATTTCAAATCATTTGCATTATGAAAAATCATTTAATAAAACCCTACATATAACAACTAATAATTTGTTAATGAACATTAATTTCAATGTGAACATTAATGGTATTGTAATTCTTGTTTGCAAAAAGCTGTTAAAATGAATAACTACTATTTAAATACAGTCTAAATTTACTAATGTAATTTCACAGCATTACATCTAGACATCTTACTTAGAAAAACAATATATGTTTGATGATTCATAAATTTACAACATAGTTCAGAATTGAATTTTAATTAAGGAGCATATTTTTCTAACTATTTCAAAATATCTGAATTCTAAAAGTTTTTAATTCTTGTAAATAAACCCCACATGGATAATTATATTTTTGTTTTGCACCTCTATGTGGAAGTATTTAATTTCTAAGTAATTGAGTCATTTGAATGCATCATGTCTAAAATATTCTTGACATTTTGAAATAAGTGTGATAAAATTTGATTTATTTGAGAGAGTGAAGGTAACTATACTTCCATGCTTATTGTGCAGCATTTTCCACAGATATGAAATATTCCCTTCTTCTGGGAAACTCTCATATCTAGGAACAAAGCAAATCAATTGTTTAAAGATGTCCCTGAAACTAACCAGATTCACTAGGCCCCTTCCTTCCCAAGGATTTATTATCATAAAAGATTGAGAAACAGCCTCAGACCATCCAAGTTGCCTGGAAGAGGCAGAAACCATTGAGCAGGCTCAGACCAGTTAAGATGTCTCAAAAAAGCCACTATCAATCTTGCTGAGCTGCCAGGAGGCCACACAGTGTGCTCCATGTTTCCTGATTTAATGTTTTAGTATCTGTCTTTGGGTTGACATTAGGTGAGTCAGCAACCTTTGAGTCATTTTGTTTCTGTAAGTAAGCCCTCACCCATATTCTTCAAAGTTATCTCATTAAAACTTACTGATTCACCAAGCTGGACTTTGGTGGCATCCTGACTTTAGTCTGTTGTTGGTTCCCTATCTGGTAACTAGACATTTGTTCACATTTCCTCAGCGATAGAGTCAGAGAACAACAGTAGGCGACTGCTTCAAGCTTCACCCTACAGAGCTGTCTCTCTAACTGACAAAATGAAGATGAGGCTATTTCAGTAGATTCAAAGAACATTTGATTATTTTGCCTTTCCAATCTCCATGTAAAAATGAAGAAGTATAAATAAATTCAAGGATCTCTTACTTTCTATAGAAAGTTACATTCATGTAAACCTCATTATTTTCAGGGAGGCCATGAAAACACATGGGAACATGTAAGGGGACATGTCAGGGAACAAGTGATGTGATTAGAAACTCTACAGTCCTTTAGAACCAGGCATCTTGTTATTTTCCTCTCTTAACATTCCCATAGTGAAGTAGATATCTAGCTTGCATTATGGCTGCACGCGGTTCTGTTTCTTCTGGAAGTGGCTACAAACAACTGGTAAGGAAGCAGCTTTGCAGTTCCTGAAAGTTTGTTACTTTGATCAAACCAAAGAGCAACGAGGTTATTCTCTCTAACAGCTGTCTAGTCTCTTTGTGATATGATTACACAGCTCTGCCATATAAGTACTACACACAAACTGTAGCTGAAAGCGTCAGAACACAACAGCATTAAAATATTTCACAGTTGGCTTTGTAATGCATGATATTGTTATTTTCCCAGCACATTTGCTTTCTTAATTGTGTTTTGCTTGGATTAGTATTAAAAAGAGTTTGTCTTCCCTGAGCACACACCAGCTGGGTAGTGGGTGGAAAGGGCTGGGAGCTAACCAGGCAGAGGGACAATTCAGCTTTGAGATTCAAAATTAGTCATGAATAATTCACAAAGTAGATAATCCACCCATGGATAAACAAAAGGTACTGGAATCATCCCAGGATTATTTTATGCCCTAATTCTGAAAACTACTCGATTTTTCTCTGTTTTTGATGGTAGTTACTGATATACTAAGATACCTTGTTGAGTATTGAGTATACCTGAGATCAGTTGGTTTTTAAATACATGTGTGTGCATCTATAGTAAATGTAATATTTACTTTTTGTTATATTTTAATTTATATTTTATTTATTACAGTGTATTCACTCTGTGTCTCAGCTGTAACTCCCTACCTTGTCCTCTCCCAAATACCACCCTCCTTCCCTCATCTCCTCCCATGCTCCTCCCAGTCCAACATCTGATCCTCCTCTATGGGCTCTCATCAGGACTGCTGCATTGTCTTCCTCTGTGGCCTGGCAAGGCTGCTCCCCCCACCTGCTCAGGGAGAGGTGATCAAAGAGCAGGCCAATCAGTTCCTGTCAGAGACAGCTCCTGCTGCTCCCTTTACTAGGGAACCCACTTGGACACTGAGCTGCCATGGGCTATATCTCTGCAGGGGTTCTAGGATATCTCCATGAATGGTCCTTGGGTGGCGTTTCAGTCTCAGAAAATACCCCCTCGGCCCAGATTTTTTTGGTTTTGTTGCTCTCCTTGTTGTATTTTATATTTAACTATATACAAACTAAACTATATATACATATATAGTTTATACATATATACATATATATATATACGTCCTACAGCATTAAATATGTATTCACATTTTTTAAAAAAATGATGTCTGTGTAGCCCTGGATGACTTGAACCCCACTCTATCAGTGGTTCTCCCCCTTCCTAATGCTCTGATCTCTTAATACAGTTCCTCATGTTGTATTATCCCCAAGTACAAAACTTGTATTGCTCCTTCACAACTGTAATTCTGCCACTGTTATGATCATAATGCAAATGTTTTTGGAGACAGAGGTTTGCCAAAGGGTCAAGACCCACAAGTTGAGAACCTCTGCACTATGCAAACTAGGCTGTTCTCCCTCACCTGCTTATGTCTCCTGAGGACTGGGATTAGAAACCTGTACAATTGTGCCCAGCTGTACTTACTGTTTGTTATATTTTACCTGGAAGCTTCTTTTATGTATGTGAAAAGCTAATGAAGTGTAAGGATGATGTGTTTCCAGGACCTGGTAGTTTCTGGATATCAAATTCTAATCTCCTTGGCCATTCAGATAGGGAATAGTTATTTTAATTTCTACTTTTTGTTATTGATTTTGAGTTATTTTGAAATAGCCAAACCTTTGAAAGATGCTATGGTATCAGTAAATCTCAATAAGGAAAATGAACTATGGGAATATTGTTCTATATTTTTTATATTTCCATTACCATAATCTCTCATAGGATGGCAGAATAATTTTTACTGTAATTATCATTTTATGTATGTTCAGAACAATAGCATGATCCTTAGTATAGCTCAACACATTAGATAAAAATGCATTCTTTGTACAGAACTATAACAAAGAACTTCAGAAACACATGACAATTCAGTAGAGAGGTGTTCAAAATAATGCCTTACCAGTACCTTAAATTGTTTGTTTAAATGAAAATATAAATATTTATTCATAATAAGTTGAGTGTATAATAAAGCATAAGTATGCATATCTCATATATTTACAGCATAGAGCACCTATCTCTTGTGGAAATTTTAAAGTTTAAATTTGTAATATGTACGTATATGCATACATATATAATATTTTTTCTTTGAAATACCATCCAACTTCCTTCCTCCCACACCAATTTCTTCTAATCTTAAAAGTCAGTTAAATATTTTAATTATCAGAAGATGATACACAACATGCCTTTTGATATGTATGCACTTGTACTAAAGCAGTGTTACACGTGGGATTCCTCAAGAAAAACAAAACAACACAGAAAAAAGAAAAATTAAAATTAAGCCATTAATAAAAATAACTGTTAAATTTCTTATCATACAGGTTTTTGACGTCCTTGGTTAGAGTTACCCCTAGATACTTTATATTTTTGTGGCTATTATGAAGGGTGTGGTTTCCCTAATTTCTTCCTCAGCCCATTTGTCATTTGTATACAGGAAGGCTACTGATTTTTTAAATTAATCTTGTATCTAGCCACTTTGCTGAAGGTGTTTATCAGCTACAGAAATTCTCTGGTGAAATTTTTGGGGTCGGTTATATATACTACCATACCATCTGGGAATAACAATACTTTAAGTTTTTCCTTCCCAATTTGTAACCTTTTGATCCTTTAGTTGTATTATTGCTCTAGCTAGAATTTCTAGTACTATATTGAAGAGATATGGAGAAAGTAGACAACTTTGTCTTGTCCCTGATTTTAGTGGGAATACTTTGGGTTTCTCTCCACTTAGTTTGATGTTGGCTATTGGCTTGCTATATATAGCCTTTATTATGTTTAGGTATGGGTTTTATGTCTCTGATCTCAATCTGGTGCTTTCCCAGAAAACTCAGAATAGCTATAACTCAAGATCCAGATGTACCACTCTTGGGCATACACCCAAAAGATGCCCCACCATACAACAAGGACATTTGCTCAGCAACATTTGTTCATAGCAACTTTATTCATAATACCCAGAAATCAGAAATAGCCTAAATGTCTCTCAATTGAAGAATGGATAAAGAAACATTTACAAAATGGAATACTACTCAGTCATTAAAGACAAGGAAATCAGGAAATTTGCTGGCAAATGAATGGAACTGGAAAAGATAATCTTGAGTGAGGTAACACTCAGAAAGATTCACATGGTATATACTCACTTATAAACAGGTAAATGGGTTTTAGTCATATAGTATGTCATAAAGACATACTACAATGCACAGATCCCAATAACATAAGTCCAATGGGTATCTTAGACTTCATGTCGGTCCACTAGCTATGGGAGTGGGAGTATCTCTGACACGGATTATGTTGCCTGCTTTTTGAACATTTTCCCCTGATGGGACTTCCATACCAGGCCACAAGCAAGAAAGATGAACTCAGTCCTCATGTGAATAGGTGAGGTGGGGTGTCTGCATAGGGGTCTCCCCTGTTCCCAGGAATAAGTGAGAGGGAGTGTGGAAAGAAGAGTGGGGCTGGGAGGAGATGAGGGAGGAGCCTATGACCAAGATGTCGATTTAATTAATTAATAAAATAATACTTAAAGACACCAAAAAAGAACTTGGCATTTACTTGTCCTGAGGGCAGAGAAAAGAAAACCAAACCTTACACCCATGGCCTCTCAGGCAGGAGAGATTCAGACACCTGCTTGTCTCTCCTTCTCTTGCCCCACTCTGAATCCAGTTCTCCACATCTTCCAGCAACTACCAGTACCAAACTCTTGTCCCCAGAGTCTTCTTGTCTCTCCTTCCAGCTACCTTGCACACTGTTGCATTTTCTTGACATAGAGTCTAAGTTTAAAGAAGAGCAAAATCACCCAATTTGAAGGAAAAGTGATAGATTTAGAGATCCCTGCAGTAATTGATGTAAACCAGACTTAAAAAGAATCTCTTTATGTACAGAATCAATAAATGTGACCTCATGAAACTGAAAGATTCTGTAAAGCAAAGGACACTGTCATCAGAACAAAATGACAGCCTACAGACTGGGAAAGAATCTTTTACAACACAATATCTGACAGAGGGCTAATATCTAGAATATATAAAGAAATTAAGATGTTAAAAAGCAACAAATCAAATAATCCAATTTTAAAAATAGGGTACAGAGCTAAACAGAGAATTCTCTCTAGAGGAATGTAGAATGGCAGAGAAACACTTAAAGAAATGCTAGGGTCTTTAGTCATCAGGGAAATGCAAATCAAAACGACCCTGAGATTTCACCTTATACCCATCAGAATGGCTAAGATCAAAAAACTCAAGTGACAACACATACTGGAGAGGATGTGGAGAAAGGGGACCCTTCCTGCATTGCTGGTGGGAATGTAAACTTGTACAACTTTGGAATTCAATCTGGTGCTTTCTCAGACACTTTGAAATAGTGCTTCCTCAAGATCCAGTTATACCACTCCTAAGCATATATCCAAAAGATGCTCAAGTATGCAACAAGGACATTTGCTCAACCATGTTCATAGCAGTTTTATTCGTAATAACCAGAACCTGGAAACAACACAGATGTCCCTCAACAGAGGAATGCATACAGAAATTGTGGTACTTTTACACAATGGAATACTGCTCAGCAATTAAAAACAAGGAAATTATGAAATTTGCAGGCAAATGGTAGGATCTAGAATAGATCATCCTGAGTGAGGTATCCCAGAAGCAGAAAGATACACACAGTATATACTCACTTATAAGTGGATATTAGACATAATTATATGCATAGTATAATTATGTTAATAGGATAAACATACTAAAATCTGTACACCTGAAGCAGCTAAGCAAGAAGGAGGACCCTGGGTAAGATATCAATCCTCACTCAGAAAGACAGATGAGATGGATATTGGAAGAAGGAGAATACAGACAACAGGTTAGGGAGCCTACCACAGAGGGCCTCTGAAAGACTCCATCCAGCAAGGGTATCAAATCAGATGCTGAGACTCATAACCAAACTTTGGGCAGAGTGCAGGGAATCATGAAAGAAGGAGGAGATAATAAGACTTGGAGAGGACAGGAGCTCCACAAGGAGAGCAACACAACAAAAAAATCTGGCTTGGGTGTCTTCTCTTAGACTGATACTTCAACCAAGGACCATGCATGGAGATAACCTAGAAACCCTGCTCAGATGTAGCTCATGGTAGCTCAGTATCCAAGAGGGTACCCCAGTAAGGGGAACAGGGATGGTGTCTGACATGAACTCAGTGGCTGGCTCTTTGATCATCTCCCCTTGAGTTGAACGAGGCCATGGTGCTCATCTTAGCTCTATTCTCCCATTTTGTCTTCCTATCAAACATGGACATAAAACATCTAGAGACTGCGCTAAGGGAAATATGTTCTTTAGGGTTGTGTTGGTTTCTTTTCTGTCGCTGTGATAAAACACCATGACCAAATATAGCTAATGGAATGAAGAGTTTACTTTGAGCTTCCTGGTTCTAGACAGATAAGAGTATGTTGTGGTGGGCAGGTGTGAGAGCAAGCAGTAGGCTTCATGACAAGAACAGGAAGCTAAACAAAATGACACCTCCAACAATATGCAGAAAGAAAACTAACCAGGAATGAGGCAAGCCTATTAATTCTCAAAGTCCAGCCCCAATGACAACTATATCCAGCAAGGCTATACCTCCTGGAAGTTCCGTAACTTTCCACAAACAGCACAATCAACTGGGGATCAATGAGGAATACTGCACATTCTAACTACCATATTTCATTTTTTTTGTCCCCTATAGGCTCATGACCATTCCACAGTGTATGCCACTCAGTCCAATTTCAAAAGTCCCCGGGGTCTTTCTCAGTCTCTGCATTGTTTAAAAGCCCAAAGTCTCTTATGAAACTCAAGGCAACGTCTCCACTGTAGCCTCCTATAAAATCAGAAAGAAAATTACATATTTAAATCATATAATACCACAATATATACACTACCACTACAAAGGGAGGAGTGAGGGTATAGTAAGGAAATAGTTGACAAAGTAAGACCCAAACCCAGCAGGGCACCATCAAGTCCTGTAGCTCACTAGTGATCTCTTTTCTTGGTATTTATTTTGCTAGTGAGAAGCCCTGAATTCACAAGTATGTATAGTGCTATTCTTTCTGAGGAATAAAATTTCTTATTGTCAGAAAAAAAAAAACAGACCTGTAGCTGCATTGTCAATGTCAGGGGCTTTGTTTTGTTTCAAAGTGATGGCTCCACCCCATTCAGCTTTGCTGTCTGCAGCAATATACATTTCTCTAGCTCGCTGTGACTCTGGCCTCTCCAATATCATGGGGTCTCCTCTACAGCCTGGACTTGACAGTCATTGCTTCATGTGGTCTTTCATGGCCTTCTGCCCTCTCAGGACCTTAATGCAGATGCCCTCTTAGATATCATACATTGGCTGGCCTCAATGTATGAAACTAAGGGAGAAGATTTCTTGTCTTTCCCTCTTATTTTCAGGCCTGTGAATGACACCATCAATTTCAGATGCCAACTTTGGATGAACCAAGTCCAAACAAACTCATCAGCTACAGTAACACTCCCTAGGGACAGACCATTCCTTAGGTCTTTTCTTTTTTCTTTTATTTATTTATTATGTATACAGTGTTCTGCCTGCATGTGAGCCAGCAGGCCAGAAGAGGACACCAGCTCTCATTATAGATGGTTGCGAGCCACCCTGTGGTTGCTTGGAATTGAACTCAGAACCTCTGGAAGAACAGCCAGTGCTCTTAACCTCTGAGTCATCTCTCCAGCCCAGAACTTTTCTTTTCATAAGTAGGAAATTAGGCTGGGCAAAGTCTTATACTGAGGGTAGCCTTTTTGTTTGTTTGTTTGTTTGAATGAAGACCAGGAGGCCTCTCAAGTATTTTTTTCTGTCTTTTAAATTTTTTTATTAATTACAATTTATTCACTCACTTCTCCATTGCTGATGGGAATACAAACTTGTACAACCAGTCTGGAAATCAATTTGGCGCTTTCTTAGACAATTAGGAATAGTGATTCCTCAAGACCCAGCTATACCACTCTTAGGCATATATCCAAAAGATGCTCAAGTACACAACAAGGAAATTTGCTCAACTATGTTCATAGCTGCTTTATTTGTAATAGCCAGAACTTGGAAAGAACCCAGATGTCCCTCACTTGAGGAATGGATACAGAAATTGTGGTGCTTTTACACAATGGAATACTACTCAGCAATTAAAAAGGAGGAAATC
>CM053765.1:60402533-60434393 GCA_028658305.1 Pachyuromys duprasi
CTCTGAAAGAATCAATATAGCAATGTATCAAAGCAGATATTAAGACTCACAACCAAGCCTTTGGCAGAGGGCTAGGAATAATAATGAAAATAGGGGAAGTTAATAAGACTTGGGGAGAACAAGAGCTCCACAAAGAGCAAACTGAGCAGGCCACAGGGGTCTTATATGAGACAGTTTCTCCAACCAAGGACCATGTATGGATATGGCCTAGAACCCCAGCTCAGATGTGGCCCATGGTAGCTTGGTGTCCAACTGAAGACCCTAGTAAGGGGAACAGGGACTGTTTCAGTCATGAACTCCATGGCTGGCTCTTTGACCCTCCCCCATACATGCCAGGGAGTAACAGCCTGGCTAGATCCCAGGGGAGGACATTGCATCCAGCCCTGAGGAGACAAGATGATCTGGGGTCGGATGGAAGGGAAGGAGATCCTCCCCTGTCGGTGGACTTGGAGGGGGGCGGGGAGGAGATGAGGGAGGGATGGAGAGAGTGGGAGGGAATGAGGGAGGGGGCTATGCCTGGGATGCAAAGCACCTAACCTGTGATTAATATAAAAATAAATAAATTACATTTTAAAAAACAATGTATTCACTCTGTATCTTAGCTGTAGCCCCTTCCCTTATTCTTTCCCAATCCCGCCCTCTCTCCCTCTTCTCCCCCCTTGCCTTTCTCTCAATACACTGATAGGGGAGGTCCTCCTCCCTTTTACTTTCCTTAGCAGTTGCAACCTCTCTTTCAGGGTAGGTCTTGCTTGTAACATTAAGTTTCCTGGTACCATTTTTCTCTCCAAAGTATAATTTTTTACATTTGGTTTTGCTCTACTTGTTCTTTTTCACTGGAGACTTTCATAAAGGAAACCAGCAATAACTATGCCACAGTACTTAACATTATTCTGACTTGAAATTTGTTTCACCAAAGAAATTAATTCACTATTTTATTTTGCCCTCAGGCAAGATTGCAAGGCATAGGCAGGAAACAGCCAGACTCTTCGCCAAAAATTCACATTAATGGCCCAGTAGCTGTTAAAAATTCTTGCTTCTAGTCTCACCAGTATGGCTGCCTAGATATGAACTGAACAAGAACAACACAAGTAAATATGCCAACATGGAATATGAAAAGCTCAGTAGGCCTTAAACCTGAACCAGAGGTTCTGGGAATTTATCAGTCCTTTCACAGGGGTCGTCTAAGATCATCAGAAAGCACAGATATTTACATTATGATTTTTAACAGTAGCAAGATACAGTTATGAAGAAGCAGGGAAATAATTTTATGGTTGTGGAGCTGTTTTAAAGGATTGAAGCATTGGGATGGTTGAGAACCGCTAAAGGGACTCTGGCCAGCTCCAGTGCTGCAAGCATGGCCCTTGCAGACCTTGCCTTTCTCTCCCATTCCCTCTGCCTTGCTGAGAACCATTAGATTACATTCTTCAAGCTAGCCAAGGAGGTCTATTCACCTAATTGGCCACTTGCTCCTCCTGAGGCTGACTATCAAAGTCCAGTTCTCAAAGTGTCGAAGTCCAGCATTCAAATGCCCCCTTGGCTCACCCAGCCCTAACAGGGGTTCCCCCTTTTACCTTTATAAACTGCTATTTTCCTACATGCCTCACCTGTCTCCTCTCTACCTAGAGGCAATCCTTTTTCTCTCCAGAACAGAAAGCCCTGCCCCCTTTCATTTGTTCCCTTCTTTTTCTCATCCTCTATCTTCCATCTTTGTCTTTTATTCCCTGCCCTCTGTCCCTGTGGGGCAAATAAATCTCCTTTGTGCAGAGAACGTGGTCTTGGGGGTCCTGAACTGATATTTTCTTTTCAATACTGCCCCAGACAAAGAACAGGCAACTAAGGAATGCTGAGAATGGGAGAAAGCCTCCCCCAGAGAAAAGGACACCAGTCGGTTACCTGACACTAAATGGTCAGCCTTGGAAAAATACACATGAGAGCAACGTTATACAGGCAGTACAGATTGTTCAAATTCTCGAGTCAACATGGGGCATTTTTCATTCAAATCACTTTAGTGGTCAATCCTAGAAATGTATTTAATATTCATTCAGACAGCATCTTAAGCTTCTGGGAGCACTACAGTTTTCTAGGAATAGTTAGGAGAGAATCTGAGAAGTAAAGGTGATAAAGCAAAATTAAAATAAAAATTAATATAAGTTTTGAAGAAACAGAAGGATGAGGCAGATTAATATGTTCCGCCTGTGGAACTAGGCAAAGCTGAGGCAGAAACTCAGTGTGTTATTTCTGTTTGTTATCACTTACCTCTGACTACACACTTCAGTGTATGTTTTGGGGTGAACAAAGAATTATCAGATGCATTTATACAGTGTATTGATAAATTTTCACGATGACTTTGCCTCTGGGAACCCTGCAGAAAGGAGAGCCATCTTCTGATCTCAGGTGGGGCACAAAGAGGGTAACTGATTGTGGTATCCCATGATGTATATCCTAGCTTAAGGGCTCAGGACTCTGTTCTTTCAGGGCCTCATCACTCTGGATCAGCATTCTCTCATGGCCTCCAACTGCACTTGTCTTTGACACATTCACACAGATAGAAAACATTCCTGAGAAAACCCTCCTTTCTGCTCCACATGGCTTTCAGCTCCGAAGACTTCCATTACTCATAGCTGCCAGACTCTTAGGCTCAGCTACTGAATGCTGAGCACACTCTTCAGCTCTTCTCTAGAGGATGAACAGTGGTTTACCTAGTGATCACACCCTACCTCAATTGTCTCTGCTACCTGGTAAGCAGTCTATACTCCTCTAACAGTCTCTCAAAAACTTCCAAATCTTTCTTTTTTTGATTTCCACATCCCCAGTCACAGGGTAGCAGTGTTTACTTATATTATAGAGGCATTTTTATCAACATAATTTTTTTTACATTAAGTTATTCCTGTTTAAACTACTATGGGTTTTTTGTTACAACTGGACCCATGCTACTCTGAAACTGAAACATGAGAAGAAACTCACTGTGTGAAGGTAATCATAGACACTAACATGAATGAAGAAGGTTCTTGAACAGGGAAGAATCTTGTATAAAGGAAATGACAGAGAGAATGTACAGGAAGAAAAGAGCAAAATGATTATCTGTTGATATATATATATATATATATATATATATATATATATATATATGCTTTTATATTCATATATTCTAAGTTCAGTTGGTCATGCTTGTATGACAAGCACTTTTACCTACGGAACTCTTTCTCCAGCTTCGCATTTTGTAAGACAATTAAGATTTTCTTGTACAATCAATACCACCAGTGAATCTACTAGCTACCTATTTCATGAGAATACCTATATATTATCCTCAGCAGACTTTATCCTAGCCTCTTCTTTAACTGTACTCTCATAAGTTTTGAGTGTTCTTATTCATATCACTTCATTTAATTGAATAATGAAGCTTGGAGTACGCTCAAAGAATATGATCTAATCCAGACTTCTAAATGTATACGTAAGGAGATTGCTGGCAAAGACAAACTGCTTTTTAAGGTTACATAGCCTGAAAGCATTGCACTCAAAGCCAGAGCTCATGTCTTTTACCGAGGATATTGTCCTTTTGAACATGCTGTTTTTCATGAATGCTGAAATGAAGACTGTACTTATTTCTCAGGATCTATACAGTGCCCAACTCAGTACTGGACTTTATCATGTCCACAGGTTCTCTCTTAGTAGAAAAAGACTAGAAAGCCAACCAAGTAAGTCCATTTTCTGCCCTTGAATGAGTTATGTGACCACTCATAGTACAAATGGAAAGTGCCAAAAAGAAATGATAATGAAAACTAGGACAGTGTGTCTTCTTTGCTTAGAAGCCCTAGAAAGAGTATTGCAGGCCTTAAAGAGCATAGGAAAGCCCTGGCAGACCTGGGTAGTCAGTCCTGCATAGTCTAATTTACAGGATTTATAGGATTTTGCAGTTGATTAACCTCCTTGCTTCTGTAGATTTTGTTGTTCAGTAGAATGTATTATGTAAGCAGGGCACAGAGTTGAGTCTCTGATAATGTTTGTTTGGGGGCACATCTGATCACACCACTGTGCAGGTCACATGTAGGTTTTAATACTAGCAACCCATAGGATAAAAACAAGATATAGTTTATTAGGGTTATACCTGTGATTCCTAATGTTGTGTGTCAACTTTGCTAGGCTCTGATATTTTACATATTTGGGAACATATTAATCTTAATGTTGCCATGCAGGTATTTTCAGATATAACTTTTCAGATATCAAAAATATCACAATATATGCAGAATAAATTACCTTCCACAATTCATCTGAGACTCTGCCAATCAGATGAACTCTTTAAGGAAAAAAGATGGAGAGCTCCAGATGTGGAAAATGTGACAGAATTCTAAGTTGAGGGTGTGCTATGCGTATTTCAGGTTTCTAGGTCTGGCAATTGCCTAAGTTGAATGCTTGCAATAATCCTTTATATAGGTAATTATATAGACATGGATTTAGCAGAGATATTAATTTAATACTAATATATCTATTGAGGAAGAAAAGAGAGAGAACGTTCTAACTTTGCCCTTTCCTCGTGAGTATGTATGTTTCTGTTGACTGCCATGTGTAATTATGAATACAGAATCATACTTTACTGGTCTATTCTTGTTGTTCTAACAAGTAGTAACAAATATAAATGCATATTATTAAAAAAACTCACTAAAATGTTTATTATACCTTAATCAAATATATTTGAGCACCTTTCTGTGTAATGTTCTCCTTTAGACCATGGTTATCACTTCTCAGCCTTTTGGCAGAGGTCTAGTATATGTCACAGTAGTACCTCTGCCCTCATGTCATAAGTACAAAGAGCTTTCAAAACAGGCAAAACCAGAACTGTACTTGAGCAGACACTCTTTACAGTATCAGATTTACCTTACTAAAAATGCCTTTAAGTGATATGATTTTCCAAGTACTTAGGAACAAAAACTTGAATAATATCCAGCAGTAAGAAATTCACAGAAGATGAACTCCATTGTGCTCACAAAGTGAGCGTTATGAAAACAACAGCAGGTCGGTAGCCTGTTTCACCAGGGCTGCAGGGTAAACAGAGGTCAGACAGCATAAATCCTTTAAAGCAGATGAGCAGTGACAGAAATATATACTGCATGTTGGGATTTAAACCTTAAAATAAGTTGTTTTTGAGAATACTAAACGGCCTAATTTATTTTGCTTTCGGAAGTATTTCTTTGAAGATCTAATTTCAGCTCTCACATGACAAATGCTATCTAGCTATTGATCCTTCCAACTTTCAAGTCTCAACATTTGTTCTTCTGCTGTTTCTTTCTGACTGGTGGCTATTAGAGCTGTCATTACACAGTTCTATTCTGATACCCATATGAAGCACAGTACATAAAAGAATCCATTGTTCCAGGGGCTAAAGTGTGTGCTGTTTGATTCAAAGTGTAATCTTTTCTCCTTACCTCAACCTAATTATTAAGTCTATATTATTTTTGTGCACTTTTGTTTTTATTCTTAATATTGGATTCTTCCATAAAATATAAACAATAAGTTTGGGAGCAGATTTCAAAATTTGCAAGTGAATGTACTTCATGCATAAGATAACATGTTAGCTATCTGTTTTGTAAGTCCTGGAAGAAAACGTATGATTATCAGAGTTATTTAATGCATTATCTCCTTTACATGTATTGCTACAAAAATTCTCAGATCTATCTGCAGGGTCCATCTTAGGTATAACAGCTGTGTTCCTTCTACGTACTTTATTCTTTTCCTTATTCAAGAAACAGAATAGTGTTCAGTGTCTACTCTAGCTCCCTCTTGTCAAGATAGAAGAACTTTTATAAAGTATTTATGTTACCTTATGATCTCCTAAGCTTAGAATTAACAGTGTTCCTGTGGTTTCTATATTGATATAATGTAAGAGGGAAATATTTATACAATGATCCTTGACACCATGTATTCTCTCCTACTAAAATTACCATCTAGCTGCACCCATCTTAGGCCCACACGCATACTTCTCATTTTTGCCTCACATTCATCCTTTCTATTCCCTTTAATTCTTACGAGGTTAGACAAAGAACCTAGTATCTTGCCTCTTTGTTAGGTAAACAAACTACCATTGAGCTACGTCTCCCTGACTTTTTTTTTATGAGGCAAGGCTTTGCTAGTCAATTAAGGGTAACCCTGTACTGGTTATGTAATTAACATTGGACTCAAACTACCAATCTGCCTTCTTCTATCTCTCCAGCGTTGGTATTACAGGTATGTGCCTTTATCTTCGTCTCTGGTTGATCATATTTTATGTCTTAACACCATGAGAAATTTGCATATACACTATTACTTATTGAAAATAATCATCCTTCCATTTTTAATCTAATTAATACTATCTCTGAAATCCCAGGAGAGACATCACTTATTAGAGAAGTTGAATGATGCATGAGGGGATAATGTGGTTTTTGCTGTTTTTGTTTTTAGACAGTGTCTCACTATTTAGTGCTGGCCATCCTAGAACTCATTATGTAGTTCAGACTAATAAAAATACAGAGATCCACTGACCTCTGCCTTCCAAATGCTAAGATTAACGGCTTATATCCCCCACAGTGTAAAAGTCTGCACAGTTTTTCACATCCTCATTAGAATTTATCTTTTATCTTTTTAATAAAGTAAATCCCAACAACTATAAGGTGATTTATCATTGTGGCTTTAAAAAATGTGTTCCTAATGGTTAGTTATGTTGAGCACATTTTCTTATACTCTTGGCCTTGTTTCTGGTCCTTTGCCTACTGTGGTGTAATTATCTTCTTATTTCCTTATTTACTGCTATTGAGTTTCAAGAATTCTTTAATACTTTGTATATGAGCCACATTCATTAGGCATGTGGTCTGTAAGTATTTGTTTCCATAGATTCTCGTTTTATTTTCTTGGTTCTCTCCTTGTTGTTGAACCTTTGAGTTTGATGGAATCTCACTTTACTATTTTCTTACCTGTGCTTTTGATATTGCATCCAGGAAGTAATTATCCAGGTTAAGGTTCAGGAGGCTTTTGCCCCATATGTTTTTCTTCTGGGAGTTTTACACTGTCAATTCTCCAATCTACTTTGAATTGATGTTACACTTTAATGTTGCTATTCTGAACATAGGTATCTTTCTCTATGTATATTGTTGGAATTTCTGTCAGGTTTGTTTCTGAAATTTCTATTCTGTTTCATTGCTTTATACGTTCTAGTGCTGGCACAACACTAATTTGGTTGCTACAGCTTTGTTCTATATTGTGAAATCAGTCCTATTCATCTAACACGAAACCAATTGGCCCCATTACGTAGATGTGTGTTTGTGCTCTATATTAATTATAGGATTATTTTTATACTTCTGTGAAAAATATTATTAAAACTTTAATAAGAAATGCCCTAAGCTGGGTGTGATAGCTCATGTCTGTTATCCCAGTGCTTGAGTAAGGAGAGGCAGGCAGATTCCTGTGAGTTTGAGGCCCGCCTTGTCTACAAAGCAAGCCCAGAACAGCCAAGCCTGCACAGAGAAACCATGTCTGGAAAAAAAAAAAGGAATAGCTCTTCCTGAAGATCCAGCTATACCATTCCTAGGCATATATCCAAAGGAGGCTCAAGTACACAATAAGGACATTTGCTCAACCATGTTTGTAGCAGCTTATTTGTAATAACTAGAAGCTGGAAGCAACCCAGATGCCCCTCAACTGAAGAATGGATACAGAAATTGTGGTACATCTACACAATGGAATATTACTCAGCAATAAAAAACAAGGATGTCATGAAATTTGCAGGTAAATGGTGGGAACTGGAAAGGATCATCCTGAATGAGCTATCCCAGAAGCAGAAAGACACACACGGTATATACTCACTCACTCATATAGACATATACGATAGGATGAACCTACTAAGATCTGTACACCTAAAGAAACTAATCAAGAGTGAGGACTCTTGCTAAAATGCCCAATCCCTATCCAGAGGGTAAAGAGGATGGACATCGGAAGAAGGAGAGGGCTGGGAACGGGTCAGGAGCCTGCCACGGAGGGCCTCAGAAGGGCTCTTCCCTGCAGACTATCGAAGCAGATGCTGCGACTTATGGCCAACATTTAGGCAGAGTGCAGGGAATCTTACGAGAGGAGTGGAAATAGTAGGATCTGGAGAGGACAGGAACTCCACAAGGAGAGCAAAAGAACCTAGTGGTCTTAGCACAGGGGTTTCTCCTGAGACTGATGGTCCAAACAGGTACCATGCATGGAGGTAGCCTAGGACCCCTGCACAGGTGTGGCCTATGGCAGCTCAGTGTCCAAGTGGGTCCCATAGTAATGGAAACAGGGACTGTCTCTGACATGAATTGATTGGCCTGCTTTTTTGATCATCTCTCCCTGAGGAAGGAGCAGCCTCGCCGCCGGGCCACAAAGGAAGACAATACAGCCACTCCTGATGAGACCTGATGGACTGGGGTCAGAGGGAAGGAAAGGAGGACCTCCCCTATAGGTGGTCTTGGGGAGGGACACGGGTGCAGAGGGGGGAGAAAGGGAGGGATTGGGATGGGAGGAGGGAGGGAACTACAGGGGTATATAAGGTGAATAAAGTGTAATTAAGAAAGAATTTAATTTAAAAAAGCAAAATGTAAAAAAAAAGAAGAAAAAGAAAGAAAAGAATTGTGCTGAATTTATAGATCACATTCAGAATATTAATTCAGCAAGTCCATGAACATGGGATACTTTCACTTTGATTATTTTTTTAATTTCATTCATTTTTTATTGTCTGTACATTGGTGTTTTGCCTATATGTGTAAGGGATTCAGATCCCCTGAAACAGGAGCTGGACAGTTGAGAGCTGCCATGTAAGTGCTAGAAATTGAACCCAGGTCCTCTGGAAGAGCACCCAGTGCTCTTAACCAATGAGCCATCTCTCCAGCCCCCTTCACTTTGGTTTGTAAATGCTTTAATTTCTCTAACCAGTGAAGAAATGACATATGAGTTCGAGATGAGGAGGAGGTTCATGTATATTTCTTCATCTGCTATGTCACTGTGAACTGGATATTTACTTTTTATTATAAGCCATACTGATAGATTGACTGCTGTATTTTATGACACATTTTGATTTCATAGATGCTGGTGTGAAAAATTTAACATCTAGTTAATGGCAAATAGTACTTTTAGCCTTAAAGCATGTCACAACTTATATTTATAGTTCCCGTGATGAAACAAAAGCTGGTTCAAGTTAGACCAAGAGAATTGGTCAGTTAATTTAGAGTATGGATTATTTTACATTGGACATGAGTTTGAGATGTTTATGAGGGGTTCACAGTTCAATCAGATGGGAATCTGAGTTTGAAGTAGAGACCTGGAGTCATCTACTTTAGGTTGAATACACATGAAACCGTGATAGTGGGTGACTTCCACAGAAAGTGATCCAATTCCTAATTTCAGTCATATTAGAGCCAAACTAAATGAAAAACTGAAAAAAGAAATAATAAAGGCTTGAAAGACTGAGGATAATGAAAAAGAGAAACTGTAATAGAAGAAATAGCCATTAGGGTTCGCTGAAAAGCTGTCTGCTAAAGATGGAATTGTACTTTGGGTTTGACTATGAAGGACCTCAGCAGTGGAGGGTGAGGCAGGAACGGTGAAGTAGGGACTAAAGATGAAACAACTGTTCGAAACAGTGCTGCTGGCAGGAAAGGAGAACGGGGACAATAATACACAGAAGACATAGATCAAAGACAATAGCTCTAGGAAGAGCGAATTGTTTGTGTCTAAGTGAATAAAAAGAAGTCTCTGTCGGAAAACAAAAGAGTCTTGGAAGAGGTTAAGAGTAAGAGGTTAGCATTCAGAGAAGAGGTTAGCGTTTAGAGAATGAATAGAGTGAGCAAGTATGCAATAAGTCAAGACTTAACAGCCTGTCTTCCCTCCCTTAGACAATAATAGCCTTTTGTTGTTGGGAAATAGTGCTGTCGTGCCAAATAAAAAACATCTTCTAAGCTAATAAACATTCTCTTATATTTTCACATGTGGGACTGAATCATCCAAACTCAAGCTATCATGGCATAGTAAAAACAGAGCAGACTCTGAAAAAAATAGACAGGAAGATGCACTGGCAGGTTTTACTATAATACATCACAGTAAGCTAGGTACTGCCAAGCCACAACCCCAAACAATAGCTCACTGTCTAACCTGAGCTAATAATGAAACAAAACAGTAGAATGGATAAGAGGTCATTGACATTTTCTCACAGGTTTTCTTTTTATGCTACCTTTTACTCACAGTTTCAGATAAGATAACAGAACAAGTACAATTACTTTGGCCCTGGAGAGAGCACTAAGAAATATTCAGCTGTCTACTGCATTAATAAAGGAGACTCTTTACGTAAAAAAGCAGCTTGATCTTTTGACCTCTTCCATGAAATATGTGTAAGGAGACTTATTCGGGATTTTAGAATGAAATAATAAAAGAATTTATCAGGTATGGTTAAAAATATTCTCAAATATAAATGCCTTAATCAACCATGAAATTTTTACTGGAAACTTAAATACTTTAGAGGTAGATAACCACCATAATAGCCTTTGCTCTGCTGAATATTACCTACTATCAATGTATGTGTGTGTGTGTTCCTGCTACTACCTGGAACTGGCTAGACTTATTAGAAGAACTGCTTTTTTAAAAAGTAAATTACACTGTCTATAAATAAGTATTAAAAGAAGTGGTCTTCTTCTGTTGTTTAACCTTTATTTCATGATTACTTAACCAGGATACTTAAGTGAAATAAAATAAGGTATCAGAGCAATAGTATATGTCACTGTGTATTTTTCTGTGAATGGCTAACTGTTAATTCAGCAACTTCTACTTTTAAAAAGTAAATAGTTTTTTTTTCTATCTAAACTGAAGTTTTAAAAACATCTATTGAAGCGGATACATATATTGGTTAAAGAGCCATGTCTCCACAAAGGTGACAGCTGTGTATTTTATGAATGTGCAGTTATAGACTTTCAACTATTTGTTACTTGCTTACTAGTGTATAATGGCCTTGAATAGTCTGCTTTGGTAAGCATATATTTAGTCATTTCCAAAAATGCATATTATTATTTTTCAGCAGACCAAAGCATGATAAAAGAGGTGTTGTTTTCTCAGTACTGCTTTGTAACCATGCAAACTATTCATGAGTGATTCTAAAACATATTATTTTCTAGAACTCATATGTTTACAAAGTATATATTGCTGCCTCAACATAAACTATACAGAGGATTTTTCCAAGATACTTATGTAGAAACAAATTTGATTTTCATTTTGTTCATCCCTGTATTTACCTTTGACCTTACCCTAGACTGTCTTCTAGAAAAAAAAAAAAACATAGAATCTTGACAGCAGCTGATTACTTAATTGCCACTTCATTTCCTGTTTCCTCTCTAACTCAGATCTCAGAAAGATGTCTACACCTCTACCACAGGCATCTTATTTCCTACTTCACAGTTTCTACCTCTGAGAGTCTAGACTTTTCTGAAACCCATAGCACTGAACTAATTACCAGCATTCCTGTCTCCATTGATCTTTCCAGCCTCTTTGTTTTATAGAACTAAATATTCTTTTCTCAGCATCTGCCCTGCACATTGTTTCTTACTACTCCATAGCTCTTCACAGAAAAAGTGTTCTTTTTCGTATTTCAAATGCTTTCTATACATACCTATTTTTATTAGTTTACTAAAATTTATAAATTTAAATGAAAATATGACTTAAGAAATTGTAAGAGCTCGGGAACTGAACATGCTTATCAAATGTAGAAAGTAAGAATAATCAAGTGTATTAGGCATATAATATAGGATAATCATACTAAAATCTGTACACCTAAAGAACTTAAGTAAGAAGGAGGACCCTTTGTAAGATGATTAATCCTCATTCAGTAAGGCAAATGGGATAGACATTGGAAGAGGGAAAAACAGGGAACAGGACAGGAGCCTACCACAGAGGGCCTCTGAAAGACTCTACCCAGGAGGGTATCAAAGCAGATGCTAAGATTCATAGCCAAACTTTGGGCAGAGTGCAGGGAATCTTATGAAAGAAGGGGGAGAGAGAAAGACCTGGAGGGGACAAGAGCTCCACAACGAGAGCAACAGAATCAAAATAACTGGGCCCAGGAGTCTTTTCTGAGACTGATACTTCATCAAAGGGCCATACGTGGAGATTACTTAGAAATCAGATGTAGCCCATGGCAGCTCAGTGTCCAAGTGGGTTCCCTAGTAAGGGGAGGAGAGGCTATCTCTGACATGAACTCAGTGGCTGGCTCTTTGATCATCTCCTCCTTAGGGGACAGGGACAGCCTTACCAGGCCACAGAAGAAGACGATGCAGCTAGTCCTGAAGAGACCTGATAGGCTAAGGTCAGATGAAAGGGGAGGAGGACCTCCCTTATCAATGGACTAGGAAAGGGCATGGGAGAGAAGAAAGAGGAAGGGGGGATGAAGGTGGGGGCTACAGCTGGGATACAAAGTGAATAAACTGTAATGATTTTAAAAAGTTAAAAAAAAAGAATAATCAAGTGACTTTAATTTCACTTTTGTTAAAAGACAACACTAGAACTGAAATCCAAGTAGTGTTACTAATTCCTGGTTGTGTCTGCCATTGTTATTTATTATAAAGTTGTACTGATACATTGTATAAACTGAATTTTGTGTGGCTTAATATAAACTTATTCAATGTTTGGTAAGGGAAAGAGCAAATAGAGAACCTTATGCTTCTTAGTTTGATGCCTAAAGGTGGAACTTTGGACCTATATGGAACAATGAAAAATAGCATAGAATCCCAAGCAAATTTTAATGGCCACCACACTATTACTGCCCACACAATTAGGGAATTTTTTTAATATGAAAGCATGAGTGGTTAAGTAGAAACTATTTATGCTTACATAATGACAAATAAATATTATTAAGCCAAACACAGTAATTGAAATCTATATTGCTGCCTTACACAGAACTATATAAAACAGCATTATCAGAGGCAATGACCTATGGTAATTGTACTCAGTAGAAGTTTTGGAATCTACAAAGCTCTTTGTTGTTGCATCAGGACGTTTAGGATGTTCAGTGTCTCCATTGACTCTAATTTCAACCTGCTCAAGCTCCCTGCTAATAACCTTCCATCTTCAAGTAAGGAGAGAAATTTAATATTTATATTTAAAAAATTCTCTACCACAAACAGATTGGAGGACATGTTCTTACCACTGCATCACTTGAGAAAGCTAACCTATCGTGACTTTTAGTGAAAGCCCTCACTGAAAAAGAAACAACCAAACAAAAACAGATATGGGTATAAGAAAGCCACTTAAGTGTTTTCATTTTCCTTGCCTACTTAAGATTTACCCACAAGCTGTAAGTTTGGTGCTCTTAAATAAGCAGTGCTCTAGGTTTTCTTTAGAGGTGGAACTACATCCTATAAATGGATGCCTTTCTCTGCAGAGAAAAAAAGTTCTACCATGTGGAATATTGTTCTAAAGATTTTCCATGTCTAACCCCTATGTCCAGAATAATCATATATCACCAAACACACCAATCTCTAATATGTTATCAAAGAAAGCAGAAAAACCCTTCAGTGTTTATATTAAAATTTAATGTAAAAACAGTATGTTAGAGACAAGGCAAGGTCTTGCTTTGAATATATAGACCTTTAAAAGCAAACCATAGGCCACTGATATGATCTATAAACAAAAAAGGAATGTGACTCTCCTAATGGTTTTACTCTAAACTGTGGAATTTCTGGAGTGGGTCCCTTTGTCCTGAGGGAACATGCACTGCTGTGCTTTGTAGAGCGTGACTCAGTATTAAAACTTTCAGTGACTGCGTCACAAAGTCCCACAGGCTCAGGAAAATATTCCAAAGACATGCAAACTACATTTTTTTCAGTTACAATATCTGTTAGTTGGTTTAAGAGATGACTGAGGCATTTTTTTTGCAGTAGAAATCAATATTTTTTCAGTGGAACACACGTTCAATCTGTTCACCATTGTCCCCTTATTTTATAATAAATAATAAATAAGGTAAGAGGTATTATTCACTCCTCTCACATCAGGTAATGTTAACCAATTTAAGAAGGGTCTTTGACTAAATTTATTTAAAACCATTTGTTTATTTTTATAACACACATGAAAACAGTTTGAAAATCATACAAGACAATAAAAATATCACAGAAAAACTTAATAACCATTTCAGGAACATATGTTACTCATATGAACAAAATAAAGTTATTTAAGGCGTTGTGCCAGTTGACCACCAACTTTTCACATTACGGGAGGAGGAGGTGATGTGTATAGAGGGACGATGGCACTCGATAAGCAAAAGAAATGAAATTATTCAGAATGTTAAAAAATGGAGTCAATTTAGGACAGAATGAGAATACTTTGCTCATGGAGATTTTTTTAAGTTAGTGTTTTTACTACTTACTTAAATAGTTTTAAGATTTATTTGTGTGTGCTAGTGTTTTATATGCATGTGTATATTGCTTCACATGGCATCAGATCTAGAACTGAAGTGAAGGATGGTTGTGAGCTTCCATGTAGATGCTAGATAGCCAGCTTGAGTCTTGGGCAAGAACAGCTCTTAACAACTGAGCCCTTCTTCTATTATTTCTTTTCAGACAAGTTCTCACAATGTAACCATGGGTGGGCTGGATGGAACTTTTTGTGCTGATCATGCTGGCCTTAAACTCACAGCAATTCACCTGGCTCTATATCTCAAGTGTTGGTTTTAAAGGTGTGCATTTCTGACTCCTTTTAATTATTTTTAATATCATATTTTTATCTTATTATTTTGTGTGTATGAGTATCTTGCCTATATGTATGATTGTGTACCATGTGCATGTCTGCTGCCTGCTGAGGTCAGAAGGCATTGCATACCCTCGGCTCAGTGTTAACAGGTGGCTGTGATTCAGCATTTAGATACTATGACCAGGTCTCTGGAAGAGCAGAAAGTATTTTTTCTCCCATTTATTTATATATTTAATCACTTTACAGACTACTCCCTGCTCCCTCCTTCCTCGCTCCAATTCTCACCCTCATGCTCCTTCCTCCCATTCCTCCCTCTTTCTTCTCAGAGAAGTGAGGTCCCAAAGGGCTACCAACCCACCCTGGCACCTCAAATCACAGCAGTATTAAGGGCATCTTCTCACACTGGGAACTGGTAAAGCAGACCACCTAGGGAAAAGGGATCCAGAGGCAGCAACAGAGTTGGACAGCCTCTGCTCACATTGTCAGGAGACCCACATGTTGACCACACTTTCACATCTCCTACGTATGTGTAGGGGGCCCAGACCCAGTCCAAGCATGTTCTTTGGTTGATGGTTCATTTTCTATGAGCCCCTTGGGCTCAGGTTAGTTTACTCTGTAAGTCTTCTTGTGGTGCCCTGACCCCTATGGTTCCCTGTATTCTTTCCCCTTACTCTTCCACAAAACCCCTCATGCTCGGCTGATTGTTTGGCTGTGGGTCTCTGCATCTCTTTCCACTAGATGCAGGATGAAGCCTCTCAGAAGACAGTTATGCTAGGCTCCTTTCTGAAAGCATAGCTGAGTATTGTTAATAGTGACAGGTGTGGACTCTATTCCATGGGGTGGGCCTCAAGTTGGGCCAATTTAACAGGTGGGTGTAAAGTGAAAACCAATAGCCAATCTCCTCATTAGGTTTTTAATGGGAACCAATAGCCATTCTCCTCACTAAAGTGTCCTTTGCAGTGCTTCCACATTTTTCTTTTCTTTTCTTAACCCAAGTATTGACATGACATGACTATATACACAGTTGTGAAGAAGAGTATGGGGCATCCCTGTTGGGAAATATGATTCACTCATAGGAAATCTTCAATTTTAAAAGATCATGAACTCGGGCTGGAGAGATGGCTCAGAGGTTAAGAACACTTGCTGTTCTTCCAAAGGTCCTGAGTTCAATTCCCAGCAACCACATGGTGGCTCACAACCATCTATAGTAAGATCTGGTGTGCAGGCAGAATGTTACTGTATGAATAATAAAATAAATATTAAAAAAAAAAAAAAGATCATGAACTCTCTCTTCCATTAAAGAAAATGTGCAATTTTGTTATTGTTTGTTTAGATCCTTCCTATAAATATATAATATACATTCAATATAGCATAAACTATATAGCTAACAGCATGTTTATACAAACTATATGCATACATATACACATACACACATACACACACACATACACACACATACACATACATACATACATACATACACACACATACATATACATACTATTCCAGCAGCAGGAAGAGTCTATGATGATCTCTCTCTTAATGGGTAGCATGTAAGCAGAAAAACTTATTTGCAAAAGTATTAGGTAGTGAAGACATTTCTGTCAGCGGGATGCAAAGTAGAACTAAGTTAACAAAATTTAATATCTACATAAATTATGCTAAGTACTCCACAGAGGAAAATTTAAAGGTTTACTTTGTTACATTTTAATTGTGTGTGCGCACATGTGCGTACATGCACACATGAATGCAGGTGTCCATGGAGTCCAGACAAGGAGCTCAAGTTACAGGAGATAATGAGCTGCCCATCATGGGTTCTGGGAACCAAATTCATCCTCTGACGAGCAGTGTTTGATCATAACTCTCCCGTCTTTATAACTTCAAACAAACAAACAAAGAAAGAAAACAAACAAAACAAATGTTAAAGATTGTTTGTATGGATGACCAGGATGTGGTTGCCACTGCATTTATTTGGCTATGTAAAACTTTATTGTGTGGATGTGAAATTTTTACTTTTATTTTTGCAATGTGGGTATCAAGCTTAAAGCTTTGTCAAGTGTTCTACTTGATACTACGCTCGCTGTCCACTGAGATCATTTCAAGCCTGCGTGTTCTCTTTCACTCAGCTACATTCCCCAGGCTCCAGCACAATTTTTAACCAATCCCTTCGTTCCTTTCTTAAGTTTATGTTTCCAGTTTATATTTATATAATTCTGTGATATACTTCATACCAATGAGGCATAGAGATGGGGAATCACATGACAATCACTGCATTGCTTTGTTGCATATTGTAAATTTCTGCTCAGAAAACTTTGGCTAATATTACTTTTCTATCAATGGCATCGAAGAGTGACCAGCTCCATGCACTCCCACTAATACATTTTAAATATAATTTTCTTTTAAAAATAGTCTTTGACAAGTTGATAGATTTAAATGGTATGCCCTTTTGTTTTGATCTGAATTTCTTTGATAACTAGTAATTTTGAATGTTTTAGGCTTGTTAGTCATTTGTCATTTTTATTTTGTACATTTCCTGTTTGTGTCTTGACATTTTTATTGAGGTATACATTAATTTTTGTTATAGACAAATGGAGTTGGAAATAAAGGAAGGCTGACAGAAAGGAAGTGACTAATAAGTCCATGGAGCAGCTACAGCAGACTAGTGAGAAAGGTCGGGGAAGAATGTGTTCTTACTACAGTACAAAACAACACAATTTACAACAGTGAGAGAGAACACTTTGGTATATCAAGAAAAGCACAGAAGAAGAATTAATTTTTAAAATCTACCTTTTCAGCATAAAATGAATCACAGAGATTGGGTGAGGCTGGTAAGCTATAAAAACAACATCAGGTGTAGAAACTCCTGGACATCTTGTCCAAGGAAGAGTGTCACATGGTAATAACAACCACAGTGAAAAGTGAGAGCATCTACTGTCTCAGTTGAGAGCAGATCTCAAATGGCCCCTGAGAATGAGGTGTGAAGCAGTCAGGATAGCTACTGAGTGGTCTATTGCATTTAATGGGCATTTCTGGCTTCTTGGACTTCCTTGTCCTCTGTGGTCCTGTATTGCTGGTCAAGCTGGGCAGAGAGAAGCCAACTTTGCAGAGTACATGGCACAGTCACCATTCCTGCCAGAGAAAACTTCTCTGTGATCCACGGCCCTCTGCAGACCTTCTAGAGGAGCCTTTGCCTTGCTCATGTGGCTTATTCCCAGTGTCTCTCCTCATGAGTTAGCTACAGCTGTTCCCACTTGGACTAAGAAAGAAATTTGCAGCAATGACTGCTTTCCCTGTGTGTCAACCATAAAATCAACTATGGCACTTTCTTAATAAGGTAATTAGTAGCTTATCTCCAACTCTCATAAATTTTTCCCGCTTTACCATAATTCAAGACATTTATTGAGTCATTTCATACTTTGATTTTTTTAGACTGTGTTTTATTTATTTACATTTTAAAAAGGGTCATATGTGTTCCTGTAGTGCCTGTCTTAGTGTAAGTTCATGGTTGTGTATCTGTGTGTGAGTGTGCATTGAGGTGCTTGTGCATGCAGACACCTGTACAGTGTGAGCATGCACAGGGACCAAAAATCCACACTACATATCTTTCTTGGTTGCTCTCCACCTTAGCTTTTTTTTTATGACAAGGTCTTCTCTGAATCTGGAGTTCACTGTTGGATATACTGGCTGGCTAGTGAGCTCCAGGGATTTGCTGCCTTTCTGTCCCCAGCACTCTGGTACCAGCTAGTGACATTGGTACCAGAGTTTGTTTGTTTGTTTGTTTTATGTTGTTTTATTCTGTTTTGTTTTTGTTTTGAGTTTTGGGGGCAGGAGGGTTGTTTTATTTTAAACATGGGAACCAGAAATTTTCTCTCAGATTCTCCTCTTTGCAGAATAAATTTCTTAGTGACTAGCCCCTACTGCTCTCCTTTACAAAATGTAGAACACAGAGCAGTTTAACAGGACTTCATTACTTGCTGAGAAAGATCAAGCATAAAATCATGAACAAGATGTATCTTTTTTAATGTAATTTATTTATTTTTATATCAATCACAGATTAGGTATTTTGCATCCCAGGTGTAGCCCCCTCCCTCACTCCCTCCCACTGTCCCTATCCCTCCCTCACTTCCTCCCTGCCCCCTCCAAGTCCACCTACCGACAGGGGAGGATCTCCTCCCCTTTTGTATCTTGAGCAAGTCTTTTTTTTAAATTTTTTTTTTAATTTTTTGTTATCAATCACAGGTTAGGTACTTTGCATCCCATGCGCAGCCCCCCCACTCCCTCCCACCCTCCCCAACCCTCCCTCATCTCCTCCCCGCCCACTCCAAGTCCACCAACGGGGGAGGACCTCCTCCCCTTCCATCCAACCCCAGCTCATCCTGTCTCCCCAGGGCTGGCTGCAATGTCCTCCACTGGGATCCAGCCAGTGTGTCACTCCCCGGCATGTATGGGGGAGGGTCAAAGAGTCAGCCATCAAGTTCAAGACTGAAACAGTCCCTGCTTCCCTCACTAGGCCCTCCAGTCCTACACCAAGCTATCCTGGGTCCCATCTGCACAGGGGTTCCAGGACACATCCACACGTGGTCCTTGGTTATAGAAACCGTCTCATACAAGACCCCTGTGCCCTTTGAGCAAGTCTTTAAAGGAGTAAATTGTACATGGACAAAGGAGAAAGAAAAACAAACCTATTATTTTGGAAAAGAGAAAGGAAATAGAAACAATCAAATGGCGATAAAGGAGGGCATCAGGGAAGAGAAAGCTGAGCAACAGGAAGGAAGAAAACAGCACATCAGTGTTTAGAGGTTAGTGGCTGATAATGCTGGTGAGAGCTTGAGGTTTTGTGTTTCTCACACAAACTGATCCAACTGAAGAAAGAGGGAACCAGCTTCCAGCATAATAATTATTTCAGCCTTTCCAAAATGTGCGGCCTCAACTTTTCAAGACTCAGCAGCATTTCCTCACATTTCCAAGAAAAAAAAAATGTCAAAATTTAGCAAGGTAGGCCTGGATATTTAAGTCAACAGTAGTACCGGTGTTTAGCTTGGGCAAGGTTGCCCAGAGAGTACCTTTAAGACCCAGAAAAGGAGAAAGAACAGTGCAATGGAGGAAGGGTTGGTGGGGGGCAGGGAATGGGAGAGACCATGAAGGAAGTGGTAGGGCAGGGAGGAAGAGAGTGATGGAGAGAGGAAGGGCAGATCTCAAGGTAAAGAACAATTTTCCATCCTATTGTGCACTGGTTCTAATTAAGATCTTACAGTTTCATAAGAGGGAGCGCCCTCTCCCATCCTTTCCAGCTCATCAAGTTGCAGCAGGACTGAATGTGTCCTCTACCCCTAAGGCCTGGCAAGGCAGTCCTGCCAGGGGAAGTGATCAAAAAGCTGGCAAGTGAATCTTTGTCTGATGCAGTCCCCACTTTTCTTATTAGAGGACCTATTTGAAGCCTAAGCTGCTCATCTGCTACATCTTTGTAGGGGTCCGAGGTCCAGTTCATGCATGGTCCTTGCCTGATGCTTCAGTCTCAGTAAACCCCTCTGGGTCCTGGTTAGTTGCCTCTGCTTTTCTTGTTGAGCTCCTGTTAGTTCTGGGTCTTTTCTCTTTCCTCCCACTATTCCCCAAAACTCCCCTACAAATTGCCCAGTGTTTGGCTGTGGGTCTGAGGAAAAGGTGAGGGTGGAGGGAGAGAGGGTGTGACTGGGAGGGGAAGAGGGAATGGGGCAACAAGGATGTAAAGTGAATAAAATAAAGGAATGAGGAAAAAAATCTTATATTTTAAATATATAGCATAAATGTCAATGGTTTCAGCACAGTACACCTATTGCTGGATTTTAGAGTAGAAAATTTGAATTGGTAAATTAAATCTCACACCCTAGGGACCAGACTCATGAAATTCTGGTAGTAACGAAACTACAGAAACATTGGCCTTCTCTTCATTTGTGCAAAAATTCTTGATGACAACAGCTTCTACCCATAAGGTAGAATTTTGTAATAATAATTAACAATTGAAAAGAATTCCAAACATGGTAGCAAAGGCAACTTTAAAATTTATCTTAATATATTTTATTATGTTGCTTATATCGGTGTCCTAAATTAACTATGGCATTAAAATCTTATCAAATTAACTGATAACTTTTAAGACTAATGCTGAATCAAGCATCCTTCTCCAAATAAAGTGAAGTATCTGCTTAGTGCTCACATTGGCCAGTCTTTACACGACTGTCTAATCTTTCAAACTTTACAATCAGTGATTATAAAAGCGGTAAGATGTTGTCACAGCATAAAACATACATTTCACTATAAACAGGACTACAGGAAAAGGAAGTTTGAGAAATTGTTTAACAAAGTATATTCTGAAACCTTTGATAAAGGACAGAATTTCCATGGAAGACCAGTTAGAGCCTTAGGAAAAGCCAGTCAATAGAGATGACTCCATTGGTGTCTGGGAAGAATTATTTAAATGTCGGGTGTGTATCTCAGCTGGGAGAGCTCTTCGAAGCAGGTGCAAGGCTTTGGGTCCATCCCAAAGCACTAGAGAAGAAAAATAAATAATAAATAAAACACCTAGAGACATACTTATGATGCAGCAAAACTAATTCTTGGGCGTCAATGAGTTAGTAAATATGGCTGTAAAAATTTGTGCTCTCTGAGTTTGAAACTTTAATCAAAAGTGCTGCATGCTATTTCACATTGTTTGAGTATGCTTAAATTCTTACCCCCAAAACCACAGATTCATTTTTTAATTAAATTTTTATTTTTTATATTAATTACAGTTTATTCACCTTGTATCCCAGCTGTAGCCCCCCTCCTCATTCCCTCCCAATCCCACCCTCCCACCCTCATCTTCTCCCATTCTCCTTTCCAAGTCCACTGATAGGGGAGGACCTCCTCCCCTTCCACCTGACCCTAGCTTATCACGGCTCATCAGGACTGGCTGCATTGTGTTCCTCTGTGGCCTGGTAAGGCTGCTACCTCCTTGGTGGGGGAGGGGAGGTAATCAAAGATCCAGCCACAGAGATTCATTTTTAATCTAAGAATTAACATTAAAACTTTATCTCATTTTATGGCAAAACCACAGCCTATTTTCTTATATTTTATTCCTATTTTCCAAGAAAAGTATTTACCAGATTTTCTTTCTCATTTGTTAATCTGAAAAATTATTCTTTGTTTTAAATATATTCATATTTGTCCTTTTATGTACCAAATTATTTCAAATTATAAAAATACATAATTCAACATATATATTACCTAATAGAATGTAGGTGATAGGGTTGAGTATATATGTATCATCAGAATATTGCTGTTGTCAGTGATGCAAGAATAATTTACTTTTATTTTACTTCTAAACTTGAAAAACTTCAGATTCAAAGACTTTTTATATTTCACGTATATATTACACAATCCTTACTAAATGCAATCACTATAAACTGAAATTTGAGTCTCGAACGCTGCTTTTCCTGAGCTGCAGTACTTTGGTGAAAATGAAAGGAGATACCGCATGGGTAGCACTTTGTCTCAGGAGTGAATTTTGATGGAGCAGGTATATAATACCGTTAATCGTTTCAATAGTGTGGGAATGCAGGCATTCTAAGTCAGCTTCCTTGATTTAAGTAATATAGTTTAAAAGGCTACTTGACTATCAACTAACTCTTACTAAACAATGTTTTGATTAGCAAAATTGGAGAAATGATCCACAAGGCTAGCACAGTGGCTTGTTCACATTCCAAGTGAATATCAGTACTTTTTGTTTTGTTTTTTCATCTGTTCTCTGACCTGCAGAAGTTTCACAGAATGAATAAGAAAGCTGGCATTTGCATATGTCTGGTTAGTCTTTAACAGAAAGATGATTTTGAAATACTTCTCCTCCTATTCCTTCTTTTCCTCCTATTTGTTTTGTTAGAGTTTGATTTTTTGTTACTGTTTTGTTTTTCTTTGCCTTTTGTTTGTTTGTTTAGGATTTTTGTTTGGGGGGACAGGGAAGCAAAGTCTTGCTTTTAGCCCAGGTTGCCTTCAAACTCAATGATCACTCTCCCTTAGCCTCCCAGGTAGTAGGGTTAGAGGCATTAGCCACTACCCCAAGCAAATTATTTTTCTAGAAAGAATCATAATAATTCTAGCCCCCTTATAACATGACTACAGGATATTAGCAAGTTCCACATATGCTCAAAATCAGGTGCACCTATACACATTTTTACTTTGGTGAAAATGAAAGGAGATACTGCACAAGTAGCACTTTATTTCAGAAGTGAATTTTGATGGAACAGGTATATAATACCATTAATCACTTCAGTAGTGTAAGAATACAGGCATTCTAAGTCAACTTTCTTGATTTAAGTAATATAATTTAAATATGTAGTGTGCCTATAAACTACTGTGCTACTACCTTCATCACATTACTTGAAATTATAAAATCATTTCCAAAGGCAGAACACTGCAACTGTTCTTAATTCTAACTATCTACTTCTAAGGAATCACACATGATAAGACAGCCATTGCACACACATTGCACACACCATGGTTTGATATAGTATAGAGCTTACAAGGGTTTAATGGTTCATCTTGGTTGTCTCTTTGATTGGATGGAAAGACGCCTACAAAACTTGTAAAGGACAGGTCTCCAAAAGTTTATGAATATTTCCAGTGGTGGTTAGAATGTTTGATAACAGAGACCTGCTAAATGACACAGCAGTTAAGGGTGTTTCTGGTCCCAAATCATGATGACCTGAGTTCCATCCTTTGCATCCACATGGAAGAAAGAGATATATGACTCCAGTTCTCTAATATCCACATGCAGACCTTCACACGCATGCGCGCACACACACACACACACACACACACACACACACATCAAAATAAATGAATGAATGTAAAACTTTTTTTGACAGGGTCTCACTATGTAATGTGGCTGGCCTAAACTTGATATATAGCCTAAAAATCACAGAGATCCATCTTCCTCTGCCTCCTGAATGCTGGAATTAAAGGCATGCATGACCATGCTTGGCGAAAAAAAAAAACTTTTTAAAATAATGCATTTCAGAACCTGGAAACAACCCAGATGTCCCTCAGTTGAAGAATGGATACAGAAATTGTGGTACTTTTACACAATGGAATACTATTCAGCAATTAAAAAGGAGGAAATCATGAAATTTGCAGGCAAATGGTGGGACCTGGAAACGATCATCCTGAGTGAGGTATCCCAAAGGCAGAAAGACACACATGGTATATACTCACTTATATAGACCTATAAGATAGGATAAACATACTGAAGTCTATACACCTAAAGAAGATAAACAAGAAAGAGGACCTGGGGTAAGAGGAATAATCCCCCCTTAGAAAGACAAATGGGATGGACATTGGAGGTAGGAGAAAACAAGTAGTAGGACAAGAGCCTACCACAGAGGGCCTCAGAAAAACTATACCTAGCAGGGTATCAAAGTAAATATTAACACACATAACCAACCCTTTGGCAGAGTGCAGGGAATCATATGAAAGAAGGGGGAGTTAGTACAACCTGGAGAGGACAAGAGCTCCACAAGGACCAAATATATCAGGGTACATGGGTGTTTTGTTTCTCCAACTGAGGACCATGTATGGATATAACCCAGAACCTCTGCTTGAATGTAGCAAATGGTAGCTCAGTATCCATGTGGGTACCTTAGTAAGGGGAACAGGGACTATTTCAGACATGAACACAATGGCTGGCTCTTTGACCCCCTCACCCACGAGGGAGGAGCAGCCTTGCTAGGCCACAGAAGAGGACATTGCAGCCAGTCCTGAAGAGACCTGATAAACTAGAGTTAGAAGGAAGGGGAGGAGGTCCTCCTCTATCAGCGGACTTGGAGAGGGGCAGGGAAGAGATGAGGGAAGGATGGAAGGGATAGGGAGGGAATGAGCGAGGGGGCTATGGCTGGGATACAAAGTACATAACCTGTGATTAATATAAAATAAAAATGTAAAAAAATGAAATAAAAAAATAATGCATTTCTAGAAACTGAATGCTGAAGAATTACCTTATATGTGGTTAAAATATGCCAATACTCTGGAGGATAGGTGTGGGATAGCAGAATATGGTTGACCTCCAAGATGTTCAGACTATACTTTCATTGAGACTATTCCTTTATTGGAGGAAAACACCTTTATTCCTACTGTTACTATAGAAATAGGATGGGAGATTCAACTTAGAGCAGAGTATGGCAACAATAATTCTCAGGGGACCTTTCAGGCCTTAATCCTGAACTGTGGCTACTTTTGCCTATTACCCTCTAAATCTAGCAGCCTGTTGGGCTGAGCAGCTACTCATTTCTCAAACTGTATAGCCTGATTTGTAGGGCCATCTAGCCTTAGATCATGTAAACCAGTCAGTAATTTTCCTGACTATATATACATGTGCCCATTCTGTTAGGTCTACTCTTTTTTGATAACCTTGATTAGTAAAAAGCACGGGCCATTCTTGATCATGAATGAAATAAAACAGAAGAAAGCATGCCTTATTTATATGTAAAGTAAAATAAGTGGTTACCACACCTCTGCACTGATAAGTATATCTTAGGTTAAGAACACAGGTAATCAGGAAGGTGTTTAGCAGCTGTTCAATAAAGGGCAAGTAGAACATAAATATCACCTTCTTTAGGTCCTGATAAAATAATATACCTGGACATTGATCATCAATGGGTAGAAACAGTCAGCTACGCCAGGAATGGTGGTGTACACGTGAGGCAGGAGGACCACAAGTTTAAGGCCGGGGCTGCATATGAAAACCTGAGTTAAAGACAGATATGAAAAGCAGCAAGGATGGCAAAGGTCCCTTGAATTGTTGTTCCTTACTTTCGCCCTGAGAGTACCCTTTGTCTTTCTAAAATAAGCTCTGCCTGTTTTCTATACACACAGGACAAAGAAAGCCAGAATTGGTAACATATACCTGTAATTCCAGCATTTGAGAGTTGGAAGGGGAAAGATATAGAAATCACGACCTTATCCTTAACTAAAGATAGTGACTACATGAGACCTATCCTCTAAAACAAAACAAAAAACAAAAAAAAATTTAAAAGAGGAAAGCATAGCCATTAAGTTGAGTTTTTGTGCCAAAATCATGAATGTAAATCTGATCAGCTACTCTAAATCGAACTTACCAGCCTTCAAGAAATGTCAACCCAAATGTCAGTTCACAGGGAAAATGTTAATGACACTACTGAGTGCCTGCTCTCCGATAGTGCACAGAAATTCCACAGGATGAATGACCTAATTTCTTTAAATATTTTTTTGCAATTTTTACATTTAGTTTTCATGTGTGTGTGTGTGTGTGTGTGTGTGTGTGTGTGTGTGAGAGAGAGAGAGAGAGAGAGAGAGAGAGAGAGAGAGAGAGAGAAAGTATGCATGCCTATACAAGTGTTTCTTGTTGTATATATGAAGGACAGATAATAACTTGCAATATAATTGGTTCTTTCCATTGTGTACATTCTGACATTTGAACAGAGATCGTCAGCCTTTGCAGCAGAAAGAAAAATTTATACACTGAGGTGTCTCCCTTTCCCAAATGACCCTCTTTTTCTCACACAGAAATCACAAAATGGAGGCATCAGTAAAATAGAACAGATGGATGTGGCCTGCTGATATTTTAATTTTTATTAATTACACTTTATTTATTTTGTATCCAAGTTGTAGCCCCATCCCATCCTAATCCTACCATCCTTCCCTTTTCTTCAGTTCCCCTCCCCCAGTCAAATGATTAGGGAGGTCCAGGCCTCATCAGGACTGGATTCATTATTTTCCTCTGTGGACTGGTAAGGCTGTTCGCCTTACCAGGTGGAGGTCATCAAAGAGCCAACACATGAATTCAGATCAGAGACAGACCCTATTCCTAGTACTGAGGAACGCTCTTAGACACTGAACTGACATGGGCTACATCTATGCAGGGGTTTTAGGTTATGCCATGCATGGACCTTGTTTGGAGTATCAGTATCACAAAAGAACCCTCTGCCCAGATATTTTTTGTTCTGTTGCTCTCCTTGTGGAGCTCCTGTCCCTGCCAAGTCAATCTATCTTCTACTTATTTCATAAGATTGCCTGCACTCTGCCCAAGGTTTGGCTATGAGTCTCAGCATATGTTTTCATACCCTGCTGGGTAGAGTTTTTGAGAGGACCTCTCTGATAGGCTCCTATCCTTTTCCCTATTTTTTCCCTCTTCCAATGTCCATCTCATTTCCCTTTGTGAATGCAGACTGAGCATCTTACCCAGGGTCCTCCTTCTTGATTATCTTCCTTAGGTGTACAGATTTTAGTACGATTATCTTATATTACATGTCTAATATCCACTTGTAAGTGAGATACACCATGTGTGTCTTTCTGATTCTGGGATACCTCACTCAGGATGATCTTTTCTAGATCCTATAATTTGCCTGCAAATTTCATGATTTCCTTGTTTGCTTTTTTAAAATAATTTTTATAGTAAACACAGGTTGCATACATTGTATCCCAGCGATAGCCCCCTCTCTCATTCTCTCACAGTCCCTCCCTCCCTCACCTCCTCCTTGCCCTTTCCAAGTCCACTGATGTCCTGCCTTCCACCTGACCCTAGCTTCTCAGGTATCTTAAGGATTAGCTGCAATGTCCTTCACTGTGGCCTAGCAAGGCTGCTCCTCCCTCAAGGGGTGGCAGAGGTAAAAGAGTCAGCCATTGAGTTCATGTAAGAAATAGTCCATGTTCCCCTCACTAGGCTACCCACGTGGATACTAAGCTACCATGGGCTACATCCGAGCAGAGGTTCTAGGTTATATCCATGCATGGTCCTTGATTGGAGAAATAATCTCATAAAATACCCCTGTGCCCTGATATATTTGGTCTTTGTGGAGCTCCTGTGCTCTCCAGGTCCTACTAACTCCCCCTTCTTTCATATGATTGCCTGCACTCCGCCGAAGGTTTGGTTATGAGTCTCAGAATCTGCTTTGATACACTGCTAGGTAGTTTTTCAGAGGCCCTCTATGGTAGGCTTTTGTCCTGCTTCTTGTTTTCTCCTACATCCAATGTCCATCACATTTGTCTTTTTAAGTGACTACTGATCATTTTACCCCGGGTCCTCTTTCTTCTTTATCTTCTTTAGGTGTACAGATTTTAGTATGTTTATCCGATCTTATAGGTCTATTACCCACTTATAAGTGAATATATATCATGTGTCTTTCTGCTCCTGGGAAACCTCACTCAGGATGATCTTTTCTAGATCCTACCATTGGCCTGCAAATCAATGGTTTCCTGGGTTTTAATTGCTGAGTAGTATTCCATTGTGTAAAAGTATCGGAAAGGGGGGGGGGGGTCCAAGATGGTGGCACTGGGAGGACACTCTGACCAGCAGCACAGCAGGATCTGTGAGACTGTTTATGAGACTGTTTCTCCAATCAAGGACCATGTATGGATATAACCTAGAACCCCTACTCAGATGTAGCTAACATCAAACTAAATGGAGAGAAACTTAAATCAATCCCACTGAAAGCAGGGACAATGCAAGGCTGCCCACTCTCTCCATATCTCTGCAATATAGGTCTTGAAGTCCTTCCTAAAGCAATAACACAATTAAAGGAGATCAAGGGGATTCAAATTGGAAAGGAAGAAGTCAAAGAATAACTATTTGCAGATGATATGTTAGTATACCAGAGTGACCCCAAAAATTCTACCAGGGAACTCCTACAGCTGATTAACACCTTCAGTAAAGTGGCTAGATACAAAATTAACTAAAAAAAATCAGTAGCCTTCCTGTATAAAACAGAGAAAAAGACTGAGAAAGAAATTACCGAAACAACACCCTTCACAATAGCCACAAAGGTCATAAAGTACCTTGGTCTGAACCTAACCAAAAAATTCAAAGACTTGTATGAAAAAAATTTTCAGTCTCTAAAGAAAGAATTAGAAGCACATATCAGAAGATGGAAAGATCTCCCATGCTCATGGCTTGGCAGGATTAATACAGTAAAAATGGCCATCTTACCGAAAACAATCTACAGATTCAATGCAATTCCCATCAAATTACCAACACAATTCTTTACAGACCTTGAAAGAAAAATTATCAACTTGTTATGGAACAAGAAATCCGGAATTGCTAAAAAAAAAAATCCTCTACAGTAAAAGATCATTTAGAGCTATCTCCATTCCTGATCTCAAGCTGTACTATAGAGCTACAATACTAAAAACTCCATGGTACTGGCATAGAAACAGAAAGGTGGATCAATGGAACCAAATAGAAGACCCTGAAATAAATCCACACACTCATGGAAACCTGATTTTTGACAAAGATGGCAAAACCATTCAATGGGAAAAAAGACAACATCTTCAACAAATGGTGCTGGTCCAATTGGATGTCTACATGCAGAAAAATGAAAATAGATCCATACTTATCACCTGCACAAAACTAAAGTCCAAGTGGATCAAAGATCTCAACATAATACCAGACATATTAAATCGGTTAAAGGAAAAAATGGGTGAGAACCCTTGAACTCATTGGCACAGGAGACAACTTCCTGAACAGAACACCAACACCACAGGCTATAAGAGCAACAATGAATAAATGGGACCTCATGAAACTGAAAAGCTTCTGTAAAGCAAAAGACACTGTCATCAGAACAAAACGATTGCCTACAGATTGGGAAAGGATCTTCCCTAACCCTATATCTGACAGAGGATTAATATCCAGCATATATAAAGAACTCAAAAAATTAAAGAGCCACAAATCAAGCAATCCAATTAAAAAATGGGGTACAGTGTAAACAGAGAATTCTCAATAGAGGAATATCGAATGGCAGAGAAACACTTAAAGAAATGTTCAATATCCTTAGTCAACAGTGAAATGCAAATCAAAATTACCCTGAGATTTCACCTCACACCCATCAGAATGGCCAATATAAAAAACTCAAGTGACAACACGTGCTGGAGAGGCTGTGGAAAAGGGGAACCCTCCTCCACTGCTGGTGGGAATGTATACTTGTACAACCACTCTGGAAATCAATCTGGTGCTTTGCAGACAACTAGGAATAGCACTTCCTCAAGATCCAACTATACCACTCCTAGGCATATGTCCAAAAGAGGCTCAAGTACACAATAAGGACATTTGCTCAACTGTGTTTATAGCAGCTTTATTTGTAATAGCCAGAACCTGGAAACAACCCAGATGTCCCTCAACTGAAGAGTGGATACAGAAATTGTGGTACATCTACACAATAGAATATTACTCAGCAACAAAAAAAAAAAAAACAAGGGTATTATGAAATTTGAAGGGAAATGGTGGGAACTAGAAAAGATAATCCTGAGTGAGCTATCCCAGAAGCAGAAAAACATACATGGTATATACTCACTGAAATAGACATACAATTTAGGATAAACCTACTAAAATCTGTACACCTAAAGAAAATAATCAAGAGGGAGGACTCTTGCTAAAATGCCCAATCCCAATCCAGAATGGCAAAGCAGATGGACATCAGAAAAAAGAGAAAACAGGAAACAAGTCAGGAGCCTGCCACAGAGGGCCTCGGAAGGGCTGAGCCCTGCAGACTATCAAAGCAGATGCTGAAACTTATGGCCAACACTTGGGCAGAGTGCAGGGAATATTATGAAAGAAGGGGAAAATACTAAGATCTGGAAAGGACAGGAAATCCACAAGGAACGCAAAAGAACCACATAATCTGAGCACAGGGGTCTTTCCTGAGTCTTATGGTCCAACAAAGTACCATGCATGGAAATAACCTAAGACCCCTACACAGATCTAGCCCGTGGCAGTTCAGCCTCCAAGTTGGTTCCATAGTAATGTGAACAGAGACTGTCTCTAACATGACCTGATTGAACTGCTTTTTATCACCTCCCCTCTGAGAGAGGAGCAGCCTTACCAGGCCACATAGGAAGACAATGCAACCACTCCTGATGAGACTTAATAGACTACGATCAGAAGGAAGGAAAAGAAGAACTCCCCTATCAGTGGTCTTGGGGAGAGACACAGGTTCAGAAGGGTGAGGAAGGGAGGGATTGGGACTGGAGGAGGGAGGAAACTACAGGAGTATATAAGGTGAATAAAGTGTGATTAAAAATGAATTTAATAAAAAAATTCTTAAATGGAAAAGAAAAAAAAAGTACCACAATTTCTGTATCCATTCCTCTCTTGATGGACATCTGGACTGTTTCCAGGTTCTGGCTATTACAAATAAAGCCACTACAAACATGGATGAGCAAATATCCTAGTTGTGTACTTGAGCATATTTTGGATATATGCCTAGGAATGGTATAGCTGGATCTTGAGGAAGCAGTATTCCTAATTATCTGAGGAAATGCCAGATTGATTTCCAAAGTGGTTGTACAATTTTACATTTCCAACAGCAATGGAGGAGAGTTCCCCTTTCTCCACAACCTCTCCAGTGTGTGTTGTCACTTGAGTTTTTGATCTGAGCCATTTTGATGGGCTTAAGGTGAAATCTCAGGGTCATTTTGATTTGCATCTCCCTAATGGCTATGGACACTGAGCATCTCTTTAAGTGTTTCTCTGCCATTCAATATTCTTTTTTTTAATAAATTTATTTATTTTTATCTCAATCACAGGTTAGGTACTTTGAATCCCAGGCATAGCCCCCTCCCCCATTCCCTCCTACCCTCCCACGCCCTCCCTCATCTCCCTCTTCCCCGCCCCCTCCAAGTCCACCATCAGGGGAGGACCTCCTTCCCTTCCATCCCACCCCAGCTTATCCTGTCTCATCAGGCACACCCGCGGGTTGAAGCAGAAACCGGGTGCAGTGCGAGCTCTCAGGGTGCAGTTCAGGGAAAACGGCACCTGGCTCCTCCGGAGACTGCCCAAGAGACTGTGTGATCCAGTCTATAATGGCAGGTGCGGGCACCCAGCCCAGCTGCTCGTTCAGATCAGAGCTGTGCTCCACTGGTGACCGGGAAATTTCTCCAGGTAATAACTGGGTGTCTCTAGGGTTTTCCCACATGATTTTCTCACCATAGGAGTTCCGCTCACCTGGCACTCACAATGCTGGCCTTTTAGGTCCCAGAGTTCAGTCTCCTGGTCACTGCATTGTTTCTGCTCTCCTACTCCTCAGACACAGTGTTCTCTCATGGCAGCCATCTTGGATTCCCCCCCCCCCCATTCAATATTCTTCTACAGAGAACTCTCTGTTTAGCTCTGTACCC
>CM053765.1:60434893-60450101 GCA_028658305.1 Pachyuromys duprasi
GTGGACTTGGAGGGGGCGCGGAAGAAGGAGATGAGGGAGGGAGTGGGAGGGTGGGAGGGGATGGGGGAGGGGGCTACGCCTGGGATTCAAAGTACCCAACCTGTGATTGAGATAAAAATAAATAAATTAAAAAAAAAAAACTAGATGTAAAGGCTACCATATGACCCTACTGTGTCACTCTTAGAAATACATCAAAAGAACTCTAGCCAGGGAATAGAATAATGCAACATATTCACAAACAAATTATGATTAGGAATGACATAGAAACAACATAGGCTATTTCCTTTCCTTTTTGTCACATACCATAACTAGAATATGAGAAACTCTTGCTGAAGAAACCCTGAAGTTTAGTTACAGGGTGTAGAAAAACCAAGCACAAATGGAAAGGGAAACTTCATACCTGCTTCTGATCCTTTACAGTACTGTAAAGCACTATGCTTGCCATTAGGGATGAAAAGACATCATAATGTTTCACAGAGCCTTACCCTCCATGCTGAAATACTGACTTGCCAAGCAAGATGAACTGATGAGTGTGATGAAAAAAGAAAATTTATTGAGGGAAACACAAATGTATAACTGGTTTGAGTCCTGCTCCATGAGATGGAGTACATGTCAGGTAAACATGGACAAAAATCCCTTGCCTGGGGAGATCATAGCCTCTAGGAAGACACCTACTAATTATTGTTTTCCTAAGTGATTATGTTAAGTTGACTTAATATAGCATAGATATAATTACTTATATTTATGCCCATAGTTTGGCAAAGCTCTCAAACTTGATCTGAGAAATTTCTTTTTGCATTGATCAGTGGTTAATATAGAAGGCCTAATCTGGCCAGTAAAGTACAGGGAATGTCAAATATCAGAGGACTGGGGTGAGTCCTGTGAAATGCTGCTTTCTAGGAATGATGTGGCCATTACTCCCCAAAACTCATAGCAGCTGTGGTTATCTATACAAGACTAAGCCACTCAAAAATTCTAACACAGACATTCTGGGGAGAAAGTTACTATACTCTACCCCCAGCTAAGGATGTATTGGTAGCTGAAGGTTGTTGGGGGATAGAGAGCCATTTTTTTAAATACGGTCTTTGGTAGGTTGCCCACGCTCCAGTGGACAGTCTCTTACCCATGTGCATATGTGTAGCTCTACTTGAATTCACTTGGCTATTGCAAAAATAAAGTAAGAGGACATGAAGTGCTGAGGCTAGTGTGCTTAGGGGGTTTTCCCAAAGGGACATGGCATAGACATGGTCACAATATAGAGTATATGTGTGTAAAATTCTTTGGGCAGGGAATCTTATGAAAGAAGAGGGAGATAGAAAGACCTGGAGGGGACAGAAGCTCCACAAGGAGAGCAACAGAACCAAGAAATCTGGGCACAGGGTTTTTTTTTCTGAGACTGATACTCCAACCAAGGACCATGCATGGAGATAACCTAGGACCCCTGCACAGATGTAGCCCTTGGCAGCTCAGTCTTCAAGTGGGTTCCCTAGTAAGGGGAACAGGGACTGTCTCTGACATGAACTCAGCAGCTGGCTCTTTGATCACCTCCCCCTGAGGGGGAAGCAGGAGCAGCCTTACCAGGCCACAGAGGAAGAAAATGCAGCCAGTCCTGATGAGACCTGATAGACAAGGATTAGATGGAACGGGAGGAGGACCTCCCCTATCAATAGACTTTGAGAGGAGAATGGGAGGAGATGAGTCAGGGAGTGTGGGATTGGGGGAGAATGAGGGAGGGGGCTACAGCTGGGATACAAAGTGAATAAATGTAATTAATATAAAAAATTAAAATTAAAAATATTAAACTATTTTTGATAAGATTTGATAGGGTAGTGTCAGATAAAAGGGGAGGAGGTGTACCCCAATCAGGGGACTACGGAAAGGGCATAGGAAGAGAAGAGGGAGTGTAGGTAGGACTGGGAAGAGACAAGGGATGGGGCTGCAGAGGGGATACAAAATGAATAAATTGTAATAAATAAAATAATTAATTTAATTAAAATTTAAAAAGAAAAACCCTTGTCTTATCAACAAAATGTTCATTCAAATATTTTGTAGCTATGGGGAAGAAAACTAGGGTTTAGAGTGCCCTGCTAAATTCTACCTGAACTAGATGGCAAAACCCTATTGCTGATGATAACCACATAACTTAGTTGTAAGACATGAAGTAACCAAGTTAATGCTGAGCTTTCTTTTATTGGTTAGCTTTCATATCCCTGGAAAATTCAAGGCAAGCTGCTAAGGGAGAAAGCGTATCAACAGTCCTAAGTATTTATGAACCCTAAGAACTGTGATATAAATCTTCTAGACATGTTGTGTCCACCTGAGAATGAGTGGCAAGATTTTTATGATTAAAACCAACTGCTCTCTCTTTGGACTTAGTTTTAAGTACTTGCCTAGTGACCTGTCAATTAGATGACCTGTGAAAGTACATATAGTGTGATAGAAGGTGTGGCTTTCAAATCCCAACGGCACTGAAGAGTTGAAGGTCAAGAGTAAATTTTTTCTGAAACCTTAATTCTTTGGTTTTTACACTCATTAGTGTATTTACCAGTGATTTTTTTCAACATTCCAGTGATGTTTTTTAAATAATGTTTTGCTTCCTTTATTGGTTTAAACTATGCTATGAAGTACAATAATAATTTTGGAATAAAATATGCTTCCATTGTGTTAGATAGGTAAAGGTCTTTACTCATAGCTTTTGTAGCCAATTAATTAGTGATAAAAATATGTATGTTGCATAAACACTTCATATATATTTGGAGCATAAGTGGAGAAGGTACATAAAGCGAAAAGCAGAAAAGAGTATAAATAATGACAAAGGCTGATATGGAGGCACAGATATTAGAACCTTATACAATTCAGTAGGAGTGTAAACAAGTACATACATTTGGTAATAAGTCTGGATATTACTGAAAACAACAGAAAGAGAACCTAGCATATGACCCAGCCGTACAGCTTCTGGGCAAATACCCAAAACAATTCTTTTCTTACAACAAAGATACTTGCTTCTCCAAGTTCAGTATTGTTCTATTAACAATACCTGGATGAATGGATAAAAAATGTATGTATATACAGTAGAATTGTCTTGAACCATAAAGAAAACCCAAATTATGAAACTTACAGGGAACTCAAAGGAATGAAAGTAAGTACTCTGAATGAGATAATTGTTAAAAGTCCCTACCTAAAGCAGGGTGTGACTGCCATTCCCTGCCCTCCACCTAGGGGTGAGGGAGGGTCTCTCAGAGGCCTTTCACTATGTAACAAGAAATCTTGGTTTCCTATTGTAGTAAATTAAAACAAACAAACAAACAAATAAAATGTGTTGGGCTATATAAAGTTTATTATCATCCCTAAGATTATCACCCTGGTATTATTTAGCCTGCTATCACAAATAATAAGACACAAACACCTGTTAGATTTATAATTGGGCAGGGCAGATATTTTATTTAAACTGTCTGAATATCTTCACCATCCATCTCTCGGCCACCACCCAATGCCATCCACCTTAATCCTCCTCATCTGGTCTACCTTCAATACATAATCCCATGGGATTTGTTTATATTCTTCATCTGTGCCTTTTCATGCCATCATTGGAGTCCTTTCTCCAAGTCCACATGGATTTTTCTCCATGCCAACCCACAGTGGTGTCCTCCTTCCTCCTCTCTTCCAGTCCCTCTGTCTCCCATGACTCCCTGTCATTCAAAGCCCAGGAACTTTAGTCATGCCTACCCCATTTTGCCCTGCCCAGGTATAGGCTGTTTAATCAACCAATGAGATATGTCTTAGGCAGGTTTACAAAATAAAGATAGGTGTGACCAGATCTTAAGGACCAGTAACATGCATCAGACCAAACTCTAACAGTTCCAACTCTGCTTTTCTACTTTTTCTCCTTCCTGCCCCCCCCTCCTGCCACCCAGTGAGTACACCCTTTCCCCTTCCCCTCCCTAGCTGCTCCCAATAAACCTGCATTTATATAGTATAGCTTCTCTCCATTAGCTCATTCAGTTTTATTTAATCAATCAGTGACCCTAGGAGAGAAAGGCATGACCATATCTTCTATCTAATTTGTGGATCCAAGCTTGACTTTTCAGTTTTCTGTGTTTAACTTAGGGTACTTCTGGAAGCTGGGAAACTAGAAAGAGGACAATGGGGAGTGATTTTAGGGAAGGAGATAATAAAATAGTGGTAGAGAAGAATACTGGAGTAGAAAATTTTAAGCTGGGGGAAAGTGAGGAACAGAGGTACAGCGAGAAAACAAAGAAATCTATCCACAACAAAGGTCTATAGAAAACATAAAAGAGAGGTTGAGTGAAGCACCCTACACTGCTGTCCAATACTAGCCCTGGAAGCAATGCGTCATTATCCAAAATCTCAATGCCAGATGTGAAATATCATCATGAAAGTTGCAGATCAGGGAGATTGAAGAAGGACCCCTAAATACTACAGATTCTTGTCATTTCCCTTGGTTGCCTAAAAGAATTAAAGGATAAGACTCTAGTAGACACCACCCTACTTGGTTGCAAGATACAGAGAAACCAAGCTAGAACTGAGCTGGAATTTCTCCCTCTACGTTCATAGTCCTGGAAGAATCTATGTAGATCACTAAGGGGGAAATGGGAATCAGTGATCCTAACCAGTTGTGAACACTGCAAAATACACCACTAACTTACAAAATATGTGTCCCAACTACTGTGAGGACAATGAACTGCTTCTATGATTGGATATGTGACCTGCTCCATGGGGGGAAATCTAAGCCTGCTATTGTAAACCTTGTTAAAAATAGATGTTTTGAGGGTTAGGAAGATATCTCAGTGTTTAAGAGTATTTATTCCCACAGATGACCCAGATTCAGTTCTAAGCACACACATGTGACTTACAACTATCCATAATTCCAGTTCTAGGGGATTTTATGCCTTATTCTGGCTTCTATGGGTACCAGGCATACAAGCAGTACATACATACATGGAGACAAAACACTTATACCCATAAAATAAATTAATAGTTTATTTTGAAAAGTATTTAAAGGAAATCATACTTCCTAGGAGAGAACTCGTTGCTACTTAACTAAATATACATAGTTTCAAACTGTTTTCTAAACATGTTTATATTCATAGATGAATCTTACTTTAAATCTAAACCAGAGAAGCTTGCCTTTGCAGTAAATGACAGTGAATTCAGAGACTAATGGCTATTGGCTATTGAGCATGCCAAGAATAAAAGGCAGTTGAGGCCTCATTCCTAAGTAACATATTTACACCAACCTTTCTAAGGCTAAGAAACATTACAGGAGAGTATATGTCAAGACTGTAAGAGTTAGAAGACAGAGAATATATATGAATATATATATATATTCATATATATATATATTCATCTGGAGCTATAACAGACTATGTAATCATGAACTCATGAACTCATGAACTCATGAAAGCTGCAATTTTACTGGCAGTAGGAGACATAAGACTGGCTTTGTTGGTAATTGAGCATGAGCTGGAAAGGTGTCATGGGTCCTCAACCCTTTCTGTTGAACTATTGGCTACTGATATATTCACCAAAAGGGAGGTTATTGTCTTCGATTACATACCTACTGTTGAGCCCACCAACTTCTAACGCAGTAGTTCTCAACCTTGCTAATGCTGTGACCCTTAAAAACAGTCTCTCATGTTGTAGTGACCCCTGCCATTAAATAATTTTTTAACATTTTTATTTTATATTAATCACAGGTTATGTACTTTGTATCCCAGCTGTAGCTTCTCCCACACTCCCTCCCTATTCCCCTTCCCTCCCTCACCTCCTCCCTGCCCCTTTCCAAGTCCACTTATAGAGGAGAAACTCCTCCTCTTCCTTCTAACTCTAGTTTATCAGGTCTCTTCAGGACTGGCTGCAATGTCCTCTTCTGTGGCCTAGCAAGGCTGCTCCTCCCTCGGGGGGCAGAGAGGTCGAAGAGCCAGCCATTGAGTTCATGTCCAAAATAGTCCCTGTTCCCCTTACTAGTGTATCCACTTGGATATGGAGCTACCATTTGCTACATACAAGCAGGGGTTCTAGGTTATATCCATACATGGTCCTTGGTTGGAGAGACAGTCTCATAAAAGCCCCCTGTGCCCTGATATATTTGGTCCTTGTGTAGCTCCTGTCCTCTCCAGGTCATACTAACTCCTCCTTCTTTCATATGATTCCCTGCACTCTGCCAAAGGGTTGGTTATGTTTCTTAATATTTGCTTTGATGCACTGGTGGGTAGAGTCTTTCCAAGGCCCTCTGTGGTAGGCTCTTGTCCTGCTACTTGTTTTCTCCTACATCCAATGTCTATCCCATTTGATTTTCTAAGTGAGGATTAATCCTCTTACCTCAGATCCTCTTTCTTGTTTATCTTTTTTAGGTGTATAGATTTCAGTATGTTTATCTTATCTTATAGGTAATTTTGTTGCTACTTCATAACCATAACTTTTATAATGTAAGTATCTGGTATGAAAGATATCTGATATATGACCCCAAAAGGCTCACAACCCACAGGTTGAGAATCACTACACCAACGGAGAACTAAACTCAGTGGTCAACAAAAGAAAATCATGAAGGTAGAAAGAGATTTGTTGGAGAACATGGTGGCTGACAGAGTTCAGAAAGACATGAGAAGGGATGGAAACAATAATTGGATTACATTATGCACGTGTATGAAATTTTTGAATAATAAGAGAAACTTAGCATAATTGCTAGTGTCCTTGACTCTGGTGTGGGACATACTTGGGAAGCCCTATATTAGATTGTAAATTTAGTGCAACCATCAAGATCCACATCAGCATGCCTAGGACATACTCAAAAACTGTTTCTGCTTGAATTTCCCCACCATTGTGACCTGGCTAAACAGATACTGAATCTTAAAAATTTCTTAGATCCAAATCATTAGAAACATTTCTGATTCTTCTCCTGAACTTCCACTTTGTATCCCATTCTTCCGTGAATTCTGCCAGTTCAACCTGTGAATAAATTCTTAGGTTTATGGCCTCTTACTGCCTCCACTCTTAGCATTGTAACAGCTATCGTATTCTGAAGCTGTAGATGCTTTTATTTTTGTTTTTGTTTTCTGAGACAGGGTTTCTTTGTGTAGCCTTGGCTGTCCCACATTAGCTTTGTAGACCAAGTTGGCCTGGAAGTCACAGCAATCTGCCTGCCTCTGCTTCCCCAAGTGCTGGGATCAAAGGCGTACTCCACCACTTCCAGTTGAAGCTGCGGATTCTTTGCTGGACTTCCAAATTATTCTTTTGTTCCTTGTTGTAATTTATTGTCGCAATGATACCATACAGTACTATAAACAGTATGAATTCATTTTTTTATGCTTCTAAAAATCAGGAGTCCTAAATTTATCCGAAAATTAAGCTTGTTGTTATAGCTGGATCCCTCTACAGATGCCGGAGAGAGTCCATTCCTTGGCTTTTATAGTTTCTGTAAGCTCCTTGTATTCCTTGGCTCAGGACGTCTTTCCTGCTTCACTCTAATTTTTGTTGCTGTAGTCACAAGATCTCATTCTGGTTTGATTAATTCTTATAAAGGCTGTTGAGATTATATCAGATTGATCTTAATAATCAGGGTCAATCTCATCTCAAAATTCTCAGTTTAATAGAATTATCAAAGTCCCCTTTGCCATGTAAAGTAGGAGTGACATTGTGGAGATTATAACTGCAAGCTGAAGGATCTCACTGTGCTTAGCTCACTCCCTTACTGCCAGAATGAAACAATCAGAACATTCAGATCTTCTTTGTGCTCCCCTCTTGGTACAGCACAAAATAAGAAGCGTGTACGCCATCTAACCCCCTGAGATCAGGCCCTTAAAGCCCGCCATCATTATAAGTTACCATGAACTCTTCAGTGCACTTAGCCACATCTGCTTTTTGGCTACCTTTCAAACAAACCCAAAGCATTCTCAGTCAGGGCTTCTGCCCTTGCTCCACACTCTGTTAAGAGTGTTCTACCCCAGGTAGTCACTAGCTCAGCTTTCCACCTCTTTTCAGTTTATGATTAGATGTTATCAAATTTCAAGGCCTCTGTGGTCAAGTCACTGAAAACAGCCCTTCTTACACCTGGTCAGCTATCATCATCCAGCTTTGCTGTTTCTCATAGCAAATTCAATCCCTCTGAGTTAGTACTAGTTGTTTGCTTACCATTTCACTCCCTTTTGAGGAAAACCACAACCCTACCCCCCACCCCACACTTCAGTCACTGCTGTGTTCCCAACTTTGATAATTGTTGCTGATAAGGAAATACTCTTAAATGTTAGTCTTTAGAAAAGCAAAGAAAGAACTAAATACTGAGTTAATGATTTCTAAACCAGGGCAATAAGAAACTTCCTTGAAATATTCAAGAAAAAGCCCACAGAAGTGTGCCCAACTGCTTGGGTTTTAGTCAGTTGCTGATATACCCAAGTGGATAACCAATACTATCCATCACTATATGACTGCCTGTTCTCATAATTAGTGATACATGATTAGAGGATTCATGTGGAAATACATTCCCAATCAAAGGTAAGTAGATGCACAAGAAATGTTTGAAATATTCTTCATGAATAGTTTATAAAACTACTGGAGCAGACCTGATTACAGAAAATATACATTGTATATATTTATAGTTTAATTAACTAGAATGTTTGAATTCATGGGGGTTGCTTAAATGAACCAACTGTGTTTATGTAAATGATAACTATATTCAGAATCATTGTGACACTTTACCAACATTAATTACTGCTCACACTATCAATGCATTGTTGTCTCTTCTTTTTAGGTTTACAAACTCAGGGATGAGGAAGTCATTGAGAAACCCAGTGTTAGGATTAAAACTTGGTGACTCCTGGATCTTAGAATATGTGATGCTACCTACCATCAAGCCACACTCTCCCCTCCAGAGAGAAGACCTCTGAGCCTGGAATGGAACTAAAGCAAAGATGTGAAAAGCAGCTCACTAATTTTTGTCTGATAGGCAAGAGGCCTGAGAAGAATCCACCAGTGCTAACAAAGGCAAATCACATGGCACTAATATGTTTTGAATCCGCTGACTAACCCTATCAGACAAAGTAGACTAAAAAGGAGGTGCATTCAAAAGCATAGCCCTTTAGTACACCGACTATGTCATTTGACTTGTCCTCCACTAATGTGAACATCTGTCCTATAACTGGCTTTCTTACCTCTTAATATGTTAATAGAAACTGTGTGAGAAAAATTGTGGAATTCATTTATTTAATTTGAAGATTTTTGTTTGTAAAACTCGAGGACATTAGTGTCTTTTCCCATTTGTGGAGTATAATAGACCAGGCCTATAGTCTAACTCTCACTATTGAAATAATAAACAGGCATGTTTCTCCATTATTATTTTTTGTATTTTTTATTTTAATTTTTATTAATTATAGTTTATTCACTTTGTATCCCCCCTGTAGATCCCTTCCTCCTCTCCTCCTTATCCCATCCTCTTCCCCCCTTCTCCACCCAATGTCCCTCCCCAAGTCCACTGATAGGGGAGGTCTTCCTCTTCTTCCTTCTGATCCTAGTCTATCAGGACTGGCTGCATTGTCTTCCTCTGTGGCCTGGTAAGGCTGCTTCCTCCTCAGGGGAGGTAATCAAAGAGCCAGGCACTGAGTTCATGTCAGAGACAGTCCCTGTTCCCATTACCATGGAACCTACTTGGACACTGAACTGCCATGGGCTACATTTGTGTTATTAAGCAGGGTTTTTTTTGTGAGGTTTGTGTGTGTGTGTCTGTGTGTTTGTATATATTTCTTAATACCTTTCCCCTTTGGAAGACACCCACACTTCTTTAAAAATAAGTTGGGCAAACATTGACGGTGAATGTGTTTTTGTTTTCCTAATGGAATATCAATGGGAGCTGTATACACAGATCAGACTCTGTACACATATTATTATCTCCAAATAATTAATATTTGTGTATTATTTCTCTTGAGCTGGCTTTACATGAATGCAGAGGCAGTGGTAGAACTCATCACAAAATACAATGTTAGCTGGTTCCAGGGGTGCCTGTGTGAATACTCCCTGCCAGTGGTTGCAGGGATTGAGGAAGCACCCTGCTGTGTCCCCTCCCAGCTCCCGGCCTCCTCATGGAGTCTATGCTAATTCTATCTTCTATTGGGAAAGCTGCCAGAAGCAGAGCAAATCCACAGTACCATGGTTCCTAGACAGAGAGAGAATTAGTGCCAGCACTTAGGAATAGAGGAGAAAAATGAGAATTTTTCAGAGTAGAGATCATAGAAACAGTGATTAATGTCTTAATTTTTCCATTGTGACAAAAGGAGTAGTCTACTTCTTGAGCCAGCAGAGAGGATAACAGCTTCCAGTTGCAACTGTGGAACAAAAGAGAAAACAGAATCACCCACAGGATTTAAATTGAGTAGAGAAGCACAGGATCACAGGAGCAGCAACACCTCTGTGAAACATAGCAGCTACAAAGGCTCACTTCCCAATCCTGACCTTAAAAGTCTACAACAATTTACTATCTGCTGTTTATAAAGAAACATTTTCCGGTTTAAAACAAATAATGAATTGTTTGCATAATTATTTGTGCATGGCGCCATTAATAGAATATAAGGTAGCTTGTTTTTATGAAGAGAGAAAAAGGAGATGATGGCTGAGGGTAATACTTAATTCTAATTTAATGTGGTTGAAAAGAAAATGGAGAATACATTCATGGTAAACCATTATTTGTCAGTAATACTGTCTTTAACTTATTTATTCTTTGAGAATTACATACATACATACAATGTATTTTTATTACATTTAATTCCTCCCTTCAACTCATTCTAGATCTTACCTGCGATCCCTCTGACTTCATGTCCTTTTCAGTAATACTATCTTGATGGAAAAAAAGTGATAATTGTCTATTATGTATAAGTAGTTACCACATGTGGAGAAATCCAGACAGACATATCTGCACAAACAAATAAATAAAATGAAACAAATCTTTAAAACAAGCAAACAATTTCATCTTTGCTATTAATATCTTTGCATAAAAATTTAAAATCAGCTTAACCAGAAACAATGTTCAAACTTCAGAAGACTCATTATTTCTATTTCTTTCATTAGTGGATTATCAACACTATGACCTGAAATAATAGGGTAAAACTACTGAAAACCATATATGCAATAAATAGAACACAATAAATCTTTTAGACTGAGAAGCATCCTTAGTGATATGAAAGTGCACTCCAGTCATAATAAAGCATAATAAAATATACTCAAGCAGGTATCTCTTGCTAGAAATCAAAGATGTTTGTTTTATGTTATGCATAAGAGATAAGTATCCAAGACCAAAACTTAAATCATTATTTTTTTCCTCAAAACTATTAAATGTTTTGAAAAGGTTGTTATAAGGGGGGTGGAATTAAGTCTCTCTATATATTCTGTTTCCTTAGTTGAAGCAATAGCCTCAGAATAAGTTGGCTGATAGAGAAAATTATTTAAGACTAACAGGAAGCCCTTGCAAAATATCTGTGCTGGTGTTAATGAGATTAGATGATAGGGTCAAAAATACAGAGCAAAGATGCCCACTGGCATCTGAGATATTTTATGTTATTAAACACATCTACAAAGCTAACTTTAAAAAGTAGAATTAATATTCCTTCATGCTTGGGAAACCTACCTTGTTAAAAGCCTCCCCAAGGTTTTGGTTCTTTTTAGGATGCCTTCAGTGATTTTTGTCACTGCTTAAACATTTTAAGATATCACAGTGAATCCTTATAAAAATGCATATCAGTCCTTTTGAGACCTTGCTCCTCTTAGAATAAAATGTACCAGTCCTCTAGAAAATTAGATTATAGAAGCATATAAATTAAATACAAGAAATAGTAAAACTGTGGTGAACTGATGTAGAGATCAACATTCTAGAATGATCAGATGAAATGGGTATCCCAGGTGGATCCTGCTCCCTCATTACCTCCCAATCCCTCCCTCCCTCCCTCATTTACTCCCTGCCCCTTTCCATGTCCACTGATAGGGGAGGATATCCTCCCCTATCATCTAACCCTGGTTTATCAGGTCTTCTCAGGACTGGCTGCAAAGTCCTCCTCTGTGGCCTAGGAGGACTGTTCCTCCCTTGCTGGGTGGGGAGGTCAAAGAGCCACCCATTGAGTTCATGTCAGAAACAGTCCCTATTTCACTTACTAGGGTACCCACTTGGATACTGAGCTACCATGGGCTACAGGCAAGCAGAAGTTCTAGGTTATATCCACCCATGGTCCTTGGTTGGAGAAACAGTCTCATAAAATACACCTGTGCCCAGATATATTTGGTCCTTGCAGAGCTCCTATCCTCTCCAGATCATATTAACTCCCCCTTCTTTCATATGATTCCCTGCACTCTGACCAAAGTTTGGATATGAGTCTCAGTTTCTGCTTTGATACACTGCTAGGTAGAGTCTTTCAGAGGCCCTCTGTGGTAGGACCCTGTACTATTACTTGCTTTCTCCTACATCTCATTTGCCTTTCTAAGTAAGGATTGATCATCTTACCCCAGGTTCTCTTTTTTGTTTATCTTCTTTAGGTATATAGATTTCAGTATGTTTATCATATCTTATAGGTCTAAATAAGAGAGTATGTACCATATGTATCTTTCTCCTTCTTGGATACCTTATTCAGAATGATATTTTCTAGAACCCACCATTTGCCTGCAAATTTCATGGTTTCCTCATTTTTAATTGTTGAGTAGTAGTTCATTGTGTAAAAATACCGCAATTTCTGTATCCATTCCTCAATGGAGGGACATCTGGGTTGTTTCCAGGTTCTAGCTATTACAAATAAAGCTGCTACAAACATGGTTGAGCAAATGTCCTTGTTGTGTACTTGAGCAACTTTTGGCTATATGCCTAGGAGTGGTATAGCTGGGTCTTGAGGAAGCACGGTTCTTAGTTGTCTGAGAAAGCACCAGATTGATTTCTAAAGTGGTTGTACAAGTTTACATTCCCACCAGCAATGGAGGAGGGTTCTCCTTTCTCCACAACCTCTCCAGCATGTGTTGTCCCTTGAGTTTTTGATCTTAGCCATTCTCATGGGTGTAAGGTGAAATCTCAGGGTCGTTTTGATTTGCATCTCTCTAATGGCTAAGGACTTTGAACATCTCCTTAAGATTTTCTCTGCCATTCTATATTTCTCTACAGAGAATTCTCTGTTTAGTTCCATACCCCATTTTTTAATTAGATTGCTTGATTTATTGCTTTTTAAATTCTTTAGTTCTTTATATATCCTGGATATCAGCCCTCTGTCAGATATAGTGTTGGTGAAGATCCTTTCCCAATCTGTAGGCAATCGTTTTGTTCTAACAGTGTCTTTTGCTTTACAGAAGCATTTCAGTTTCATCAGGTCCCATTTATTGATTGTTTCTCTTAGAGCCTGTGTTGTTGGTGTTCTGTTCAGGAAGTTCTCCCCTGTACCAATGAGTTCAAGGCTCTTCCCCACTTTCCATTCTAACTAATTTAGAGTATCTGGTGTTATGTTGAGGTCTTTGATCCACTTGGATTTTAGTTTTGTGCAGGGTGATAAATACGGATCTATTTTCATTTTTCTGCATGTAGACATCCAGTTGGACCAGCATCATTTGTTGAAGATGCTGTCTTTTTTTCCATTGGATGGTATTGCTATCTTTGTCAAAATTCAGGTTTCCATGAGTGAGTGGATTTCTTTCAGGGTCTTCTATTTGATTCCATTGATCCACCAGTCTGTTTCTATGCCAGTACTATGGAGTTTTTAGTATCTTGCTCTCTGGTACAGCTTGAGATCAGGGATGGAGATACCTCTAAAAGATCTTTTACTGCAGAGGATTTTTTAGCAATTCCAGATTTCTTGATGTTCCATAGGAAGTTGATAATTTTTCTTTCAAGGTCTGTAAAGAATTGTGTTGGTAATTTGATGGGAATTGCATTGAATCTGTAGATTGCTTTTGGTAAGATGGCCATTTTTACTATATTAATCCTGACAAGCCATGAGCATGGGAGATCTTTCCATCTTCTGATATGTGTTTCTAATTCTTTCTTTAGAGACTGAAGGTTTTTTTTTTTTTCATACAAGTCTTTGAATTGCTTGGTTAGGTTCAGAAAAAGGTACTTTATAACCTTTGTGGCTATTGTTAAGGGTGTTGTTTCTCTAATTTCTTTCTCAATCTTTTTGTCTGTTTTATACAGGAAGGCTACTGATTTTTTTTGAGTTAATTTTGTATCCAGCCACTTTACTGAAGGTGTTAATCAGCTGTAGGAGTTCCCTGGTAGAATTTTTGGGGTCACCCTGGTATACAAACATATCATCTGCAAATAGTGATTCTTTGACTTCTTCCTTTCCAATTTGAATCTCCTTAATCTCCTTTAACTGTGTTATTGCTTTAGGAAGGACTTCAAGACTTATATTGCAGAGATATGGAGAGAGTGGGCAGCCTTGCATTGTCCCTGCTTTCAGTGGGATTGATTTAAGTTTCTCTCCATTTAGTTTGATGTTGGCTACATCCGAGTAGGGGTTCTAGGTTATATCCATACATGGTCCTTGATTGGAGAAACAGTCTCATAAACAGTTTCACAGATCCTGCTGTGCTGCTGGTCAGAAAGAGTGTCCTCCCGGCGCCGCCATCTTGTAACCCCCCCCTTTCCTGGTACTTTTACACAATGGAATACTACTCAGCAATTAAAACCCAGGAAACCTGCAGGCAAATGGTGGGATCTAGAAAAGAGCATCCTGAGTGAGGTTTCCCAGGAGCAGAAAGACACACGATATATATTCACTTATAAGTGGGTAATAGACCTATAAGATCGGATAAACATACTAAAATCTGTACACCTAAAGAAGATAAAGAAGAAAGAGGACCTGGGGTAATATGATCAGTCATCACTTAGAAAGATGAATGACATTGAGCATTTCTTTAAGTGTTTTTCTGCCATTCTATAATCCTCTACAGTCAGGTCTCTTTTTAGATCCATACCCCATTTTTTAATTGGATTATTTGGTTTCTTGATTTTTGACTTCTTGAGTTCTTTATATATACTGGATATTAGCCCTCTGTCAGAAGTGGGATTGGTAATGATTCTTTCCCAATCTGTTGGCTGTCGATTCATTTGGATGACATTGTCCTTTGCTTTATGAAAGCTTTTCAGCTTCATGAGGTCCCACTTATTGATTGTTGATCTTAGAGTCTGTGCTGTTGGTGTTCTATTCAGGAAGAAGTCTCCTGTGCCAATGAGTTC
>CM053765.1:60450601-60486709 GCA_028658305.1 Pachyuromys duprasi
CTGACTCTTTGACCCTCCCCCATACAAGCTGGGGAGTGACAGACTGGCTAGATCCCAGGGGAGGACATTGCAGCCAGCCCTGAGGAGACAGGATAAGCTGGGGTTGGATGGAAGGGAAGGAGGTCCTCCCCTGTTGGTGGACTTGGAGGGGGCGGGGAAGAAGGAGATGAGGGAGGGAGTGGGAGGGTAGGAGGGAATGAGGGAGGGGGCTATGCCTGGGATTCAAAATACCTAACCTGTGATTGAGATAAAAATAAATAAATTAAAAAAAAACTATTCAAAGAATCAATGAAACCATGAGCTGTTTCTTTGAGAAAATCAACAAAATAGACAAGCCCTTAGCCAACCAAAAAAAAAAAAAAAAAAAAGAAAGAAAGAAAAGGCATAAAGAAACAAGCCAAATCAGCCAAATCAGAAATGAAAAAGGGGACATAACAACAGACACCAAGGAATTCCAAACAATCGTTAGGTCTTACTAGCAAAGTTTATATGCCAAAAAATTTGAAAATCTAAATGAAATGGATGATTTTCTTGAAGATTCCATCTACCTAAATTAAGTCAAGATGAGGTAGAAAAATTGAATAGACCTATATCCTCCAAGGAAATGGAAGAAGTCATCAACAGTCTGTCTTCCAATTAAAGCCCTGGGACAGATGGATTCAGTGCAGAATTCTGCCAGACCTTTAAGAAGTGCTAACTCCAATTCTCTTTAAACTATTCCAAAAAATAGAAACATTAGGAACATTACCAAACTCATTCTATGAGGCTACAGTCACCTTGAAACCTAAACCACACAAAGACCTGACAAAAAAGAGACCTTCAGACCTATATCTCTTATGAATATTGATGCAAAAATACTCAATAAAATACTTGCAAACCGAATCCAAGAACACATAAAACGTATCATCCACAGTGACCAAGTAGGTTTCATTCCAGGAATGTGGGGGTGATTCAATATACAGAATATATCAATGTAATCCACCCAAACCGATCATCTCCTCAGATGCCTAAAAAGCTTTCAACACAGTACAACATCCATTCATGTTTAAAGTCTTGGAGAGATAAGAGATACAAGGCACATACCTAAACATAGTAAAGGCAATATACAGCAAGCCTATAGCCAACATCAATCTCAATGGAGAGAAACTTAACTCAATCTCTCTGAAATCAGGGCCAAGCAAGGCGGCCCACTCTCTTCATATCCCTTCAACATAGTACTTGAAGTCCTAGCTAGAGCAATAAGACAAGTAAAGGAGATCAAGGGGATATTAATCTGAAAGGAAGAGGTCAAAGTATCCCTATTTGCAGATGATATGATAATATACATGAGCGACCCCAAAAATTCAACCAGAGAACTCCTTCAACTGATAAACACCTTCAGTAAAGTGGCTGGATACAAAATCAACTCAAAAAAAAAAAAAAGAAGCCCTCCTGCACACTAAAGATGAAAAGGCCAAGAGAGAAATTAGGGAAACACACCCTTCACAATAGCCACTAATAACATAAATTACCTTGGGGTGACTCTAACCAAGCATCTAAAAGATCTGTTTGAAAAAAACTTCAAGTCTCTGAAAAAAAGAAATTGAAGAAGATATCAGAAGATGGAAAGATTTCCCGTGCTCATGGATTGGTAAGATCAACATAGTGAAAATGGCTATTCTGCCAAAAGCAATCTACAGATTCAATGCAATTCCTATCAAAATACCAACACAATTCTTTACAGACCTTGAAAGAAAAATTCCCAACATCATATGGAGGAACAAAAAACCTAGAATTTCCAAAACGATCCTGCACAACAACAGATCATCTGGAGGTATCTCCATCCCTGATCTCAAACTGTACTACAAAGCAATAGTTATAAAAACTGCATGGTATTGCATAGAAACAGAATAGTGGATCAATGGAACCAAATAGAAGACCCAGACATAAACCCACACACCTATGGAAATTTGATTTTTGATAAAGAAGCCAAATCCATCCAATGGAAAAGATAGTATCTTCAACAAATGGTGCTGGGCTAACTCGATGTCTATCTGTAGAAAAATGCAAATAGATCCATATTTATCAACCTGCACAAAACTAAAGTCCAAGTGGATCAAAGACCTCAACATAACACCAGACACATTAAATCAGTTAGAAGAAAAAGTGGAGAAGACCCTAGAACTCATCAGCACAGGAGACTACTTCCTGAACAGAACACCAACAGCACAGCCTCTAAGAGCATGAATCAATAAATGGGACCTCATGAAACTGAAAAGCTTCTGTAAAGCAAAAGACACTGTCATCAAAACAAAACGACAGCCTACAGACTGGGAAAGGATCTTAACCAACCTTATACCTGACAGAGGACTAATATCCATTATATATAAAGAACTCAAGAAGTTAAAAATCAGCAAATCAAGTATCCAATTAAAAAATGGGGTATAGATCTAAACAGAGACCTCTCTGTAGAGGACTGTAGAATGGCAGAAAAACACTTAAAGAAATGCTCAATGTCCTTAGCCGTCAGGGAGATGCAAATTAAAATGTTCCTGAGATTTCACCTTACACCTGTCAGAATGGGTAAGATCAAAAACTCAAGTGACAACACATGCTGGAGAGGATGTGGATAAAAAGGTACCCTCCTCCATTGCTGGTGGGAGTTTAAACTTGTACAACCACTCTGTAAATCAATCTGGCGCTTTCTTAGATAATTAAGAATAGTGGTTCCTCAAGATCCAGCTATACTACTCTCAGGCATATATACAAAAGATGCTCAAGTACACAACAAGGACATTTGCTCAACTATGTTCGTGGCTGCTTTATTTGTAATAGCCAGAACCTGGAAACAACCCAGATGTCCCTCAGTTGAGGAATGGATACAAAAATTGTGGTACTTTTACACAATGGAATACTACTCAGCAATTAAAAAGGAGGAAACCATGAATTTTGTAGGCAAATGGTGGGACCTAGAAACGATCATCCTTAGTGAGGTATCCCAAAACAGAAAGACACACATTGTATATACTCACTTATATAGACATATAAGCTAGGATAAACATACTGAAATCTATACTATATTTATATTCTAAAGAAGATAAACCAGAAAGAGGACCTGGAGTAAGAGGATTAATCCTCAGTTAGATAGTCAAATGGGATAGACATTGGATGCAAGAGAAAACAAGTAGCAGGACAAGAGCCTACCACAGAGGGCCTTGGAATGACTCTACCTAGCAGTGTATCGAAGCAAATATTAAGACACCTAACCAAACCTTTGTCAGAATGCAGGGAATCATATAAAAGAAGGGGAAGTTAGTATGACCTGGAGAGGACAGGAGCTACACAAGGACCAAATACATCAGGGCACAGGGGTCTTTTATGAGACTGTTTTTCTAATGAAGGACCATGTATAGATACAACCTAGAACCCCTGCTTGAATGTAGCAAATGGTAGCTCAATATCCAAGTGGATACATAGTAAGGGGAACAGGGACTACTTTGGACATGAACTCAATGGCTGGGTCTTCGACCTCTCTGCCCCCCGAGGGAGGAGCAGCCTTGCTAGGCCACAGAAGAGGACATTGCAGCCAGTCCTGAAGAGACTTGATAAGCAAGAGTTAGATGGAAGGGGAGGAGGTCCTCCCCTATCAGTGGACTTGGAAAGGGGCAGAGAGAAGATGAGGGAGGGATGGGGGGATAGGGAGGGAATGCTGGAGGGGGCTATGGCTGGGATACAAAGTACATAACCTGTGATTAATATAAAATAAAATAAAAATGTTAAAAAAGAAAAATATCCATTTCTTTTAGATTCTCAAATTTTGTGGCATATAGGCTTTTTTAATATGACCAAATGATTGTTTGGATTTCCTTGGTGTCTGCAGTTATGTCCCCTTTTTCATTTCTGACTTTGCTGATTTCGATAGTTTCTCTCTGCCTTTTAGTTAATTTGGCTAAGAGTTTGTCTATTTTGTTGATTTTTTCAAATAACCAGCTCTTGGTTTCATTGATTCTTTGAATAGTTGTATTTGTTTCTAATTGATTGATTTCAGTTCTAAGTTTGATTACTTCCAGTGTCTGCTCCTCTTGGGTGTATTTGCTTCTTTTTTTTCTAGGTTTTTCAGTTGGGCCATTAAGTTGCTTGTATGAGATGTTTCAAATTTCTTCTTGAAGGCCCTTAGTGCTATGAATTTTCCTGTGAGCATTGCTTTCATTGTGTCCCATAAATTAGGGTATGTTGTACCTTCATTTTCATTGAATTCTAAGAAGTCTTTAATTTCTTTTTTTATTTATTTCTTCCTTACCCAGCTGTCACTGAGCAGCAAATTGTTCAGTTTACATGTGCGTGTAGGCTTTTTGCTGATTCCATTGTTGTTGAGGTACAGCTTAAGTCCATGGTGGTCAGACAGAATACTGGGGATTATTTCAATCTTCTTGTATCTGTTGAGGCTTGCTTTGTGACCAACTATATGGTCTATTTTGGAGAAAGTTCCATGAGGTGCTGAAAAGAAGATATACTCTTTTGAGTTTGGATGAAAAGTCCTGTAGACATCTATTAGGTCCATTTGATTTAGGACATCTGTGAGTGCTTTCGTTTCCCTATTTGGCTTCTGTCTAGATGATCTGTCCCTTGGTGAACGTGGGGAATTGAAGTCTCCCACTATTAAAGTGTTGGGATGGATGTGTGATTAAGTTTAATAATAATAATAATAATGTTTAATTTATGAATGTAGGCGGTCTTCTATTTGGGGCATAGATGTTCAGAATTGTGATGTCCTCTTGGTGGATTTTTCCTTTGATGAGAATGTAGTGTCCCTTTCAACTTTTAGTTGAAAGTCTTTTTTATTATATATTGGGATAGCTACCCCAGCTTATTTTCTGAGCCCATTTGCTTGAAAAACATTTTTCCAGCCCTTTACTCTGAGGTAGTGTTTATCTTTGTTGTAGAGGTGTGTTTCTTGGATACAGAAGAGTGTTGGATCCTGTTTCCGCACTCATTCTGTTAGTCTGTGACTTTTTATTGGAGAGTTGAGTCCATTGATGTTGATAGATAAAAATGACCAATGAATGTTAGTTCCTTTTATTGTGGTGTTAATGGTCTTACTGTGATTCATTGCTTGTTTTCTTTTAATTTTTGTTGGGATATTATCTGTATGCTATGTTTTCTTGATGAAGTTGTTTTCATTGGATTTGAGTTTTCCTTCTAGTATCTTCTGTAAGGTTGGTTTGCTGTGTAGATATTGCTTAAATTTAGTTTTGTCATGGAATATTTTGTTTTCTCCATCTATGTTGGTTGAGAGCTTTGCAGGGTATAGTAGTCTGGATTGGCAACTATGGTCTCTTAGAGTTTGCATGTCTTCTGCCCAGGCCCTTCTGGCTTTCATAATTTATGATGAGACATCTGGTGTGATTCTAATAGGTCTCCCTTTATATGTTACTTGGTGTTTTTCCCTTGCTGCTTTAAATATCTTTTCTTTGTTCTGTAGAGTTAGTGTTCTGACTATGACGTGACGTGATGTGTTTCTTTTCTGGTCTAGTCTGTTTGGTGTTCTGTAGACCTTTTGTATATTTATGGACATTTCTTTCTTTAAGTTGGGAAAATTTTCTTGTATGATTTTCTTGAAAACATTTTCTGGACCTTGGAGCCTGGAGTCTTCTTTTTCATCAATACCTGTTATTCTTAGATTTTGTCTTTTCATGGCATCCTTGATTACTTGGAAACTTTGTGTTTGGGATTTTTTTGACTTTAATTTTTCTTTGAGAGAATTATCAATTTCTGTGAGTGTATATTCAGCACCTGAGATTCTCTCCTCTTCTCTCTTGTATTCTGCTGTTGATGCTTACTTTTGTCTTTCCTGATTTTTTCTCTAAGTTCTCCAGCTGCAGTGTTTTCTCATTTTGTGTTTTCCTTATTAATTCTAATTCTGTTTTCATGTCTTGCACCACATCCTTCATCTGATTGAATGTGAATTCCTATCTCTCTACGATGGTCTCTATTTTTGTTTCATTTCCTCTCTATATGACACTAATTGTATGTCTACTTCTACGTCTATTTGCTATGTTTGCCTGTGTTTCCTTAAGGATTTTGCTCATTTCCTCTTTTTTAGTCTCTATTTGATTGGCCAAATCGGTGATAGATTTATTCATTTCCTCTTTAACTGTCTGTATTTGTATAGTTATTGCTCTGAGAGATTTGGTTAATTCTTCTTTATGTGCCTCAAGTAATTCTGTAAGCATAGTTTTAAATTCATTTTTCTGTGCTTCTGATGAATTGGCGTATCCATCAATTTTGGGGTTACTGGTGAAGCCATGATATTTTGATTTATGTTGGATGTGTTCTTTTGACATTGGCTTATCTACAACCTTCCCTGTTTGCTTCTGGATTCTGCAGTTCAGGCTGGTACTGTCTCTCTTCAGAGTGTGGAGAGTTCCTCAGGAAGCTGAGAGAGGTCTTGCAGTCTCAGCGTGTGCATTGGTGCTTCAGCTGTACCTGTGGGAGCAAATTCCAGGGGCGCAAAAGGGCAGATGAGGGCTCAGAAGGGAGATGCAGGCATGCATGTGTGTGGAAACGTGGGTGGAAGTGTGCCTCGAGGGACAGAGTGAGAGAATGCTGAATCCTTGAGTGTGTGGGAAGGGCTCTGCCTTGCAGGCTTCTAGGTGGTTACTTGTGCATGTGCAGTAGATGTAAGAGGTGCTGGTGATAGTTGCGGTGCAATTTCCGGAGTTATCCACCTTAACTCCACTCTTGGACTAGCTGAACAGGGCCTTCAATGTCCCAAGAGAGCCTCTGTTTCCCACAGTGGGTGTGTGAGTGGGAGGGGTCCCATGTCTGCCTGTTAGTTTAGAAAGTCCCTGGATCTGGGTCTCTGCAGACATTCAAGGGCACACCCACTCTCAGCAGGTCACATCGGCAAGGATTGGGGTATCCAGGCTCTCTACTGTCTGGTTTGGCCCTCTTAGTCATATACAGGAGGACTGATGTGCTCAGTCAGCTCAGTGCTGCTGCAGCCACTAGGTTAGGGAGTCCAACCGTAGCTGGAGACTGGGATGCCAGTCCAGATGCTTTCTGGGAAGTCCTGGGGGCCCTCCACTGTGCTCTCCAGACCTGGGAGGCCCGTTGCCTGGTGTGCCTAGCTTGTTTGGTGGGTCTGCTGGACTTTGGTGGCTATTATTTGTCACCTAGGGTTTGGGGTGGGGGCGGTATAGTCAGTGGCTGGGAACCCCTGCAGAGTCAGTATGGCTGCTAGCAGACCTGAGACGCAGGGAGAATGACGCTGCGGTTCCAGGATTCTAAGGCGGGACTCCAACGCAGGTACAGCTCGCAGGTCTGGCTGAGGGGCCAGTATCTCCACCTCAGCCACTGCAGTCCCCAGGCAGTGCTGAGAATCTCCCTGAGCCAGGGCTGTGCCAAGAGGGAGGGACTCCCAAAATAGGGGAGTGCCGGAAGACCAAAGGATAGTCTCTCCTTTCCCAAACAAGTCCACTGGTGGTGACCAGAGACCTAAGTTCTCCCCTGAGTGATGATCCCTCTCGTTTCGAAAGCCTCACCATCGTTTCCCTGGCTTCAGTTGTCCTTCCACTCACCAATTCCTGCGCAACAGCTACTCTGCAACTCAGAGACTGTATGTGCTAGCTGCCATCTTGAAAAGCGCCCTAGGTAGATCTAGAGGTAGCACTTTCCTAATTGTCTGAGAAAGCACCAGATTGATCTCCAAAGTGGTTTTACAAGTTTATATTCCCACCAACAATGGAAGAGTGTTCCTCTTTCTTCATATGCTCTCCAGCATATGTTGTCACTTGAGTTTTTGATCTTAGTCATTCTGATGGGTATAAAATGAAATCTCAGGGTCGTTTTGATTTGCATTTCCCTGATGACTAAGGATGTAGAGCATTTCTTTAACTGTTTCTCTGCCATTTGATATTCCTCTATTGAGAATTCTCTGTTTAGCTTTGTACCCCAGTTTTTTAATTGAATTACTTGATTTGTTGTTGTTGTTTTTTTAACTTCCTGAGTTCTTTGTATATTTTGGATATTAGCCCTCTGTCAGATATAGGGTTCGTGAAGATCCTTTACCCGTCTGTAAACTGTCATTTTATTCTGACGACAGTGTTCTTTGCTTTACAGAAGCTTTTCAGTTTCACGAAGTCCCATTTATTTATTGTTGATCTTAGAGCCTGTTCTGTTTTTGTGTTTTGTTCAGGAAGTTGTCTCCTGTGCCAATGAGTTCAAGGCTTTTACCAATTTTTTTCTTCTAACAGATTTATTGTGTCTGATTTTATGTTGAAGTCTTTGATCTATTTGGTATTTAGATTTGTACAGGGTGATAAGTATGGGCCTATTTGCATTTTTCTGCATATAGACATTCAGTTAGACCACCATCATTTGTTGAAAACACTGTCTTTTTTCCATTGTATGGGTTTTGCTTCTTTGTCAAAAGTTAAGTATCTTAGGTATCTGGGTTTATTTCTGGGTCTTCCATTTGATTCCATTGATCCACCATTCTGTTTACACAATGGAATAATACTTAACAATTAAGAACAAGGAAATCATGAAATTTGCAGGCAAATGGTAGGAACTAGAAAAGATCATATTAAATGAGGTGTCCCAGAAGCAGAAAGACACACATGGTATATACTCACTTATAAATAGATGTTAGACATATAATATAGGATAAAGATACTAAAATCTATACAGCTAAAGAAGCTAAGCAAGAAGGAGGATCCTGGGTAAGATGATCAATCCTCTTTCAGAAAGGTAAATGGGATGGACATTGGAAGAAGGAGAAAACAGGGAATGGGAACAGGTCAGGAGCCTACCACAGAGGGTCCCTTAAAGGCTCTACCCAGCAGGGTATTAAAGCAGATGCTGAGACTCATATCCAAAGTTTGGACAGAGTGCAGACAATCTTATGAAAGATAAAAGGGGGAGATAAAAGACCTGGATGGGACAGGAGCTCCACAAGGAAAGCAACTGAACACCCCACCCCCCAAAAAAATCTGGATACAGGAATCTATTCTGAGACTAATACTCGAACCAAGGATCATTCATGGAGACAACCTAGAACTCCTGCACAGATGTAGCACATGGCAGCTCAGTGTCCAAATGGGTTCCCTAGTAAGGGAAACACGGGTTATTTCTGACATGCATTCAGTGGCTCACCTTCCCCAAGGGGGGCACAGCCCTACCAGGCCACAGAGGAAGACAATGCAGCCAGTCCTGATGAGACCTGATAGGCTAGGGTCAGATGGACTTGGCGAGGGGCATGGGAGGAGAAGCTGGAGGAAGGGTGGTATTGGGAGGGCTTGAGGGAGGAGGCTACACCTGGGATACAAAATGAATAAACTGCAACAGAACCAAAAAATCTGGACACAGGGGCCTTTTCTGAGTCTGATACCCCAAACAAAGACCGTACATGGAGATAACATAGAACCCCTGCACAGAAGTAGCCCATGGCAGCTCAGTGTCCAAGAGGGCTCCCCAATGATAAGAACAGGGACCATCTCTAGCATGAACTCAAGGGCTGGCTTTTTGATCTCCTCTACCTGAGGAGGGAGAAGCCTTACCAGTCCACAGAAGAAGACAAGGAAGCCACTCCTGATGAGAACTGATAGACTAGAGTCAGATCAAAGGGGCAAAGGACCTCCCTTATCTTTGGACTGGGGGAGGGGCAAAGAAGAGGGAGGGAGGGAGGATGGGATTGGGAGGGGATGGGAGAGGGGGCTACAGCTGGGATACAAAGTGAATAAACTGTAATTAACTAAAATAAATAAAGAAAAAACAAAACCAAAAAAGAAATAACAATACAAAAAATGAATACATTGTAATTAATAAAAAATTTCATTAATTTTTTAAAAACTGGTCCTAGGTTGAGTTCATGTATGGGCCTTGCTTTACCCTCTGTGAGCATTGAGCTAGTAATATTTTTCACAAAAGTAAAATGTAGGAAAAGTAGAGTTAATGGAGAGGCCTTCCATGTGTTCCTAGCAGACATCAGCTTATCAGCTATAGTCTGCAGTGTAACAAGTCAATCATTCCTGGATGTAAACAATACGGAAACTATTCATTTATTTGATTTTGAAGTTCACTTCTGTTGTTTTAAATTCACATCACTCTGCCTGTGTGTTAATCTCTTGTGTTTTTTAACATCTTATGGAAAATTGTTTTGCAGAGATCTGCCTTTTACCCTTTAGATTCTTTTGTTCATTTTAATCCATTTCAGATAATGTCTAAAGTCTTTAATGAAGCACTATCTTCATTTATTCATTACACTATAATTTAGTGAACTTCCTCTGCTTAAAGTATAGGGATGACATAATCAATTATAATTGTTTTAAAAATGTTTTATCTTTTTCTTTTTTTACCAGAAAGGTAATAATAGCCCTTTTTATTAGAGGAATGTCTTATAAAGGTGAGCTAACAGGAAAGAATGTTACTCAGTTGTTACTAATTAGGCATTGAAAGTTCAGAGAGATTAGTTCTACTTCTGTCTATGCAGTGGACCTCTGCGAGCTTAGGCAAATCACTAACACACACTCTACTCTTGATATGGAATGCTTCTCATCATAAATATTATCGGAGATCTTCCTGATTGCTTGTGCTGTGGAGGAAAATAAGTCCTCTGTGTCCCTCCACTGTTCTTTCCTCAACTAAAAGGCCCCATTCTGCTTTCATTTTACATATATTTTGTCACCCTCTTCCTGTGTTAGAACTCTTCTGTTCTCTTTCCTCTTCTTCCCTCTCTCACTTTTTTCTCTTTCTTTCTTTTCCTTTCTCTCTCTCTCTCTCTTTCTCTCTCTCTCTCTCTCTCTCACACACACACTTAAATCTACACTATGCAGATATGGTCCTACATATGTCACCATAGCTTTGTTTTTTTAAAATATTTTTTACTTTAATTTTTATTAATTACACATTATTCACTCTGTATCCCCCCATAAACCCCGCCCTCCTCCCCTCTAAACCCTACCTTCCCTCTCCCTTCTTCACGCATGCCCCTCCCCAAGTCTACTGATAGGGGAGGTCTTCTCCTTCCTTCTGATCCTAGTCTATCAGCTCTCATCAGGAGTGGTTGCTTTGTCTTCCTCTGTGGCCTGGTAAGGCTGCTCCCCCATCAGGGTGAGATGATCAAAGAGCAGGCCAATCAGTTCATGTCAGAGGCAGTCCCTGTTCCCATTACTATGGAACCTACTTGGACACTGAACTGCCACGGGTTATATCTGTGCAGGGGTTCTAGGTTTTCTCCATGCATGGTACTTGGTTGGAGTATGAGTCTCCAGAAAGACCCCTGTGCTCAGATATGTTGGTTCTGTTGTTCTCCTTGTGGAGCTCCTGCCCTCTCCCTATCTTACTATTTCCCACATCTTTCGTAAGATTCCTTGCACTCTGCCCGACAGTTGGCCATAAGTCTCAACATCTGCTTTGACAGTCTGCAGGAGAATAGATACAGAAATTGTGGTAATCTACACAATGGAATACTACTCAGTAATAAAAAACAAGGAAATTATGAAATTTGCAGGTAAATGGTGGGAACTGGAAAAGATCATCCTGAGTGAGCTATCCCAGAAGCAAAAAGACACACACAGTATATACTCATTCATATAGACATATATATAGGATAAACCTACTAAAATCTGTACACCTAAAGAAATTAATCAAGAGGGAGGAGTCTAGCTAAAATGCTCAATCCCCATCCCGAAAGGCAAAGTGGATGGACATCAGAAGAAGGAAACAGGAAACAAGTTAGGAGCGTGTCACAGAGGGTCACCATAGCTTTTATTTGCCTTTGTCTTTACAGTTTGGATATTTTTCAGTATATTATATCTGGGAAGAAGGAAAGGATTAGTTATATTAAAATAAGTTGTCTCATTTTTAAATAGAAAAGCATGAGTTCAAATTCAGCTGCTCTCTCGAATTACTGATGTTGAGTCATTACCTTACTCTAAATTGCTTTCTTGCCTTTAAAGGACACTTACTGATACTACTATCTCAATGTTACAGCAAGGAATAAATTGAATGATGTTTAGTGTGCAGTTTATCACACAGCTTAGCTTTTGATTTTTTTGGTTTAATGTTTACTGGAAACCATTGAAATGGCTAAATTCCAGTGTTAAAAAAGTGTTTGTGTGAATCTTCCTCTACATAGCCCCATGTTCTCCTAAATAACACACACACACACACACAAACACACACAGACACACTCAAAAGAGAGAGCATGAGACAGAGTAGATAAGAAAAGAGACAGGAAGTCTGATTTTAAATCTCATTTCTTGAAAATCTTATTTTTACTAGTTCCATTGTAGTTGTAATATAACTTTTTATTTTCTAAACATATAGAACTAGCCCTGCCTTAGGCCCTTTGTGCATGTTTATTATTATTATTCCTCTTAAAGTTTCTTTCCTCAGAAAGTCAACTCATCAACTTCTCTATATTTTCTTTAAATGTTAAGACATGAATGGGGTATTCTTTAACCATACTATTTGAAATTTCTATGAGCTCCTCATTGTCCAGGAGTTTCTAACGTTTTCTCAAATTAATGTTTTTAAGGCATATTATCTGCTTCTTCATATATTATAAAATTATCTCAAAACTCTGCAACTTAAAACACCAAACAATCTTTTTTCATGGTGTCTGTGAATGAGGACTTCTAACCAGGTTTGGCTAGGTGCTCACTGCTTACTATCTCCAAAGGTTCAGACATAGGGTGGTCTTTTCTGAAGCTTGGGGTAGACCTTACTTCCAGATTCAAATGTGATTAGCAGAATTTCATTGTCATAAGTTGATGAATTTAAGATTTCAGTCTTTGCTGGATGATTCTCAGTGGCCTCCTTTATATCCTTTTTACATATATCTTCCTTATTTTCTCTTTGTATAATTATATAATCTTTTGGTTTTCTTTCCTTTCTCCAATCCTTCAGGTATACACCCCTTGCTCTCTCCAATTCAAGACCTCTTTTTCTTTAATTGTTATGAATACACATACACACACACACAGTTCTAAATATAAAAATAAACCTGCTTGGTCCATATGATGTTACTGTAGCACTCATGTCTTTTCATGAAAAAATTAAAAATCTGCAGCCAACTTGCCTTGGAGAAAGCAAGCCAGTGAGCAGGCTGTCCACAGTGAAAGCCATAGTAGATTTCTAAACTATTTCCAGAGGAAATATGATTGCCATACTCTCTTTCTTTAGTTATTGGTCCTACCCATACTCAAAGGAAGGAAATTAAACTCAGAAATAAGGGGGTCACATATGGAGACGAATTGTCAGGAAATGTGGATCCCCAGTGACTGTCTTAGAACTTACTGATGATACCATGCTTGTAGCACTTTAGCTGTTAAGGTACCATCCTTGTAGCACTTTTACCTGGGATGGGTTTTGTTTGTTCATTGTTATGCTGTAAGAGTTTTTGAACAGTGACTGGCACACAGTGCAATATCTATGCAAACATGCTGGATAAATGAAGAAAACCTGGAATCTGGAAGCTATGATTAGTAAATCATGGTCATTTCTCTAAATTCCTGGTCATGCTATATTCTAACCACCGTTATGTTTATTTATATGTTAACTGCATTCTTATGACACTACTGAATAAAATAATGAGAAATAATGGTAAGGTGCTTTCTTTTAGCCCTCCTGTTTTGGAGACAGTGACTCTCTTTTGGTTATCATTACTGTAACGAGAGGAAAACCAGAATGAATACATGAAAAAATTATATGAGAATAATGAGAAGAAAAATCAGATTTCATTAGACTCTGTTATGTAGGCTTTGTTGATAAATAACATTAATGAATGAGGAAAATTCATAGCTCATGAGTAAGGTTTTATTTGTGGTTTTCATTAATAAGATTCATGGAAAATTACTGATTCTTTCCAGCTATCCAATTCTGTGTTTTTGATATTTTCTTTCGAGCAGACATCTGGATTACTGTTAAGTAATCTGTATCCTCTCCTGAAGAATATTATGCTTTATCAAGGGAAGTTATTCCCGACAGAAACATGGTTTAGTGGGTATTCCACTAAATTCCACTAAATTTAAAAGAGCTCAGGTAGTATAAAATAGCAGTAGAAGAACATCCTTGTCAGAAAGAACAACTTGTTCCCATTTGAAGCTAGGTGAGATTCAACTAAAGAAAAGTGCAGTTTGATGAGCTCAACAACATCTGTTTTTCCTGATTTCACCATTCTTGTGAGTTAATAAATAATGACAGGTGCATAGGAAGAGGAGGAACACTGGTAAGCTCTGGCCTTCAAAAGCATTCTGTCCTTTTCCCTTATTAGTACTACTTTTGCCTTGGCTCACCTCAAGTTCAGTGTCTTCCAGCCTCAGCATCCCAAGTAGCTGAGAGGACAGGCATTATGTACCATGGTCAGCACCACTGGTGTTCTTTATGTCACTTGTGCAACAGAAGAAAGCCGTCCATCCAGGCTGGCACAATAAAACATATGTAAGAGGCAAAACCCCTTCCTGTGAGCTAACGCAGTAGTCTATATGAATCAAATAAGCCTTCCCACTACAATATGTAGAGTGGTGTGCTAGTCCTTTTTCTTGTTTTGTTACAAAATTCTTAGGAAAAGAAACTTAAAAAAAGAAAAGATTTATTTTGGCTCCTAGCTCAGGGTCACAGAGCCCACTATGGAAAGAAGGAATGACGGCAAGAGCATGAGGTGGCTGGGTCTTTTTGACTCAATCACTTTAATCTAGAGAGTGCATGCAGTCATGCCTTAAGTGCTGCTTGCAGGGTGATTCTCAAGCCTGTCAAGCTGACAAGATGTCCTCTCAAAGAAGGGAAGATGCTCTGCTCCTAGGAAGTCTTACAATAGGTGTCCCTCCACTGTTCTTCTAAAACCATCTCTACTATGGGAGACTTTCTCTCCCAGGCCTGAATTTAGAAAAACAAAAGCCTTGAAAAGATTAAGTGACTTTTCTTAGAACAATGTCTTATTTATAACAGTATTATAATTTTAAACAGGCAATCAAGAAGGTCTATAGAAAAAATATTTAAATAAGCACCTCAAGATCAAAAATAAACTAGTTATCAGTCATGAGATTTAAAAGATGCAGTTTTTTCTTTACTCTTATGTAGAATCTAATTTGGTGAGTATGTGAAGAGAATGCAGCTTCTCAGCAATAATTGAAATAGTAGACCATTTTAATTATATCAAAAATTGCTTCCATATAAGCTGCAAAGCACGTGAGCAGCTGGCACCAAAGAGCATGAGTGTTGAAGGCTTTCATTAGAATTGAAAAATAGGAACAGTCCTTTTAGAGTACAACTTAGAGTCAGTTCATCTCGAGTTAGAATAATTGCAAACAAGTGAGACAAATATGGTTAGGCTAGAGGTAGCATAAAGTGTAAAAACAGTCAGCACATTTGCTAAATAAAAGCTGTTATTTACATTAGCACTTAACAGAGTAAACAAGACAAAAAGTTTGTTTTGCTAATAAAGACAAAGGTAACAATGCAGCTGTGATAATCCAGGTTTTTAAAAATTATATTTCAATCATTTAGGGCACATTATGAAAACTGCTGTTAGAGGAGAGATGCAAACAACTGTGAAAGCAGGGGCGCTGTGCAGCTGTTGGGTGAAATACTGAGGTAGGAAGGCCTGGCCCCTTCAGCTACGTTTCCAAGCGTCATGACTCTCTACCTGGGCCCCACTGTTTCTTAACCTAAAGGTAAAACTCTTAGAAATATTAACTGGACACAACTACTAGAAAAAGTGTACACTGTACAAACTCAACTTCAAATATGTATAAAATTTAAAACAGCAAATAACTTTGCTTTTGCTAATTAGCTTACTTCTACTGATATTTCTTTTTTATTTTTATTTAATTATCTTCATGTTTATTAATTGCAGTTTATTCACTTTGTAACCGCCCTGTACTACCCTCCCATCTCCCCTCCTAATCCCATCGTCCCTCTTCCCAACCAGTGTCCCTCCCCCAGTCCACTGATAAGGGAGGTCCTCCTCCCCTTCCCTCTGATCCTAGTCTATCAGGTCTCATCAGGAGTGGCTGAATTGTCTTCTTCTGTGACCTCGCAAGGCTTCTCCTCTCTCAGGGGGAGGTGATCAAAGAGCAGGCCAATTAAACACACTAAACCTGTTAGAAGAAAAAGTGGGGAAGAGCCTTGAACTCATTGGCACAGGAGACAACTTCCTGAACAGAACACCAACAGCACAGGCTCTAAGAGCAAGAATCAATAAATGGGACCTCATGAAACTGAAAAGATTCTCTAAAGCAAAGGACACTGTTGTCAAAACAAAACGACTGTCTACAGATTAGGAAAGGATCTTCACCAACCCTATGTCTGACACAGGGCTAATATCCAATATATACAAAGAACTCAAGAAGTTAAACAGCAACATATCAAGTAATCCAATTAAAAAGTGGGGTACAGTGCTAAACAGAGAATTCTCAATAGAGGAATATCGAATGGCAGAGAAACACTTAATGAAATGTTCAATATCTTTAGTCAACAGGGAAATACAAATCAAAATGACCCTGAGATTTCACCTTACACCCATCAGAATGGCTAAGATGAATAACTCAAGTGACAACACATGCTGGAGAGGATGTGGAGAAAGGAGAACCCTTCTCCACTGCTGGTGGGATTGTAAACTTATACAACCACTTTGGAAATCAATCTGGTGCTTTATCAGATAATTGGAAATAGCACTTCCTCAAGATCCACCAATACTGATATTTCTTTGAGTGATTAGAATGGAGAAGCTCCTATGCTTTTACCCAATGAAAAGTTAGTTCTTCTGAAGTTGAAGAATGTACAGAACAAACAGCTCCCCACCTCTCACATTCATTCATCTCCTCCAATACATTGCTTCTGAAAGGCTGCAGGGTCCCTCAAAGTTCACTGCTCTCTTTATGACAGTTTTCAAACATTTTATTGTTAAGACCTTAGCAGCTGAGTAACTGGGAATAATTCAAGTAAATGTTTCTCTCATTTTCTGATATATGGTTTTAAAGAATTATAATTTTAAAGCACATTAAATCTTAAGATTATTATGGAAATTCAAGTTTTAATAGCATGTTTTTCTTGATAGTCACAAGGTCGTGAAGCAATTACTAATTCAGTTTTATTGTAGTGTCTGTGTGTTTGTGTGTGTGTGCGAATGGATACATGTGGGGATGTGTATGAACAAGCTCATCACATTGTGCTCATGTGTGCATGCAAATGTGTATGCATGTGTGTACACTTGATCATGGAGGCCAGAGGTTAAAATGAGTACATTCCTTGATCACTCTTGCTGTCATGTTTGTTGAGATGAGACAGGGTCTCTCCCCAAACCTGGTACTTAATGGTTCAGCTAGGCTAGTTGGCCAAGGAGAGCTCTCTAGAGATGGTTGTATCTTGCCACGACCAGTGCTAGGGTTGCAGACACATGCTATCCAGAGTTGCTTTTTATGTAGATGCTGGAACTCTAAACTCAGTCTTCATGTTTACATGCTTATACTAGAGGCTGAGCCATTTTTCTAATCCTCCAAAATTATTGTTACCAATTTTGAAGTTATGTTTTAGTTTTTTGACTAAGAACAATCAACTCATTCAAAATGTATTCCTAAATTTTAGAAACTTTACTCAAGGAAGACCTCCTGATATCAAAGGACTTTCCTTGTTAAAAAAAAAAAAATCACCTGGGTTCTAAAGATTTATATTGATTTTTTCATTATTATTCCAGATGGTTTCAAGAAATTCTTTTTACTTATTTACTTTTATTTTTATATTAATTACAGTTTATTTACCTTGTATCCCACTGTAGCCCTCTCCCTCATTCCCTCCCAATCCCACCCTCCCTCCCTCCCTCATCTACCCCCTGCCCATCTCTAAGTCCACCGATTGGCACGGTTCTCCTCCCCTTCCACCTGACCCTAGATTTTTCAGGTCTCAACAGGACTGGCTGTAATGTCCTCCTCTGTGACCTAGCAAGGCTGTTCCTCCCTCAGGGCGGGGGCGGGGTGTCAAGGTGCCAGCCACTGAGTTCATGTCAGAGACAGTCGCTGTTCCCCTTACTAGGGTACCTGCTTGGATACTGAGCTGCCATGGGCTACATCCAAGCAGGGGTTCTAGGTTATATCCACTCATGGTCCTTGGTTGGAGAAACAGTCTCATAAAAGACCCCTGTGCCCAGATATATTTGGTCCTTTTGGAGCTCCTGTCCTTTCCAGGTCTTAATAACTCCCCCTTCTTTTATATGATTCCCTGCATTCTGCCCAAGGTTTGGATATGAGCATCTGCTTTGATATACTGCTAGGTAGAGTCTTTCCAGAGACCCTCTATGGTAGGCTCCTGTCCTGTTTCTTGTTTTCTCCTAGTTCCAATATCCATCCCATTTGTTTTTCTAAGTGAGGATTGATCATCTTACCCAGGGTCCTTATTCTTCTTTAGCTTCTTTGGGAATACAGATTTTAGTATGTTTATCCTATCTTTTAGGTATAGTATCCACTTATAAGTGTTTTCACATATTTTCTTCTATGTAAAATGGGACTTATGTCCAAGAGCTATGTCCAAGAGATATAATAGAGATGTTATTTATAGTGAGCATTGGAGTCAAAGCTTGTGACCTCTATCATTAGTTCCTAAAGGCACAAGTTTTTCTTCTTCTTTTTTTTATTAATTACAGTTTATTCACTTTGTATCCCAGTTGTAGCCCCCTCCTCCTTCCTCTCCCAATTCCACCTTCCCTCCCTCCCTCTTCTTCTCCTATGCCCCTCCCCCAGTCCAATGAAAAGGGAAGTCATCCTCCCCTTCTGTCTGACCCTAGTTTGTCAGGTCTTATCAATACTGGCTTCTTTGTCTTCCTCTGTGGCCTGGTAAGGCTGCTCTCCCCTCAGGTGGAGGTGATCAAAGAGCTAAAGACTGAGTTCATGTCAGAGACAATCCCTGTTCCCTTTACTAGGGAACCCGCTTGGATACTGACCTGCCATGGGCTACATCTGTGCAGGCATCCTAGGTTATCTCCATGCATGGTCCTTGTTTGGAGTATTAGTCTAACAAAAGACCCCTCTGCCCAGATTTTTTTGTTCTGTTGCTCTCCTTGTGGAGCTCCTGTCCCATCCAGGTCTTTCTATCTCCCCCTTATTTCATAGTTGGAAGAAAAGTAACCCTGACCTCCTGCAACAAATTACTAAGATGACAGTTTTTATGTTTCCCTGACTGGAAACTAATTCTGGTGAGGACTTCCTTGGGAAAGAGACTCTTTCCTTCATCATATTATCCCTCCCCTTAGTACACAGCCAGCTCAGCTGCCTACTCCTCATGTCCATCCAGAAAGGAAGAGGACCTTGTCTCCACAAGGATCTTTAAAATCACTGCCAAATGATAAAGCCCCTGAGTGTATAAAGTTTCCTACACCTCCACTGATGGTACTCTGTAAATCAGGACAATTTTAAGGAATTTCAAATGAAAATGTCTGGTCAAGGTATGGTCATGTAAATTGGTATGCTGTTTAAGTATCATAAAAAACTGAACTAGTCAGAGCATCCCAACCAAATACTTTTCCTCATCAAAATGCCTAAATCCATAAAAAGTAGCCTACCAATTCAGTTCTCACTCTGTATTTCTCCCCAGAATGTATGGTTTTTCTTTCTTAATTATTTCCTCTTCTTCCTCCTCTTAAGAACATTTTTGCTTACCTGGCCTTCATGTTTGTCTGTAAATTATTTACAAGACCAACACCCTGGACAAAAGGAGCCGAATTCACTGGTTCATCCCCCTAACAATAAATTTTTCAAATGATTTTTCAAAGAAAAAGATCATTGACTCCCGACTGAATCAAAAGACAGTTGTACCTAAGATATTATGAACATGAACATCTGCATGAAAACAATGTGTTTTGATGTTGATATTTTTCTAGATTCAAAGTTTTAGCATTTCATTTTTCAATTGTCTCTCCACAACGTGTCCTCCTCTACCTCGACTCGAATCAAAGCCATCCCCTCATCTTGACAGGACTCTTTCTCCACTTTCCATACTGCAGCTTTCAAACTCTTGAGTCAAAGTTCCACTTCTACTTGGTTTGTGAAATTTTTGGACCAGTGATGACCTTTTAAATTTGCCTACATGAAGAATAGAATTTATTATAGACATGTAATTATACTTAAAGGTGGATACATCAATTAAAAAGTATTATAATACATCCTATGAGATAAGAAGCTATTAAATAAGTGGGAGCGAAGTGTGCATTCTCATTCTAATACTTCTCCATGTAAATCTCCAAAGCTAAACCCACAAAGCAGGAGGCATTTTGGCTGTCAATATTGCTTTATTACTCACCATATGACTGATTCTTCTTGCATAATCACTTCACTATAATTATGAATATAGAAGCCACATTACATTACCAATGTCTTTATCACTTTTATTTAAATTACTTTAAACTAAAAATCTTAAGATATGTTGTTTTGATGTGGCATATGACAACTTTATCACTTCAAAGGCATAAAAATAAAAATTCCTAAACTTAAATGTACTGTTCTCCAATTGCAATGAAAATGTAACACATTGTTTTACTAACTTTTAGTGCACACGAAAATCTTACATCATGGTTTCTAATCCTGTATATAATTTGGTTGCAGACAAAAATATTAGATTAGCATTTAAGAAATGCATTTAACACTAGAGAGAATTTATTTACATGTTGAGTGTTTAAGAGCAAAATTGTAGAGCTTATTGTTTTCAACAATGAATAGAATCCTTGGATTAAAAATAATGACAGAATAAAATGTATCAAATTCTGGCCAATTTTTAAAACATTTTTGTTAGTTTCTAAGATACTATTGTTTTTAAGAGGAAGCTATGATTTATGTTGCAGACAGAAGGAGCTATAACAAGGAACAGGAAAACCACAAAAGACAAGTATTATTATATGCATTTCCTGATACTGTCTTACATCACTAACACATAAAGAACTAAAGAGTGCTCTCTCTCTCTCTCTCTCTCTCTCTCTCTCTCTCTCTCTCTCTCTCTCTCCTTTTTTAAATTATTATCATTTACTACAATTTATTCAAATTGTGTCCTGGTTGTGGCCCCTCCCTTATCTCCTCCCAATCCCTCACTTCCTCTCTCTTCTACCCCTAGTTCACTGATCGGGAGGGGGGGGTCCTTCTCTTCTATAGACCCTCCCTATCAGGTCTCATCAGGAATGGTTGCATTGCCTTCCTCTGTGGACTGGCAAGGCTGCACCCTCCATGGGGAGTGATCAGAGAGCAGACCACTGAGTTCATGCCAGAGAAAGACCCTGCTGCCCTTACTAGGGACCCCATTTGGGGACTGAGTCTATGGGCTACATCTGAACCCACAGTTCTCTTTTTGAAATTATTTTTTATTTTTATATGAATTACAGTTTATTCATTTGGTATTCCAGCTGCAGCCCCCTCCCTCTCTCCCTCACAGTATCACCCTTCCTTCCTCATCTTCTCCCATGCCTCTCTCTAAGTCCCTTTCCATCTGACCCTAGCTTATCAGGTCTCCTCAGGACTGACTGCATTGTCTCTGTGGCCTGGCAAGGCTGCTCCCCCCCTCAGGGGGAGATAACCAAAGATCCAGCACTGAGTTCATGTCAGAGACAGTCCCTGTTCCCCTTACTAGAGTACCCACTTGGATACTGAGCTGCCATGGGCTACATCTGAGCAAGAGTTCTTGGTTATATCCATGAATTATCCTTGGTTGGAGTATCAGTCTCAGAAAAGACCCCTGCACCCATATTATTTGGTCTGTTGCTTTCCTTGTAGAGCTCAAGTTCACAACAAGGACATTTGCTCAACCATGTTCATAGCAGCTTTATTTATAATAGCTAGAACCCAGAAACAACCCAGATGCCCCTCAGTTGAGGAATGGATACAGAAATTGTGGTACATTTACACAATGGAATACGACTCAGCAATTAAAAACAAGGAAATCATGAAATTTGCAGGCAAATGGTAGGAACTAGAAAAGGTCATTCTGAGTGAGGTAGCCCAGAAGCAGAAAGACACACATGGTATATACTCACTTATAAGTAGATATTAGATATATAATATAGGATAAGCATACTAAAATCTGTATACCTAAAGAAGCTAAGCAAGAAGGAGGACACTGGGTAAGATGATCAATACTCACTCAGAAAGACAAACAGGATGGACATTGGAAGAAGGGGAAAACAGGACAAGAGCCTATCACAGAGGGCCTCTGAAAGACTCCATCCAGCAAGGGTATAAAAGCAGATGCTGAGACTCCAAACCAAACTTTGGGCAGAGTTCAGGGAATCTTGTGAAAGAAGGGGGAGAGAGTAAGGATATCCACAGGGAGAGCAACAGAACCCTAGTTCTCTTTCTAATAATTTCTCCATACCTCCTTGTGCCCTTCGATTGACTCAACTCCGTCAAGGTCACCCTCTTCTTTACACCACTACTATCTCCACTTTCAACACTACAACATTCTAGATCTTGCATCAAAATTCTAGTTACACTTTTCAGGAATTTTTGCTCCTGTGAAGACATTTGAAATTTTCCCACATGGTGGAAAGCATATATGCTGTTCATAAGCAAAGGACAAAACAGGGGTTGCTCAGCTTGACTGAGAATCTTTTTTTAATCTTTTTTATTAATTATTTTTATTTTTATATTAATTACAGTTTATTTGCTTTGTATCACAGTTGTAGCCCTTCCCTCATTCCCTCCCAATTACACCCTCCCTCCCTCTTCTTCTCCCATGCCCCTCTAGGGGAGGTCCTCCTCCCCATCCATCTGACCCTAGCCTATCAGGTCCCATCAGGACTGGCTGCATTGTCCTCCTCTGTGGCCTGGCAAGGCTGTTCCCCCCTCAGAGGGAGGTGGTCAAAGAACCTTGGCTGAGAATCTTAGCTATGACCGAATCTTAAAACTATTACTGGATTCTGTTCCCTCCATTCCCTTTAGTCAAAAATATCCCTGACCTTTGAGTTGGTTTCTCATCTCATTCAACCCTGAATGAATTTATTTCTGTTTCTGTGAACAAAATATCCAACAAAGGCCACTCAGGGAGGCAGAAATTAATTTAATTCACACTTTAAGGATGTAGAATCAACTGTGTTAGGAGAGCCAAGGTAGTTGCTGCTTAGAATGTGGTGGGAGTTTACAACTGAGCTTGCCATCTCCCTAAAAATAAAGTCAGAGGGAGGGCTAAATGTAAAAGCAACGCCACATTGTAACTATCAAGGACCAGCCCTCAGTATTCATTTGCTTCAGGTAAGCTCAGGTTCTATAATCTCCCAAAGCAGGTCATCAACCGGAAATGGGTGAGACATATAGGCCTGTGGCAAGATATCATTTCACAGTCCCACCACAGCGCATCGTAAGGATGACAGGTTTTTACAGCATCCTTTCTTGGGTTCATTGGGGGGGGGGCAGTCATTTTAATGTGTTTATTCAAAAAGGACTTTATAGTCTAACCACTTTTTAGAAGGGTACATTATATATGTGAAAAAAGCATACCAGACATCTATTAGATAAATTATTGAAAGATCATTAACTTGTGTCCTACTTTTATAGTTTCAATCAACTCGTGTTAAACATGGAAAATATGTGTATTTCACTATTCACCTTGGGACGGAATTTTTAGAGGACGACAGCAGCAATTTTACATGTGCACTGTTCAGTGCAGCACTACCTAGCACTTCTTGGGTTCTAATAAATATTGAACAAGCCAGCAATCAAGCCCTCCAGGCAATGACTTCCGAGGTTAGTTGACACATATGCAGACTGTACACAGTAGGAATTGCCAATCAAACAGCGCGCTCTGAACACACAGAAAATAGCAGAGACAATGACAGCAGCATCACCTTCCAAAGGAAAGGACAATCTATATGTATAAATTGTGCAATGTATGAATTAAAGTATTCATGGCTTCCCTTTTACTCTATTGTGAATTTACATAGCTCGCTGCATGTGAAAGTAATCAAATGTGCCACCTTAACAATATGCTTATAAAAGGGTCAACAGTCAAACATTCATTTTAAATGATAAACATTAATAATTTTACCTAAACTGAAATAAACTTTTTTTCAGAATCTAGAGTGCTGTCTCTTCAGGCAGTTAAGTGTAGCACTTTTCCCAGTTCCGCAACTTTCAATTGTACAATCATAAATTCCACAAGCCTGGGAGTCTACTGGGACATATCCCTTCACTAACATGTCCACTTAAGAATTACACATGTTAAATTTCCTCAGAGCACACAGTAGGTGCCTTCAGTATTAAACTTTTTGTAATTAAGAATTCTCATTCAGGTTGTTCAGACAATTAAGATGCATTTAATATACTCTGTCATTGTCCTTTTAATAATTTTGTCTTTCTAATGTCTGGGAAGAATAATGAATCTCCAAATACCCCAAGTCTTTGAACAGAAATTTATCTTTTCCTAAGGAAAGTGGGCCAGTTGTTAAAAATAAAAGTTCAAAATCTATGTGAGAAGCAATATAAGCATCTTGCCTATAATAGCATTCTCCTCATTGTTCAGGTTCTGTAGATCTGTATATTTTAGTATGGCTATCCTATATTATGTGGCTAACCTCCGCTTAAATTGAGTGTATGCCATGTGTGTCTTTCTGTTTCTGGGTTACCTCACTCAGGATGATCTTTTCCAGTTCCATCCATTTGCCTGTAAATTTCATATTTTCCTTGTTTTTAAATCTGAGTAGTATTCCGTTGTGTAGATATACCACAATTTCTACATCCATTCCTCTCTTAAGGGACATCTACATAGTTTCCAAATTCTGCCTATTAAAATTTAACCTGCTTTGAATATAGTTGAGCATATGTCCTTATTGAATGGTGGGGCAGTAATGCTATTCCCAATTTTTGAGAAAGCGTCAGATTGAGTTCCACAGTGGTTATACAATTTTGTATTCCCACCAGCAATGGAGGAGAGTTTTCCCTCTCTCCACATCTTCTCCAGCATGTGTTGTCACTTGAGTTTTTGATCTTAGCCATTCTGATTTGTATAAGACAGAATCTCAGAGTTTTCATTTGCATTTCCTTGATGACTAAGAATGTTGAGCATTTCTTTAAGTGTTTCTCTGCCATTCGATTTTCCTGTGTTGAGAATGGCAAATAAAATAGACACCAGAAGCGGCAGAAGAGAAGAAACAGGAAGGGATCCTACTGTAGAGGGTCCTCTGAAAGGATCCACCCAACAGGGGATCTAAGCAGATGCTGAGACTCACACCCAAACTTTGGGCAGAGCTCAGGGAGTCATATGGAAGAAGAGCGTGTGGATAGAAGGAAATGGAGGAAGAAGGTGCCCAACAAAGGACCAACAAAACTAAAAACTCTGAATCCAAGTTCTCCTACAGAGATTGATGCACCAACCAAGGACCATGCTTGGACCCCCTGCTCAGATGTAGTCGACTGGCAGCTCTCCATATGGATCTCCCAGTGAGAGGAGCAGGGACTGCCTCTGTCATGAACTTGATAGCCTCCTCTTTGATCACTTGCCCCTAGTGATGCAGCCTTAGTGGGCCACAGAGGAAGAGGATCCAGTTGGTCCTGATGAGATTTGACAAGCTATGGGCAGATGGCAGAGGAGGAGAAATCCCCCTTTCAGTGGACTAGGGGAAGGAGATAGGGGAAAGAGGGAGGGTGTGGAACTGGGAGGAGTTGAGGGAGGGGCTTCAGTCAGAAAACATAATGAATAAATTGTGAAAAATAAAAATTAAAAGTAAAATAAAAGAAGCAAGATACATGGAGATCTGACTGCTGAGGTGCTGGGAAAAGCTGTAGCATGCTCATCATTTCCCTTCTCACCTACACTCTCCTGTGATCCTTGTTCTTGTATCAACCCATTAGTGAATACTGCTTCAGCTGCTTAAAATTATACATTCAATGTCAGTTCTATGCTCCAAGGAATATTTAATGTGAGGCATTATTCACTTTTTCACGGAAATCAGCTCTCCAGTGTGAAAACTGGCTTCAGGTGAATTCTACTTAAAAAAAAAAAAAAAGAAGAAGAAGAAGCAAGCAAGAACAGGAAGAGCCCCAGAGCAAGCACCATGGTCCTGAGGTCATGAAAGAGTTGTCCTGAGCAGCTTGGGACAGGTTGGTTTGGGGATGGGGTGGTCAAGACACTCAGAAGATTGTTTTGTGACCTCATCAGTGTGGAGTTGAGTGCAGCTTATTTTCTCTAAACAATCATACATACAAACAGTGACAACCCTGAGTCCTAGCATAGTTAAAGTACAGATATTTTTTTTCTATTTAAATCTTAAGAACAGGAACACTGTACATGACTCACCCTTGGGCATTTCAAGAACACTGAACTCTCAGCACAGCAAACCCTTGTCTATCTTTTCTCTTTAAAATGCATGTTGCTACATTCTCTTTGTGGTCAGCAAGTAATGTTGAATCAGCTCATCCATCCACAGCCCAGCACTGATGCAGATCATCTCTTAACTGACTGAGGGTTTATGACATACCAGAGAAAGTAACAGCTGAAGTGTCTGTAAGGAAGGCCAGACCTACCCCCCACCCCCACCCCTGCTCCAAGAAAACAAGCACCACAGAAGGGAATGTAGCCTTATGCAGACCACTCTAGTGTTACCTGAGAAAGGCTACAATGGCTGCAGGGACAAATGATCTTGTAAGCAAAGAGAGAGAAGAAGCTTTGGGGGCTTGTATCCAGAAAGACAGACGGGGGGAGATAAAGAGAGAAAGAGAGAGGAGGTTTTAACTGAGTTGAGGGAATAAGTGAAATGGGTTCCACATCCCTAGAAGAAAGATCAGCTATCCTTACCTTCCTTGCTAATCCTTCAGAATGTGTAATTCTGGAGATTATGATTTTCCATTCAGTTTTAGCTGATATTGAGTTACTTTTTACTGCAAAAGTAAAAAATTCTGCTTCTTCATTGTACATTGTATTCATATATTAAAACAATACACTATGTCCCATATATATATGTATATATATATATATATATCAATTTCTTTTAAAAATATTTAAGATATCTTTTAGTTGAATGGTACTCTACTTACTATTCAATAGGAGTGGTAAACTACTTATTTTTTTAATACCTATAATCTCATATAGATCACTGTAATTTGGCCTTAGGTAAAAGAAAATAAGTATAATTCTGTTCATGAAATCCAGAATGTACTTTCCATGAAAGAAAACTAACACATCATCAACCCCGAGTTTCCAGTATTATCTATCCGGGTGCATTGGCTACAGTGAGTATAGGAAAGAAGTACAATTGGTCCATCCAGGGAAGCAACATTGAAGGAAATAGTCTTAAATAATATGGTATCTACAGTGAGTCTTGAAAAGAGAATAAGAAGAGAGAGAGAGAGACAAAGAGACAGTGGCGGAGACAGAAAGAAGGAAAAGGGAAACAAGGCAGAAGAAATGGGAACTAACCCGTGACAGAAGGAAACAGCGTGATGCAGCTGGATCTCCAGAAGCTGAACATCATGCTCAAAGGGGAGACAGCAGATGAACCTGGTGTGGCGAAGAGTTACCAGATGCACAAGGAATGGAGCTCAGTGTTAGACTAGAGTTGGTGGACATAAAGTTTTTAAAAGAGAGAACAGGCCTTAGAATTTGGTGACTCTAAGAGAGACAACGGTATAGTTAGGAGCTAGGTCAACATCTGTTCTTTTCCAGAGCCTGCTCTCAATCACAAGTTCATAAACAACCATCTTTGAGCAGTGGAGGGGGTGAGGCATTTCCAGGTAGTCATCACCTTAACTTTCTTTTTCCTTTCTGTTTCTTACATCTATGATACGGCAAGAAGAACAGCAGTGTGAGGAAACTACAGAGGAAGAGAAAGTCCAGTCACTTCAAAAATGTGCTAAGAATTCACAAAGTAAGCAGATAAAAAACTGCCATGGTAAGACTAGTCACACAAGAAGAGATATGCTATCAGAACCCAGTGGTTTATTAACCCAGTGGTTGATAAAGAATGTTAGGAAATTAAAGTTATAACTGGACCCAGAGTCCTAACAGGTGAAGCAGTATGAAATTGCCAGTAAACAAAGAAGAAAACAGAAAGGTGATAGAATATGAGCACCTATGAGAACAACTGAACTTATAATCTAGACAATCTGAAGAGGAAAAGGTACAAATGTTAGCTTAAAATAAATAACTATATTGCTCAGAGAGAAATTCTTTTTATTCTCTACCAATAATATAAACATTGTTTTATGTTTTATTGTTGTGTGGGGATTTGGCAGAGAGAAACCCAAGTAACTGAAATCAGTTCTCTATGGATGTGTTTAAAAAAGTAATGACAAATTGTTCTTTTTCAAAAACAAATCATTCTAACATGTCCGTGCATGCATATCTATCGATTTCTTTAGAAAAAAACCTTGCAGGTGGCACTACAAGAAATTTACATTTTGGCATGAATCTTAATCATTTGTAATTTCAACATATTACATGAAGCCTAGGTTGGCTGGCTTATAAATCATTGTTTAAATAGCCATTCAGGGTCTGTTATTTTTGAAGGCATTTTGGGGAGAGCAGAGCACATAATAAAGCATAACATGTCACCTGTGTCCTCAATAAACTTTTAAAAGTTGGGAGAAATGAGAGATTCCGTTAAGATAATTTAATGGAGATAATACAAGTGATGTTTAAAAAATAAGAGTCCGAGGCTGGAGAGATGGCTAGGCCATTAAAGGGTAGGCTCACAACCAAAATAATCACTCAGTAGGGAAACAAAGGTCATCTGACTTACAGTCTACATAGATATCAGTAGTTTGATTTCACTGAATTCATTTTTATTACATTTCATTCTTGCCAGTGTGTAAACACTTTTCAAAGCGTAAACACCCATTCAGATCCTTTATTTTCTTGTCAAAATATACAATTACTCCCCAACTTAAAGCCAACAGAAACAATTATAAATCAGTTTGAATCCTAAACATATGAACACAATAGCCTCCTACAGTATTCATCTAGAATCCAAATATTAATTTGGCCTTCATGGTCAAAACCATCTGTTAGAAGCCTGAATATACCCCTCTTTTGGGGTGTGGAGAAGGAAACGGTTTACTTCAGCTTACAGGTTACAGTCTGTGGTCAAGAGAATCCAAGGACAAAACTCAAGTCAAAGGCTACCAAAAGCAATATATAGAGTCAATACAATTTCCATCAAAATTCCAAAACAATTCTTTACAGTTCTTGAAAGAACAATTGTCAGTTGCGTATGACAAAATGAAAAACCTAGGACTGCTAAAACAATCTACACAATAAAAGAACGTCTGGAGGTATCACCATCCCTGATTTCAGGCTGTCCTACATAGCAACAGTAATAAAAACCACATGGTACAGGCATAAGTACAGACAGGGTGACCAACTGAATCAAATCAGAGACCCAAAAGTAAACCCACACACCTACGGACAATTGATTTTTGACAAAGAAGACAAAACCATGCAATGGGAAAAAGAAAGTAGCCTCAACAAATAATGGTAGTTTAACTGGATGTCTGCATGTAGAAGAATGCAAATAGATCCATATTTATCACTCTGCACAAAACTCGAGTAACCAGGGGTCTTTTCTGAGACTGAAACTCCAAACAAGGACCATGAATGGAGATAAACTAGAATGCCTGCCCAGATTTAGTCCATGGTGGCTCTGTATCCAAGTGGGTCTCCTTGGATACAGAGTAATGGGAACAGGGACTATCTCTGACATGAACTCAGGGCCTGGCTCTTTGGATCACCTCTCCCTGCTGGGGGAGAAGCCTTACCAGGCCACAGAGGAAAGCAATGGTAGCCAGTCCTAGTGAGACCTAACAGGCTAGGGTCAGATTGAAGGGGAAAAGGAACTCCCCTAACAGTGGACTTGGAGAGGGGCATGGGAAGAGATGAGGGAAGCAGAGTGGGACTGGGAGGGAATGAGGGAAGAGGCTTAATCTGGGATACAAACCGTAATTAATATAAAAAAGAAAAAAATGTTCAAAACCAAACCAAAACAAAAAACCTCAAGCACAAATGAGTCAAAGACCTCAACATAAAACCAGATACACTAAATTTAATAGAAAAAAAGTGTGGAATAACCTCGAACTCATTAGTACAGAAGACAATTTCCTAAACAGAACACCAACAGCTTTGACACTGATATCAGCAATCAAATAAATGGGACTGCTTAAAGACTTCTGTAAAGCAAATGGTACCATCAAAACATAAAATGGCATCCTATAGAATGGGAAAAGATATTCTTCAACACTACATCCTAAGGAAGGATAATATCAAAAATATATAAAGAATACCAACCAGATAACCCAATTTAAAAAAGGAATGCATTTCTGAACAGAGAATACACTACAGAAGAATTTCTACTGGCTGAGAAGCACTTAAAGAAATGTTCAACACCCTTAGTCATCAGGGAAATTCCAACCAAACGGATTCTGAGATTTCATCTTACCGATCAGAATGGCTAAGATCAAAAACTCAAGTGACAGCCCATTCTGTAGAGGTTGTAGAGGAAAGGGAACACTCCTCCACTGATGGTGGGAGTACAAACTTGTACAACCACTTTGGAAATCAATCTGGAGATTTCTCTGAAAATTGAGAATAGATCTACCTCAAGACCCATCTATATCATTTGTATGTATACACTCAAAAAGATGCTCCACCATGTCGTACGGACACTTGTTCAACTATGTACATAGCACTCAGTCTATAATAGCCAGAAACTAGAAACAATCTAATACCCCCCAACTGAAGAATGAATAGAGAAAATGTGGAACATTTACACAGTGAGGTACTACTCAGCCATTAAAAACAAAGGCATCAGAAATTATGTTGAAAGAGAGAAGCAGAGAGTGGGAAGCCTTGCCTTGTCCCTGATTTCAGTAGGATTGATTTAAGCTTCTTTCCATTAAGTTTGCTGTTGGCTATAGGCTTGCTGCATGTTGCGTTTACTATGTGCCTTATATACCTGATCTCTCCAAAACTTTAAACATGAATGGTGTTGGATTTTGTCAAATGTTTTTTCAGCATCTAAGGAGATGATCATGTGTTTGTTTTATCCTTTCAGTTTGTTTACATGGTAGATTACATTGATAGATTTTCATATGTTGAACCACCCCTGCATGCCTGGGATGAATCCTACTTGGTTGTGGTGCATAATATCTTTAATGTGTTCTTAGATTCAGTTTGTGAGTATTTTATTGAGCATTTTGCATCAATGTTCATAGGTGACATTGGTCTGAAGTTCTCTTTCTTTGTTGGGTCTTTGTGTGGTTTAGGTATCAGGTTGACTGTGGCCTCATAGAATGAGGTTGGTAATGTTCCCTCTGTTTCTCTGTTGTGGAATAGTTTGAAGTGTATTGGTGTTAGCTCTTCTTTTAAGGTCTAGGGTGAGGGAGTAGGGATGTGGGAGGGAGAGAATTGGAAGCTATAATGGCATTTGGTGAGGGAGCATCTCTGGGAAAAGGGAGGCCCCACTGGGAGTCTATGGAGATGCCCTAGCTGAGATCTCTAACAGCAGGGGATATGGAGCCTGAGCTCACCACCTCCTGTAGCCAGGTGAGACTTCCATTGGAGAAAAGGGGATACTAACTCACCCAAAAAACACATTTGCCCTAACATGTGTCCTGCCTACATATATGCAGGGCTAAAAATGGATTACAGCTTGAGTGAATGTCCAATCAATGACTGGCCCACCTTCAAACCTTTCTGGTAAGGGAGATCCAACCTCTGACACTATTAATTTTACTCTAATATGCTGGCAGACAGGAACTTAGCATCATCATGCACACCACAAGAAGACCTATAAAGTAAACTAATCATAGGGACTCACAGAGACTGAACCACCAAACAGAGAGCTTGCATAGGCCTGATCTAAACACACTACACATATGTAGCAGATGTGCAGCATGGCCATCATGTGGGTCTCCTAAGAATGGGAACTGGGGCTATTTCTGACTCTGCTGCCTGCCCTGGATACCTTTCCCCTAGCTTGGCTCTGATTTCTGGCCTCAGTGGAATAAGATGCATTTAGTCCTGCTCTGACCTGAGGTGCCACAGTGGGTTGGTACCTCTTAAGGACCTCCCTTTCTCTGAGAAGAAAGAGAAGGGGAGTGGTAGGAAGAATACACAAGGGCAGGAGTGAGAGGAGAGGAGGGAGCGGGGTGGGATAGGGCTGTAAGTTGATTGAATAAATAAGTGAATATATAAATAAATAAAGCCTATGAGAATAAAAAAAGGAAAACAAAACCAAATATAACAAACAAATAAACAAAATACCAGGAAGGAAGGTTATTTTCTGGCTTCTCCCTCTGAGTTGTTCTGTTACTTCTTTTATGTATAGCTCATGCCTCCTGCCAGGGATGGCACTGGTCACAGTAGATTGGGCCATATACATTCTCAATTCGTAATTAAGAAGATACGTCACTGATTTGGCAACAGGCCAGTCTTATCTGAATGAGTCATCAGGTGAGGTTCCCTTTTCCTAGGTGACTCTAGGTTTGTTTTCAGTTGACAACTGAAGATAATGTCAGTAATTGTGGAGATTTGTGGGTGGGGCCATCTCTGTGACAAGCTGGAGACCTAAGTCAGGGTAGGCTCCTGGGAGGTTATGAGGGGTACTCAAGCAAAGACTCCTAGTAGCAGAGGCCATCCAGAATGAAGAGGACACCCTCTAACTAGACAAGTCTCCTAGTAGAGGGAAAGAAAAGCCAAACCCCTCACACACACTTTAACTCAAATTTTACTCTGCCTCCAAGATATGCAGGGATAAAGATAGAACAGAGATTGAGGGAATGTCCATCCAATGCCTGGCTCAACCAAAAACCCACCCTATTGGAGATTGCCAACCATTGACACTATGAATGATACTCTTCTAAGCTTGTAGACAGAAGCCTGACAGAGTTGTCTTCTGAGAGGCTCTACCCACCAGTGCCACAAAACAGATGCTGAGATTCTCAGCCAAACTTCGGGCGATGTGTAGGGAGTCTTGTGGAACAGTGGGAGGAAAGAGAAACAGACCTAGAGATGACAGAAATTCCACAAGACTAACAGAGCCAATAGTCAACCATGGCTGAGAAGGGCCTGCTGAAGCATCAACCAAGGACCATGCATGAACTGGACCTAGATATACACCCCTACAAAATGTAGCACATGGACAGTTTCGGCTTCATGCGGATTCTCAAGTAAGGAAATCAGGAATGCTGATACGGACTTTTCTCAAGCTTTTTGATCATTTTCACCTGGCAGGACTGCCTTGCCAGGCCACAAGGTAGAGAGGACAAGTTCAGTCCTGATGTGACTTGATGAGCTTCTGTGGACAAGAAGGAGAGCTCCCCTTTTCTGAGGAATAATGGAGGGGAGATGTGGAGGATGGAAGGGAGGGTGGAATTAGGGATGAGGTGGGAGGGGACTACAACCAGGATGCAACATGATTAAAAAATAAATAAATTTTTAAAAAAGAAGAAAATTTACAACTATTTTAATGGAAAGTAATATTTCTCAATGTGATTGAAAAAAGAAATAATTCCTAAAATTGAAGTATATCTGCATATAAAATTCTAAAAGATATTTAATATAGTATATTGCTGTCTTGAACTGTTTATCTTTCAAAAAATTATATATGCATATCAAAAAATAAAATAACAAGGAGATCCAAGATGGCTGCCACAAGAGGACACTGTGTCTGAGGAGTCGGACAGCAGTAACAATGCAGCAACCACGAGACTGAACTCTGGGACCTAAAACACCAGCATTTGTGATTGCCAGGTGAGCAGAATTCCTATGGTGAGGAAATCAAGTAGAAAAATCCCAGGGACATCCAATTATTCCCCGGAAAAACACTTGGTGACAGGTGGCACACAGCCCTGATCTGAACAAGCAGCCACCCTGGGTGCCAACAGCCGCCATACCAGTCTAGGTCACACAGTCTCCAGGCCAGACTTAGAAGGTCCCGGGTACCATTTCAGACCTGCCAGCATCCAGCTGGCACACACCGTTTGGCTCTGCCTGCAACCACCTCAGTCTTTGTGTATCCACGGGCCAGACTGAGAAGGCCCCAGAATCCATTCCCCAGACAGGGCTGCATCGGGCAGACACAATCCCCATGGAGGCACTAGCTGCCACCCCGGGACCAGGACACACAGTATCAGGACCAGACTGAGGTGCCCCCAAATACCATCTCAGACCATGGCCCAGAAGGAGGCACTAGGTCTCCAGTTCAGAGGAGAGCCATTAGCAGCAAGCCCAGGTAGGAACATAGAGCCTCCAGACCAGAGCAGGGCCCCCAGCTGCCATCTCAAACCAGAACACTCAGCCTCTGGCACAGAATGAGGAGCCAAGCCTCCAGACCAGAGGGGTGACCAACCTGCAGTGCTCACAGCTTCTAGCACAGAGCACGAAGCTGGCCACACAGAGCACACAACAGAGTTCAACTGAGACACAACACACACTATCAAACCACTGGAACTCCCTGATCTTCTTGAAGGATACTCCTTGCATAAGACATTGACAGTTCCAGTCTGAAGTTCAGCCTTAAAGCACAAACAGCTCTTTGATTATATATAAAGAAATGGCCAAAGGTAGACGTAAGAACCCACACAACACAAATCAGGACACCATAGCCCCACCAGAAACACCCAAAAGCAATGGAGATTTTAATTCAGTGGAGACACAGGAAAATTATGTTAAAGCTATCATTATGCTGATATTAGAGGAACAAAAAGAGGGACAAAAAGAGGAAATGAACAAGGCCCTCAAAGAAATTCAGAAGGATATTACTGCCCACATAGAGGAACACTTAAAGATATACAAAGAGGAAAAAAACAAAAAAATAAGAGCCACAGTCAATCAGATGAAGGAAATGATACAAGGCATGAACAGAGAATTAGAATCTCTAAAGAAGACACAAACAGAGAAGAACAGGGAACTGGAGAACTTAGAGAAAAGATCAGGAACCACAAAGGTAAGCATCACCAATAGAATACAAGAGATGGAAGAGAGAATCTCAGGAGCTGAAGATAAGCTGGCTGAAATGGATTCCTCACTCAAGGAAAAAAATAAAATCAGAAAAGTCCCAAAGACAAAACATCCAAGGAATCAAGGATGCGATGAAAAGATGAAACCTAAGAATAATTGGAATAGATGAAAAAGAAGACTCCAGGCTCCAAGGACCAGAAAATATTTTTAAGAAAATCATAGAAGAAAATTTTCCCAACTTAAAAAAAGGATACAAGAAGCCTACAGAACACCAAACAGACTAGACCAGAAAAGAAATACCTCTTGTCACATCATAGTCAAAACACTAAACCTAAAAAACAAAGAAAAATATTAAAGGCAGCAAGGGAAAAGGGTCAAGTAACATATGAAGGTAAACCGATCAGACTCACACCAGACTTCTCACCAGAAACTGTGAAAGCCAGAAGGGCCTGGGCAGAAGTCATGCAGTCTTTAAGGGAACACAGATGCCAACCAAGATTATTATACCCAGCAAAGCTTTCAATCAACATAGATGGAGAAAACAAAATATTCCATGACAAAACAAAATTCAGACACTATCTACACAGTAACCCATCCCTACAGAAGGTACTAGAAGAAAAACTTCAGTCCAATGAAAACAACTACACAAAAGAAAATATAGGATACATATAATTTCCCAATGACAACAACAAAAAAGCAATGAATCCCAGTAAAACTACCAACTCCACAATAAAAGGAAATAAGTCATTGGTCACTCTTATCTATCAACATCAATGGACGTAACTCTCCAATAAAAAGACACAGACTAACAGAATGGCTGCAGAAACAGGATTCAACATTCTGCTGCATCCAAGAAACACACCCATGCAACAAAGATAAACACTACCTCAGAGTAAAGGGCTGGAAAACCATTTTCCAAGCAAATGGACCCAGAAAACAAGCTGGGGTAGCAATCCTAGTATCTAATAAAATAGACTTTCAACCAAAGTTAATCAGAAAAGATGAGGAGGAGAACTTCCTTCTCATCAAAGGAAAATTCCAACAGGAGGACATCACAATTTTGAACATTTATGCCCCAAATACAAGACCACCTACATATGTAAATCAAACAATATTAAAACTGAAATCACACATTGATCCCAACACCCTAATAGTGGGAGACTTCAACACTCCACTCTCACCAAGGGACAGATCATCCGGTCAGAAGCAAAA
>CM053765.1:60487209-60521126 GCA_028658305.1 Pachyuromys duprasi
CAAGGACCATGTATGGATATGTCCTAGAACCCCCGCTTAGAAGTGACCCATGGTAGCTCGGTGTCCAACTGAAGACCCTAGTAAGGGAACAGGGACTGTTTCTGTCATGAACTAGATGGCTGGCTTTTTTACCCTCCCCCATACAGGCCAGGGAATAATAGCCTGGCTAGATCCCAGGGGAGGACATTGCAGCCAGCCCTGAGGAGACAAGATGAACTGGGGTTGGATGGAAGGGAAGGAGGTCCTCCCTTGTTAGTGGATTTGGAGTGGCAGTGAGGAGATGAGGGAGGGATGGGGAGAGTGGGAGGGAATGAGGGAGGATGCTATGCCTGGGATGCAAAGTACCTAACCTGTGATTGATATAAAAATAAATAAATTACATTTAAAATATAAATAAAATATATTTTAAAATTAAAATAAAATAACATCCCTTTCTCCCTTCTTCCACTGTACTTTTTTTTACCACCTCCACCTTGCACTCTATACTTTACACTTACTGCCCCATCTCCTCCCCAAAGTGGCCCCAATCCATTGTTTATGACTTTGCACCTACCATTTGCTCTTGGCAAGCAGCTCTGCCCTGCACTTCTTCATAGACAACTTCTGCTGTCAGTTCTCAGCATAAATGTTCTGTAAGAAAACTCTCCCTCACCTTCAGTAAAGAAAACTCTTGCTTCTCCTCAACCAAACATGTTCTATGTGTAGACTCATCCTGTTTTCTCTTCCACAACATAGTTTTCTAAAGTATCTTAATCATTTGTTTGTTTTTCTTTTGTTGCCTTGGCCTATCTAGATAGAAATACAGCTGGGAAAAGAACATGGCTGGGGACCTCAGCAACTCATCCTATGTCTGTGCATAAAGCTAAACAAACAAATAAATAAATATATGTGCATAAGTAATGGTCAAACTTGAAAATAAAATACAAAAGAGAGATACAAAAAGTGTATGATCTGTTGGCTAATCTTATCAAGCAAATTGAGCTACATAAGCTTCTAAACATCATGGTAGAATATACAGAAATGTCCCTTTTTCCCTGTCAGTGATACATGTAGAGTGTTAATTTTTCTTTTGTATATTTTTGATAACATTTTGATAGTCAAGCTAGTTAAACAGAGCATCAGTAATAACACATTTGTGACAAGAATACAGGAAATTACATATCCATAAATTGCCAAAGAATGTAAACATTCCTGAATAAACTGATTTTCTTTTATTATAAACCCCAGCAACTAATATTATAACACTGTCCACTAAGCACCCCCCAAAATGAGATTATAATATACTATGGCATGCCATAGAAAAGTTGCAATAAAATATTTTATGTTTCAGTGTATATGTAGAGTTATTGTTTTTCTTCATAAAAGTGAATATTACATTCAATAAGATATACTTTTTAAAAATGATTTCTAATTGGGTATTGAATGTATCTTTACTGTAAGCTTTAAAAAATCTAAAATATTCAAATGAAAGGAAGTATTCAAGCTTGCTAAAATAATTTTCCACCTACTTTTTTTCTTTAAAACACATTTAATTTAACATAAATCTCAGCAATAGCTTTGTAAAATGAGTGCCTCTTAGGAGACTTTCACTTACTTTCAGTACCACTCTCTACGATCTTACAGCTACTTTAAAATTAAGGTGGCTTTGGTAGAAACTCCTACTCTTCCTGAAAAGAAGCTTTTTAAGTAAAGATCACTTTTGCTTTTCTTAATTTTATTCCTCCAGCTAGTTCCTTTAATGCACTTACTGATATAATTCAAGATAATGTTGCTCAGAAGTTCTGAACATGTAGTTATAGACTGATAATTTCAGAGGTTAGAACATTCGGTCAGAACACTCATTATATTTCCATGTCCTCTATCCTTACTATAATTTTTCATATATCCATATGTCTATCCGAACACAAAAGACACTGGCTGGTCTCTGCAGAGAGATGAAACGGAAATCTCCATTACAATACGCCGCCTCCTCTATGAATGCTTCACACTGTCAGCTGTCTTCCTGTATTAACTGATGTCATCTTGTGGATTTTTAGTCCTGTCTAAACTGCTCTTACAATGACACTAATGACAAAAAGATACACCACAAGGAGCAGTTATTAATGTATATCACTGATTACATAAAACATGGCTTTGTCTAGTAACTACTGTGTTACACAAAAACTGCCCCATCATGTTCATTTAACATTGATACAGTCTATACTTGGAGAAAGATATTTTGAAAGGGAAGTTGGTTAACTCTTTTAAAAGTCTTATGAAAAGTGGCTTTGAAATTACTATACATCACCATCCAAGCCATTATATAATTTGCTTTTGTGAGTGAAGATCAATACAAGTAGCACAATTTAATGCCAGAAGATGAATATGAATTATTTAAAAAGAGCAGGCAGGCGTTTAATGTTTCCTTCTAATGAAAATGCTAGTAATGAAAATGGAAATGTTTTATGAATTGGAGGCTTTCTGCAGTCTCACACTTCCCTCTCATGATGCTGAAAAAGTTCTCTATAATATGGGAAGACCACAGGCATTACTAAGCTGGAGCATTGTGAAGCAATACCTAGCTGTACTGGCTAGAATTTTCTGGCTAAAAGCATACTCAAATGCCTTGTGATCAACAACCTGAGATTACACAGGAAGAGAGTGAAAAAAAACATTAGCCAACAACTAATATTAGAGAACATTAGAGTTTTAAGGTTGTGTGAGGGATCACAGTAAAATGAGATCTTACGGCCCTTAGATATTAGTGTAGCAGGCCCAGTCTTTTCTGCCCAGGCAGCAGAAGGAGCTTCAGAAGGTGTTGAAACTACTGGACCCGGAAAGAAAATTTTGTTTCTTCTTTCTTCATTCTTTCATTTCTCATACGTTCATTTCCTGTTTTCTCCTCCTTCCAGTTCATTGAAGTCTTTGATCTTAGAAAGTCCCTGTCAGTGTTATTGCATTGCCAATGTTATTGCATGTAGTCACCCTAAATCTTCTTTAAGTTGTTTTTTCTTTATAAAATTCTAATATAAATACAATTACACCATCACTGTCTTCTCTTTAATCCCTCCCATACAACTATCCTTGCTCTTTTGTGTTTTAATGTGCTGAAACACATAATTTCTATTATTAAGACAGTGATGTCATGAATGTTGATCATAAGAAATGGGCAAAGCAAAAACCTTCCTTTGCCAGCTAGTTCTCATTTTGATCCTATATTCTATGATATCTTATGGTAGCCTATTATGTCAGCATTTCCTCTCTAATTCTTAGCATGGATTTGACATAGACAAATAATCAGAAAATAATAAACTTTGTATTAAATATCTGATTGAAAAATAAGTGGAATTTTAAAGATAAATATTAATGAATGGAATCCTAAGAAAATGTTTATCAATTTTAAAAGATTATGAAATTGTAAAGACATGCTGATACAGATCAGTAAATAAAACAATAAAATGATAGTAAGATGTTTGTGGAAGTAATAATAAAAGATGTCATAGTTAAAAAATAAAAGAGATATAGAACTGGCTATGAAAATATGGTGAAATAGTAATTTTAATAGTGACCATATCGACAGGACAGTAATTTCTATTTTTTCTGATACTCTGAAATCAAGATTGAGGAGGTGAATTCAGCAAAGTGAAAGAATATGTGAGTGACCAAAAATATACCAAACAGTAAGGTGGATTTTAGTTATCCTAACAATGCAAAATAGTCAAGAAAATATCATGAGATCTGGTGCAAAAAGACTTTACATGGGAGGCAATGAATAAATAGATCAAAAGCCATGCCTTCTGAACACAAAAGGCTGTTGCACGAGTAAACTTATAGAAGTAACAATAGCATGCAAAAGCTAGACAGATGTGAAGTTCCACTGCTGAGAAGTTATTGGCAATGATAACTGCTGAGAGAGAGAGACAGAGACAGACAGACAAACAGAGAGACAGAGACAAAGTCAGTTTTTGTTAGCAGTGTTGGCCCTGGTAGATCAACCACTCTCCAGTGGACAGTCACAAAATCCGTGAATATATGAGCAACAGAAATTGTAGTTGATAGATGAAAAATTTTAAAAAGAAGGATACAAAATTAAATGGGTTGATAACAGGGAATGGGACTGAGAGAAATTAAAGGAAGGGGTGAATATAGTCAAAACCCATAGAAAGACAAATGGGATGGACATTGGAAGTAGGGAAAAACAGGAAACAGGACAGGAGCCTACCACAGAGGGCCTCTGAAAGACTCTATCTAGCAATATATCAAACCAGATGCTACAACTCATAACCAAAACTTGGGCAGAGTTCAGGGAATCATATAAAAGAAGGGGGAGTTATTAAGACCTGGAGAGGACAGGAGCTCTAGAAGGACTAAATATATCTGGTCACAGGGGTCTTTTCTGAGACTGATTCTCCAACCAAGGTCCATTTATGGATATAACCTAAAACCCCTGTTCAGACGTAGCCCATGGCAGCCCAATATCCAAGTGGATTCCTTAATAAGAGGAACGAGACTGCCTCTGACATGAACTCAGTGGCTGGCTCTTTGACCCTTCCACCTCCCCTCCACCATGAGAGTGGAGCAGCCTTGCTATGCCACAGAGGAGGACATTGCAGCCAGTCCTGAATAGACCTGATAAGCTAGGGCCAGATGGAAGGGGAAGAGAACCTCCCCTATCAGTGGACTTAGATGAGGGAGGATGGGTGGGATTGGGAGGGAATGAAGGAGGGGGATACAGCTGGGATACAAAGTAAATAGACTCTAATTAATATAAAAAATAAAATTTAAAAAATTCTCAAAGAATTACACAAATAAATACTGTTTTTGGGTTTCTATTGGTGTGGTAAGATACCATGACCAAAAACAAATAAGAGAGAAAGGTTTATTTTACCTTATAATTATCAGGTCACACTCCATCACTGAGATAATTCAGGGCAGGAATTCAAGACAGGAACCTGAGTCAGGAACTGAACCAAAACCCAGAAATGAATGTTACTTACTGACTCCTTATGGTTGGCTCATCTTACTTTTCTATGCTCTGCAGGAATGGCACTGTCCACAAAATCCCACATGAATCACTAATTAAGGAAATGAACCATATGATTTTGTTCACAGGCCAATCTGGTGGGATCACTGTCCCAGCTGAGATTCTCTATTCCAAAATGACTCTAGCCCATGTCAAGTTGACAGAATTAGCCAGAACAAAATTCATGTATAAAGAAATAGTCTATCAAATACAAAATGATATCTATTCTTCAGGAGAGGTAGAACATACACTGCACTATATTTTAAATTCTATATAGTAAAAATTTTGAATTCAAAGAATATTTCAAATTAACCAATGAAACCTGGAACTTTATTAATCTGATAAATTCTGTTAGGACTGATTCATTTGTTCTTATTGTATTAGCTCACATGCTCTTCACTGCTTTTTGTAATTTTATCATCATAATTTAGCAATAATTACCACAGCACTAAAATAAAATTCATCATTATTTTATAATCAAGTCATACACATGTTTAACAATTTACTTCATCAAACAGAAGTCCACTTATACAAAAGGTCTTTCCTGTGCATAAAACAGTGATTATGCTTTATTATTTATTCAATTATTAAATACAATAAGGTCTTTTAACACTTGGAAAACACTGGTAGACATTTATCATCCTGTCATGTAAAGGAAACTTTTTTTTCTCCAGATATAATTGGTTTCTCAAAGGCTTACTGCTCAAAAACTAGCCCTTTTCTAGTTCTTTCTGAATTCTGGCTGGCTGGTTCAAATCAGCTGCTCTGGCTCAGAACTTCTCTCTAATCTGACTGATTCAAACTGGCTTTGTTCAGCTTCTCATGAAGGGCTCTGCTTCTGAATTCCACAAACTGAACTGAACTGAACTGAACTGAACTGAACTGAACTGAACTGAACTGAACTGAACTGAACTGAACTGAACTGAACTGAACTGAACTGAACTGAACTGAACTGAACTGAACTGAACTGAACTGCAGGAACTCACTGAACTCCACTCTACTATACTGTCTTCTCTAGAGAGCTAATTACTGTACTCAACTCTCCTCCTTTCTCTACTGTATTGACGTCTCTGCTGTAGTTTACTCTATTGTCTTCTCTACTCTTTCTATACTGTACCCTAGTACACTCAGCTCTACTGTACTGCTCTTAAGTAACCTTTCTTTCTTGTCTTTTCTTGTGAGAGTTGGGAATATCCTATTCTGTCAAATCTTTCTCTGACTTGTCTCTTTATCTTTCTCTCCATTAGATATCATTGTTTGGGATGAAAGGTACATACTGAGGTCCTGTGTCTGTATTATAGCCAGAGGAATTAAAGATGTGTAGCATGAAATCAAAACGATCCTGAGATTTCACCTTACACCCATCAGAATGGCTAAGATCAAAAACTCAAGTGACAACACATGCTGGAGAGGTTGGAGAGAAAGAGGAACCCTCCTCCATTGCTAGTGGGAAAGTAAACTTTTATAACCACTTCAGAAATCAATCTGGAGCTTTCTCAGAAAATTAAGAATAGCACTTCCTCAAGACCCAGCTATACCACTCCTACGCATATATCCAAAAGATGTTCCAGTACACAACAAGGACATTTGCTCAGCCATGTTTGTAGCAGCTTTATTTGTAATAGCCAGAACCTGGAAACAACCCAGATGTCCATCAACAGAGAATGGATACAGGAATTGTGGTACTTTTGCACAATGGAATACTATTTAGCAATTAAAAACAAGGAAATCATGAAATTTGCAGGCAAATGGTGGGATCTAGAAAAGATCATCCTGAGTGAGGTATGTGAGATGGAAAACACACACACACACATACACACAGTATATACTCACTTCTAAGTGGGTACTAGACCTATAAGATAGGATAAACATACTGAAATCTGTACACCTAAAGAAGATAAACAAGAAAGAGAACCTAGGGTAAGATGATCAAATTGTCACTTAGAAAGACAAATGGAATGGACATTGGATGTAGGAAAAAAACAAGTAACATGGCAGGAGCCTTCTGCAGAGGACCTCTGATACCTAGCAGGGTATCAAAACAGATACTGAGACTTATAACCAAACCTTCATCAGAGTGCAGGGAATCCTATGAAAGAAGGGGGAGTTAGTATGACCTGGAGAGGACATGAGCTCCACAAGGACCAAATATATCAGGGCACAGGGGTCTTTTATGAGACTCCATCTCCAACCAAGGACCATGTATGGATATAATCTAGAACCCCTGTTTGGATGTAGCCCATGGTAGCTCTGTATCCACATGGGTAGCCTAGTAAGGGGAACAGGGACTATTTCTGACATGGACTCAATGGCTGGCTCTTTGACCTCCCTACCCCCACCCCCTGAGGGAGGAGCAGCCTTGATAGGCCACAGAAGAGGACATTGCAGCCAGTCCTGAAGAGACCTGATAAGCTAGGGTTAGATCGAAGGGGAGGAGGACCTCCCCTATTAGTGGACTTGGAAAGGAGCAGGAAGGAGGTGAGGGAGGGAGGGTGGAGTTGGGAGGGAATAAGAGAGCAAGCTACAACTGGGGTACAAAGTTAAAAAACTGTAACTAATATTTAAAAAAAAAACTGAAAAAGTTGTGTAGCATGTTCACATTCCAACCAGACCACATGGCCCTAAAAGGTTTTTGTTTGTGATCACAGCAGCCATGTCAGTGGGTTAAAACTTGTCCACACTATCACATGAGCAAAAAAAAAAAATCTCATCCATAATTGAATTTGTTTTTTTTGTTTTTGTTTGTAGGTTTGTTTATTTTCTTTTGTTTTTCATTAACCTATTTATTCACTTTACATCCCAATCACAGCTCTGCCTCACTTCCTTTCCTCCCACTCCCATACTAACACATCCCCTCTCCAATTCACTCATCCCCTTCTCCTCTGTGAAGGGAACTGACCCCATAGATATAAACCTGCTCTGGCACATCAAGTCACAGCAGGACTGGGAGCATCTTCTCCCACTGAGGCCAGAGAAGGCAGCCCGGCTAAGGGGAAGGGATCCAAAGGGAAGCAACAGGGTCAAAGACAGACCCTACTACAGTTGTTAGGGAATCTACATAGAGACCAAGCTGCATATCTGCTACACATGTGTAGGGGGCCTAGGTCCAGCCCCTGCAGCTCTTTGGTTGCTGATTAAATCTCTGTGAGCCGCCAGGTTAGTTGACTCTGTAGGTCTTCTTACGGTGTCCATGACTGGCTCTCTGTCCTTCATTCTACTCTTTCCCGAGTTCCGCCTATTGTTTGGCTGTTGTTTCACAACAGCTGATAAAAGAAGCTATCCAAGGACAGTTATACTAGTTTCCTGTCTGCAAGCATAATAGAGTATCAGGGGTTGGCTTTCCTCCATGGGGTGGGTCTGAGGTTGGGACAGTCATTGGCTGACCATTACCTCAGTCTCTACGCCATCTTTATTCCTGCACATTTTGGAGGCAGGACAAGTTTTGTGAGGAAGGTTTTGTGGGTGTCCAGCACAGTTGAATGGAAGTTCTGCCTGGCTACAGGAGAGGGGCACTTCAGCCTCTCTATCTTCTGCTGCTAGGAGTCTTAGTTAGGGTCACCCATTGACTCTCTGGAGCCTCTTCCTTCTCAGGTCTCAGGATCATTCCAGAGATGTCTCTTCCCTAATTCTCTGTCTGTCCATCGGTCTGTCTGTCTCTCCCTTTCTCTCTACCTTCATCCCCCCCACATCTGATCCCCACCCTCATTCTCTGCTCCAACCCCTCTCCCACTCAGTTCCCTCTCTCCATGCACTGTCAATCTCTATTTTATTTCCCATTTCTGGGTGAGATTCAAACATCCTCCTTTGGGACCTCCTTTTTATTAGCTTTGTTGGGTCTGTGGGTTGTAGCATGTTTATTTTGTACTTTATGGCTAATATCCACTTATAAGTAAGTTTATTCCATTTGTGTCTTTCTGGTTCTGGGTTACCTTACTTAGGATGATCTTGTCCAGTTCCATCCATTTGCCTGCAAATTTCATGATGTCTTTGTTTTTAATAGCTGAGTAGTATTCCATTGCATAAATGTACCACAGTTTCTGTATCCATTCCTCCATTGAGGGACAACTAAGTTATTTTCATTTTCTGGCTATCATGAATAAAATTACTATGAACATAGTTGAGTAAGTATCTCTGAAGTATGGTGGAACATATTTTGGGCATTTTCCAGGACTGGTGTTGCTGGGTCTTGAGGTAGAACTATTTCAAATTTTCTGGGAAACCTCTAGACTTATTTCCAAAGTGGTTGTACTTTCACTAGCAATGGAAGAGTTTTTCCCTTGTTTCAAATCCTTCCTAGCACGTACTGTCACTTGAGTTTTTCATATTTTTATGTTATTTTTTACTTAATTACTTTACTGCTTGATACCAGCTCCTTTTCCCCTCTTCTCAGCACTACTCCAGCACCCCATTTCCCTTATCCCCCCTCTTTTTCTTTTCAGAGAAGGGGGTGTCCCTCAGGGTACCAGCCCATCCTGGAACCACAAGATGTAGCGGTACTAAGCACATCCTCTTCCACTGGGGCCAGACAAGGCAGCCCAGCAAGGGGAATGGAGTCCAATGGCAGGGAACAGAGTCAGACACAGGCTCTACTCCCATTATTAGGGGACCCACATGATAACCAAGCTGCACAACTGCTACATTATGTCCTCTGAGAGGCTTCATCCAGCAGCTGATGGACACAGGTGCAGAATACATAGCCAAACAAAAGGGAGTTTGGCTAAGAGAGTTTAGTAGAAGAGTGGGAAGAATTGAGGGATTCATGGGGAGTTAAAGACCCCACAAGAAGACCTACAAAGTCAACTAACCTGGGCCCATTAGGACTCACAAAGACTAAAGCATCAACCAAATAGTTGGCATAAGCCGAACCTAGGCCCCCTACACATACGTAACGGATGTGCAGAGAATTTTTATCTTAGCCATTCTGACAGATAGAATCTCAGTCATTTTGGTTTACATTTCTCTGATGACTAAGGACACTGAACATTTCTTTAAGTGCTTTTCAGCCATTTGAGATTCCTCAGTAAAAATCCTCTGATTAGCTCTGTACCCCCTTTTTAAATTGGGTTATTTGGTTTGTTGGTGTCTAGTTTCTCGAATTCTTTATATAGTTTGGATATGAGTCTCCCTTAGGATGTAGGGTTGGTGAAGATATCTTCCCATTCTGTAGGATGCCATGCTGTACCTTTGATGGTGCCATTTGCTTTACAGATGTCTTTATGTTTCATGAGGTCACATTTATTGATTGTTGATCTCCGTGCCAAAGCTGTTGGTATTCTGTTCAGGAAGTTGTCCCCTGTACTAATGAGCTCAAGGTTATTTCTCATTTTTTCTTCTATTAGATTTTGTGTTATCTCGTTTTATGTTGAGGGCTTTGACTCACTTTTACTTGAGTTTTGGCCAGAGTGATAAGTATGGATCTATTTGCATTCTTCTACATGCAGTCATCCAGTTAGACTAGCATTATTTCTTAAAGATGCTTTCTGTTTTCCATTGTCTTGATTGTCAAAAATTAATTGTCCATAGGTGTGTGGGTTTATTTCTGGGTCTCTGATTTGAGTCAGTTCATCAGCCTGTCTGTATTTATGCCTGTACCATGTGGTTTTTATTACTGTTGCTCTGTAGTACAGCCTGAAATCAGGGACGGTGATACCTCCAGACATTCTTTTATTGTGCAGATTGTTTTAGCTCTCCTAGGTTTTTCATTTTGTCATACACAACTGACAATTGTTCTTTCAAGAACTGTAAAGAATTGTGTTGGAATTTTGATGGAAATTGTATTGAATCTGTACATTGTTTTGGTAAGGTGGTCAATTTTGCTATGTTAAACTTACTGATACATGAGTATGGGAAATCTTTCCATCTTCTGATATCATCTTCAGTTTATTCAGAGACTTGAAATTCTTGTCATATAGGTCTTTCACTTGCTTGGTCAGAGTTACAAAAAGACACTTCACATTATTTGTGGCTATTGTGAAGGGTGTTGTTTCCCTGATTTCCTTATCATCCCATTTGTTATTGGTATATAGGATATATATATATACTGAGTTTTGAGTTAATTTTGTATCCAGCCACTTCACTGGAGGTATTTATCAGTTATATGAATTTTCTGGTATAATTTTTGGGGTGACTTATGTATACTATCATATCATCTACAAATAGCAATACTTTCACTTCTTTGTTGTAGGACCCTGTAGCCTTAGCCATAAAAATAAAAACACTAAGAACTTTTAATATTTCAAAGATTAGGTCTTAGCTAGGCAGGCCCAACTAGCTCATTTAGCCCTGACCATTTAGCCCTATCCAAGCACATGGCTACCTATGCCTTCCAGGCCAGTAGTCACTGCCATATCCTCTCATGTTTCCCCATGAAATGGCTACTTCCTGACCAGCTAATTTGCCATCATATTTTTATTAAAGCCAGAGAATGCCTCATGTAGGTGACAAAGGACAGAGAGACAGCTTCACAGAGTGTACCCACTACTTCTTTCCATTTTGTATACAGCAGAATGATGGGTCCTGTTTTCACATCTATTCCGTTAGTCTATGTCTTTTTATTGGGGAATTGAGTACATTGATTTTAAGAGATAATAAAGGGCAATGATTGCTGATTCCTGTTATTTTTATGTTGGTGGTGGTAGTGTGTGCATATGTGTGCATGGGGGTGTATGTGTGCCTTTTTTTTTCTTTTGCTGCTGTGGAGTTATTTCCTGTGTTTTCTTGGGTGCAGTTAGCCTTCTTGGGTTGGAGTTTTCTTCTAGTATCTTCTGTAGGTTTGGATTTGTGGTTAAATATTGTTTAAATTTGATTTTGTATATTTAATATTTTGTTTTGTCCAACTACGGTGAGTAAAAGTTTTGGTGGCTATTGAAGTCTGAGCTGATGTCTGCGGTCTCTTATGGTCTGCATCACATCTGCCCAGGTCCATCTGTATTTAATAGTCTCTGTTGAGAAGTCAGGTGGGATTCTGATAGGTCTGGCCTTTTCCCTTGTAGCCTTTAGAATTTTCTCTTTGTCCTGTACATTTAGTGTTTCATGTATTATGTGGCAGGAGGATTTTCTTTTCTGGTCCAATTTATTTGGTGGGTTTTTTCTACTTTTTGTTAAATTTATTTGTATTTTTATAAATTACTATTTATTCACTTTGTATTCCAGCTGTACCCCCGTCCATCATCTGCTCCCAGTACCATTCTCATCCCCTCCCAATTCCACCCTCATTTCCTTCCAGGCCCCTCCCCAAGTCCACTGATAGGGGAGGTCCTCCTCCCCTTCTCCCTGATCATAGCTTATCAGGCCTCATCAGGACTAGCTGCATTGTTTTTCTTAGAGGCCTGGTAAGGCTGCTCCACCCTCAGGGAGGAGGTGATCAAAGAGCAGGCCAATCAGTTCATGTCAGGGACAGTTCCTGTTCCCTTTACTACTGAACCCACTTGGAGACTAAGCTGCAATGTGATAAATCTGTGCAGGGTTTCTAGTGGTTCTAGGTTATCTCTATGCATAGTCTTGGTTGCACTATCAGTCTCAGAAAAGACCCCTGTGCCCAGAATTTTTTGATCTGTTGCTCTCCTTGTGGAGCTCCTGTCCTGTCCAGGTCTTTGTATCTCTCCCTTCTTTCATAAGATTCCCTGCACTCTTCCCAAAGTATGGCTATGTGTCTCAGCATCTCCTTTAATACCTTCCTGGGTAAAGTCTTTCAACAGCCCTCTGTGGTAGGCTCCTGGACTGTTGCTAGTCTTCTCCTTCTTCTTCTGTCCACCCCTTTGCCTCTTTGCCTGAGGACTGATCATCTTACCCAGGATCCTCCTCCTTGCTTAGCATCTTTAGATGTACAGATTTTAGTATGTTTATCCTATATTCTTTGTCTAATACCTACTTACAACTGAGTATATACCATGTGTGTCTTCCTGCTTTGGGGATAACTCACCCAGGGTGATCATTTTTAGTTTCTGTTTGCCTACAAATTACATGATTTCCTTGTTTTTAATTGCTGTGTAGTATTCCATTGTGTAAATGTACCACAATTTCTGTATCCATTCCTCAGTTGAGGGATATCTGGGTAGTTTCCAGATTCTGACTATAACAAATAAAGCTCCTATGAATGTGATTGAGCAAATGTCCTTGTTGTGTACTTGAGCATGTTTTAGATATATGCCTAGGAGTGATATAGCTGGACTTTGAGGAAGCACTATTCCTAACTGTCTGAGAAAGTACGAAATTGATTTCCAAAGTGGTTTTACAAGTTTATATTCCTAACTGCAATGGAAGAGGGTTCCCCTTTCTCCACATCCTCTCTAGCATGTATTCTCACTTGAGTTTTGATCTTAGCTATTCTGATGGGTGTAAAGTGAAATCTCAGAGTTGTTTTGAATCGCATTTCCCTGCTGACTAGGGATGTTCAACATTTCCTTAAGTGTTTCTCTACCCTTCGATATTCCTTTATTGAGAGTTCTCTATACCCCATTTTTAATTTAATTATTTGATTTGTTGCTGTTTAACTTCTTGAATGTTTATATAATCTGGATATTAGCCCTCTGTCATGTATAGGGTTGGTAAAGATCCTTTCCCAGTCTGTAGGGTGTCATTTTGTTCTGGCAACAGTGTCCTTTGATTTACAGAAGGTTTTCAGTTTCATGATGTCCCATTTATTGATTGTTGACCTTAGAGACTGTTGCTGTTGGTGTTCTGTTCAGGAAGTTGTCTCCTTTGCCAAAGAGTCCAAGGCTCTTCTCCAGTATTTCTTCTAAGAGGATTAGTGTGTCTGGTTATATGTTAAGGTCTTTGATCCACTTGGAGTTTAGTTTTATGCAGGGTGATAAATATGGATCTATTTTCATTTTTCTGCATGTAGACATCCAGTTGGACCAACAGCATTTGTTGAAGATGCTCTCTTTTTTCCATTGAATGGTTTTGGCTTCCTTGTCACAAGTCAAGTATCCATAGGTGTGTGGGTTTATTTCTGGGTCTTCTTTTTTATTCCATTGATCCATCATTCCGTTTCTATGCCAATACCATGCAGGTTTTTTTTTTTCTTATGATTGCCTTCTAGTACAACTTGAGATCAGTGATGTACAGGATTGTTTTAGCAATTCCGGGATTTTTGTTTTTCCATATGAAATTGAAAATTGTTTTTTCAAGGTCTGTGAAGAATTGTGTTGGTATTTTGATGGGAATTGCATTGAAACTCTAGATTGTTTTTGGCAGGATGTCCATTTACACTATGTTAATCCTACTGATCCTTGTGCCTGGGGGACCTTTTGATAACATCTTCAAATTCTTTCTTCAGAAATTTTCTTCAAACCTGTTTTTCACATGCTTGGTTAGAGTCACACCAGGTGCTTTATGTTATTAGTGGCTATAGTGAGGGGTATTGTTTCCCTAATTTCTCTCTCAGCCCTTTTGTTTTTTGTATACAAGAGGTCTATTGATTTTTTTGGTGGGGTTAATTTTGTATCCAGCCAATTTGCTGAAGGTGTTTCTCAGCTCAAGGAGTTCTGGTTGAATTTTTGGGATTGCTCATGTATACTATCATATCATCTGCAAATAGTAATAATTTGAATTCTTCCTTTCTGATTTGTACCCCCTTGATCTCCATTAGTCCTTTTATTGCTCTAGCTAGGATTTCAAGTACTGTGTTGAAAAGATATGGAGAGAGCAGGCAGCCTTGCTTTGTCCCTGATTTCAGTGGGATTTATTTAGGTTTCTCTCCATTTAGTTTGATGTTGGCTTAGGCTTGCTGTATAATGTCTTTACTGTATAATGTTTAGGCATATACCTTGTGTCCCTGATCTCTCCAAGACTTTAAATATGAATGGGTTTTGATTTTTGTCAAATGCTCTTTTGGTGTCTAAAGAGAAGATTATGAGGTTTTTCTCCTTCAGTTTGTTTATATGGTGGATTACATTTGTGGATTTCTGTGTATTGAACCACCCCTGCATGCCTGGGGTGAAGCCTACTTTGTCATGTTGGATGATATCTTTTAAGTGTTCTTCGATTCAATTTACAAGGTATGTTATTAAATATTTTTGCATCAATGTTCATAAGAGAGATAGGTCTGAAGTTCTCTTTTTTTGTTGGGTCTTTGCATGGTTTAGGTATCAAGGTGACTGTGGCTTCATAGAATGAGTTTGGTAATGTTCTTTCTGTTTCTATTTTGTGAAATAGTTTGAAGAGAATTGAAGTTATCTCTTCTTTGAAATGTTGGTAGAATTTTGTGCTGAAAGCATCTGGCCCTGGGCTTTTTTGGAAGGGAGAATTTTGATGACTATTTCTATTTCCTTGGGGGACATGGAACTATTTTATCTATTTACCTGATCTTGATTTAATTTTGTTACATGGAATCTATCAAGAAAATTGCCAATTTCTTTTATATTTTCAAATTTTGTGGCATATAGGCTTTTGTAGTAAGACCTAATGATTGTTTGAATTTCCTCAATGTCTGTTGTTATGTCCCCCTTTTCATTTCTGATTTTGCTGATTTAGATAGTTTCTCTCTGCCTTTTAGTAAGTTTGGCTAATGATGTGTCTAATTGATTTTCTCATAGAACTAGCTCCTCATCTCATTGCTTTTTGAATTGTTTCTAATTCATTGATTTCGGTTCTAGGTTTGATTATTTCCAAATTTCTACTCCTCTTGGGTGTGTCTCCTTTTTTTCCCCCTTGGGCTTTTAGGTGTGTCATTAAATTGCTTACATGAGATATCTGGAACTTCTTTCTGGAGGCACTCAGTGCTATGAACTTTCTTCTTAGCAATGCTTTCATTGTGTCCCATGGGTTAGGATAAGTTGTGTCTTTATTTTCATTGAATTTTAGGAAGTCTCTAATTTCTTTTTTCATTTCCTCCTTTAGTAAGCTGTCATTGAGTAGAGAGTTGTTTAGTTTCCATGTGTAGTTTTTTGGTTATTTCTGTTGTTGTTGAAGTCTAGTTTTAGGCCATGGTGGTCTGATAGGATACAAAGGATTATTTTGATCTTCTTGTATCTGTTGAGGATTGCTTTATGATCAACTATATGGTCAATTTTTGAGAAGGTTCCATGAAATGCTGAAAAGAAGGTATATTCTTTTGAGTTTGGGTGAAAAGTTCTGTAGACATCTATTAGGTCCATTTGATTTAGGATTTCTGTAAGTGTCATTATTTCCCTATTTAATTTCTGTCTAGATGATCTGTCCCTTGGTGAGAGTGCAGTGTTGAAGTATCCCACTATTAAATGTGTCGGGATATATGTGTGATTTAAGCTTTAATAATGTTTCATTTACAAATGCAGATGCTCTTGTATTTGGGGCATAGATGTTCAAGATTGTGATGTCCTCCTGATGGATTTTTCCTTTGATGAGAATGATATGCCCCTCCTCATCTTTTTTATTAATTTTGGTTGAAAGTCTATTTTATTTCTATAATAGGAGAGCTACCCCAGCTTGTTTTCTGTGTCCATTTTCTTGAAAAAACATTTTTAAAGCCCTTTACTCTGAGGTAGTGTTTTCCTTAGTTGAAGAGGTGTGTTTCTTGGATGCAGCAGAATTTTGGATCCTGTTTCTGCAACCTTCTGTTAGTCTGTGTCTTTTTACTGGAGAGTTGAATCCATTGATGTTGATAGATCATAGTCACCAAATGAATGTTAGTTCCTTTTATTGTGGAGTTTGTGATGTTAGTATGTTTCAATGCTTGTTTTCTTTTAATTCTTTGTTGTGAAGTTTTCTATATCCTGTGTTTTCTTGACTGTAATTGATTTCATTGAATTGGAATTTTCCTTCTAGTATCATCTGTAGGGCTGGGTTGCTGTGTAGATATTGTTTAAGTTTTGTCATGGAATATTTTGTTTTCTCTGTCTATCGTGATTAAAAACCTCGCTGGGTATAATAATCTAGAGTGGCATCTGTGGTCTCTTAGAGTCTACATGACATCTGCCCAGGCTCTTCTGGCTTTCATAGTTTCTATTGAGAAGTGTGGTTTGATTCTTATAGGTCTACCCTTATATGTTGCTTGGCCTTTTCCCCTTGCTGCTTTTAATATTTTTTTCCTTGTTCTGTAGATTTAGTGTTTTGACGTGAGGCGTTTCTTTTCTGGTTTAGTCTGTTTGGTGTTCTGTAGGCCTCTTGTATGTTTATGGTCATCTCTTTATTTAAGTTGGGAAAATTTTCTTCTATGATTTTCTTGAAAATATTTTCTGGATGTTGGAGCCCGGAATATTCTTTTTCATCTATTCCTATTATTCTTAGGTTTCCTCTTTTCACAGAGTCCTTGATTTCTTGCATATTTTGTGTTTGGGACTTTTCCATTTTTTTTTCTTTGAGAGGTTTATCTACTTCTGCAGTTGTATCTTCAGCACCTGAGATTGTCTCTTCCATCTCTTGTATTCTGTTCGTGATACTTACCTTTGTGGTTCCTGATCTTTTCTGTAAGTTCTCCAGCTCCAGAGTTTACTCTGTTTGTGTTTCCTTTATTGATTATAATTCTGTTTTCTTGCCTTGCACCATTTCTTTCATGTGTTTGAATGTGGATTCCTGTCTATGATGGTCTCTATTTTTTTGTTTGTTTCCTCTTCATATGCCACTGTGCCTCTACTTGTGCCTCTATTTGTTTGGCTGTATTTACCTGTATTTCTTTGAGAGCTTTGTTTGTTTCCTCTTTATGTGTCTCTAATAACTGGAGAAGCATTGAATTGGGATCATTTTCCTGTGTTTCTGATGTATTAGTATATCCACTGATTTTGGGGATTGTTGGTGAAGCCATGATGTCCTGATTTTTGTTGGATGTGTTCTTACGTTGGCCTCTAGCTATCTGCTTATCTTTACCCTTCACTGTTTGTTTCTGGAGTCTGTACTTCAGACTGGGTCCGTCTGTCTCTGGTGACTGGAGTATTCTTCAGGAAGATGAGAGAGGACCATTGTTTTGAGAGTTGATGTTTCAGCTGAGGCTAAGGAAGGAAGGTCACAGGAGCATATGTGCAAGTGTAGGCATGTGCATGGCAGTGTACCTTGAAGAAGAGGGTGAGAGAGCTTGTAGATGCCTGAAGGGTGTTGTTTAAGTGTGTGGGATGGGAAGGGAGGTGCAGGTGCTGGCCCTGTTTGCAGGTGCACTGAGCATGTGCTGGTGCTCTGAATAGCTCAGTGGCCTACAGGCCCGTTTTACTGTCCTCTTGGTATTCAGATCTCTTTTGCCCCAGGAATTGTTTGCCTGGACTTCACTGGGAAACCCACACAACAGGGGCTTCAATGTTTAGAATGCTGTCCCAAGGACCCCTAGGTTGCCCACAGTGAGGGTGTGGGTGGGGGGAATCCCATGTCTGACTGCTAGCATAGAGGAACCCTGGTTCTAGGGCTCTGCAAGCACTCACTTAAAGGCACACTCACTCACTTGCAGGCCGAACCGGAAAGCACAGTGCATCCTCTCGTTCTCTACCCTCAGATTTGGCCCCCCAAGGGCAAATGAGAATTCAGGAGATCCATGAGCTCAGTTGCACCCATTGTTTGGCCATTGGGCAAGTATTCCTCTTTTATAAATATAATTTTTATTTTTATATTAATCATAGGTTATTTACTTTGTACCCCAGCAGTAGCTCCCTCCTTCATTCCCTCCCAATCCCACCTTCCCTCCCTCATCTCCTCCCTACCCCTTTCCAAGTCCACTGATAAAGGAGGACCTCCTCCTCTTCCATCTGACCCTAGCTTATCAGGTCTCCTCAGGAGTGGCTAAAATGTCCTCTTCTGTGGCCTAGCAAGGCTGCTCCTCCCTCCAGGCGTGGGGCTGGGGAGGTCAAAGAGCCAGCCATTGAGTTCATGTCAGAAATAGTCCCTGTTCCCCTTTTTAGGGTACTTACTTGGATACTACCATGGGCTATATGGGAGAAGGGGTTCTAGGTTATATCCATACATGGTCCTTGGTTGGAGAAACAGTCTCATAAAAGACCCCTGTGCCCTGATATATTTGGTTTTTGTGGAGCTCCTGTCCTCTCCAGGTCTTTTTAACTCCCCTTTGTTTCATATCATTCTCTGCACCCTGCTGAATGTCTGGTTATGCGTCTTAATATCTGGTTTGATATTCCTCATTAGCCTCAGTCACAAAGAGCATGGAGGTTCCTTCTTCTACTAGGGACTGCCCAGCCCTAGCGCCAGCTCTGGGAGGACTGCCTGAGCCTTTCAATCACTGAGGCTGGAGGCTTATGCTTGGGGCAATCACTGCAGTATCAGCGCTTGGGGCAGAGGCCACTGCTGGCTGTCTGGCAGAGCAAGGATACTTAGGGGGAAGGGGAAGTGCAGGGGGTTGAATATTCTCCACTCTAAGTCTCCTGAGACATCCGCAGGCGATTTGCATCCAAACTGTCCCAGCTCCCAGATTATCCCTTCTCACCCACGAAGCCTCAGTGCAGATGTTCTGGCTTCAGCTGTCCCTTCACTCACCAATTTCAGAGTTTCAGATCCTGTGCCCCTCAGATAAGGTGCGCACTGGATGCTGCCATCTTGGAACCCTTATTTGGTGTTCTTTTATTTTATGTTGGAGAATTTTTCTTTTATGATTTTGTTGAAAACATTATCTGGACCTTGAAGCTGTTAATCTTTTCCTCCTTCTATTCCTGTTAATTTTAAATCTTTTTTTTTTCATCGTGTCCCAGGTTTCTCAGATATTTTGTGTCAGAAACTTTTTAGATTTAACATTTTCTTTCACCAAAGCATTGGTTTATTCAGTTGCAGCTTATGATTTTGAGACTCTTTCACTTCTGGTATCCTTTTGGCGATGCCTGTGCCTTCATTTCTGTTTTTTCCCTAGCTTTTTCATCTCCTGAATTTTCTCAGTTTTATCACTTCTCTTTCCATTTTCAGGTCTTGATGAGTTTTATTCATTTTATTCCACTTTTTTGTGTTTGTCCTGATTTCGTTAAGGGATTTATTCATTTCCTCTTTAAAAGCTTCTATTATCTTCATAACATTGGGTTTAAGGTTATCTTCTTATGCTTTAGCTATGTTAGGATATCTAGAACTTGCTATAGTAGGGGTAAGGGCTCTCATGGTGCCAACTTGCCTTGACTCTTACTGTTTGTCTTTTTAGATTGCCTTTAGCTATCTGATGGTCCCTGGTGCCAGCTGGCCACCTGAATATTCCTTGGGTAGCAGTCTTCTTAGAAAAATAGGCAGAGCCTTTGACCAGATGATGGAGCTCAGAGGACAGAGTGCATCTCACTAATACTGACTGCACCCCCAGTGGAACCCAGCAGGGCACCGGATATTCTTTAGGATGGCAGGTCTTCCTGAGAAGGCAGGCAGAGCTCCAGCCAGGATCATGTTGCTCAATGGACACAGCATAGCTCACCAATGCTGTATGTGCCCCATACTGTCTAAATTTTGGTTCTTTATCTGGGGCTATAAAATATAATTTGTTTTGTAAAAGAATACCATTTTGTATTATCGGGATATATTTAGTTAATTACAATCTTTATCTAACTGAAATTTTACAATGATTTTTTTTTAAGTACAATGAGAGCTTTCCTTAGAAGTAAATCTTGTTATGTTCATTCCCATGTTGCAATTACATGTCAAAACTGGTCTTGAATCCTAGTTCCTCCCTTCAATACATTCATTAAATATACTCCCTTGCTCTGTATTTTCCCTGTCATTGTTGCAAGAATAATTAGTCAATATAATATTCTTTTTGTCAAAAAGGAGTAAAGTCAACTATAATTTTAATAATATTGTAAAAATCTTAGACCTGTACCACAGAAGATCTCACTGAAATTTCATTTGGTGCATGATTCTTGAAGTGCTGTAACCTCTGGGATAGAAGCTAGCATCACTTATGAGTATCAGTTAAAGCAAGATCTCAGATCCAAACGAGTTTAACTAGCAAAATAAAGCTTTTAAAAATGTGCTCAACACATGTGTTGGCCAGACATTTCATTTCTGTGGTAAAATGCCAAAGGAGACAGCTAAAAACAGGAAGGATTTATCTTGGCACATGATTTCAGAGATTGCAGCCAGTGATTAGTGAGTTCCATTGCCATGGTCCTGTGGTGCAGCAGAGTATGATTTCAGAGCGCAGAGTAGAAGGCAAAGAGAAGCTGACCTATTCACCTCAAAGTAACCAGGAGGAAGAGGACAGATGGGAAGGTGCCTGGAACATGGTATATCTTTCCAAGGCATTCCCTCAGTGACCTAATTTCTCAAACAATGCCTACTTCCCAATAGTATAAATTAATCATGATATCAATCTATTTGTTAAATTAGAGCCAAAAACCTTCCAGATCCCCATTTTATATCCAAACCTTAGCAGTATACTATATAGAAGCACTCTATTATATAAAGCATTAACTATACCTCACTTTCATCCTAGCAGTCATCAAATTGTAGAGTAAGATTAAACAATCTCATTGCAGTCATAAATATAAATAATAGGTCCATGGGTCATCCACAAAAGGGCATTTCTACTAAAAAGTTATATGAGTCCTGTGTAGATGACTAATGCCTCTCATATTTGGAAATGCCCAGCTAAGTTCAATGATTAAAACACACGCACATAACTCACACACATTATGAGGAATAAATGAACTATTTATTAATCTTGTTAGGAATCTAAAGTAAATTTTTCTCACATTGCTCAAGAATAAGAACTGTCTTATAGAGCTGAAGAAAAAGATATATTGTTCCCAGGTCAGTCCAGTGGGGTGTTTAAAAGAAAGTGAAGCTCAAAGGAGGTTAGAATAATTCTCATTAAAGGCCTTAGCCTTCTCCATATGTGAGGTTACACCAGCCTCTCTGAAATGTATTGGAAAACACAGAACTCAACCAAAATCATCAATAAGTAACTCCTACCCATGATGCTAAACACTTTCAAGCAATTTTGAGGAAATGAGAGGTGTTTAAAATTTTTTAAATATAAATCATATTGACAAATATTACAGCCTTCAACAGAGTGTGGTGTGAAGACTGACACCAAGTATGTGTAAATGTATGCATCAGTCCCTCACCTCAGTTTTCAGATGTGTCGCCTGCTATGACTTACAGGCACAGGTCCTAAAAATGACTACATCGTGTCTTTATGGCACAAAATATTCCAGTCATACATTATCGCATGTACTATTATTGACCAACGTAAACATAAAAAATACAGGTCTATAATTCTGTTATCATTTTATTTGTGTGGCAATGTGCTAATGAATCCTAATTTGGGTTATTATTTCTTATGAGACTAAACTCAAGACTTAATATTGGTTCCTTAAAGTGCTTTAAAGTGTGAAAAGTCTACAGCTACAGTTTTACATTTGTTTTAATCATTTCTCAAAACATAAATAATATTTAACTGTAGGTTAAGTGGGCTGCTTACAGAAATTAAAATAAAATGTTTCAGTTTTTTTTTTCTATTACTGTGATAAGAACTTAACCTGGCAAAGGCAACTTAAAGGAGAAAGAGTTTGTTTTGGCTTACAGTCATAGGCTACAGTCCATCCTGGTAATGAAATTACAGCTTGAGGGAGCTAGTCATATTGTATCCATAGTCAAAAGCAGAAAAAAATAACATTTGTCATCAGCTCACTGTCTGCTTTTCATGAAGTCCTACCTGCCATCCCAAGGAATGCAGGCGTCCAACTTCAGTTAACTTTCTTAATCAAGGCAACTCTTCACAGATATGAAGAGTCTCATCTCCTGTGTGAACCTAAATCTTATTTAAATTGACAGTTGAGATTAACCATCTTAGTAAATATGACTGATAAAACAAGAATTTCAGTTTGATCCCGACATAATTGTCCATTTGATTTCTAGATTTCTCCTCTATGAAACCGAATATGGAGGCTGAGGATACTGAAGCACCCATGTGAAATAACCAATGTGGTCACCAAGCACTATAAACCTGGTGCACAGGGCTCGTTCAGAGAGATGCTCAGAACTTGCTAATCTGGCAGTTGGTGAAATCTGGACTAGTAAGAGATTCAGTCTCACAAGATAAAATGTAGGACAACAGTAGAGAATGCAGACATTAATGTCAAGTTCTAGCCTACACACACACACACACACACACACACACACACAAATGCATGTATACTGCATAAATATACACAGAATTGACATAGAAACATAAACTAACAAAGCAGTATATTATAAAATATTTTATTTTTGCACAAATGTGCATTTGAGTGGTTATATATGTGAAATAAACTCTATTAAAAACTGTGTTGGAAAGAGGTAATCCTATGTTTATTCTCCATTTCTAAAAGGAATTTTTACTTCCTGAATCCAACTATGTAGAAAGGTAAAAGAATAGAATATTATCCAAGTATTTGCATTAAAAAGCTTTTAAACTTTAATGTTTCTTTTGTGGAATAACTTTAATTCAAATAAGCTAAATAATAATTTTTGTGAAATAATCTTTTAATTAAAATAAACTAAACAATGAGGTGGAGAAAGTAAACTAGGTTGATGTTGTTGCATCTAAACTCAAAATAGTAAAGATACTGGAATACTTATTTATGTACATTAGCAAGATGGAACACTTTGGTAACAAACAACCAAAAAAAAACCCAACCCAGTTAGATTTAATTCTTTAATGTAATGTATTTAATGTATGAATTAAGCTTATATGATTGGGACAACCATAATTCATAACCTATACTCAACTATTTTCCCTTTCTTCTATAAGATTCCCTGCACTTTGCCCAAAGTTTGACTGCGAGTCTCTGCATCTGCTTTGACATGTTGTTGGGTACAACCTTTCAGAAGAAATCTATGATAGGCTCCTGTCTTGTTTCCTCTTTTCCATCACTTCTGGTGTCTATCCTGTTTCCCATTCTGAATGAGATTGTCGTTTAGCTTTTTTAGGTCTGTAGATTTTAGTATGGTTATCTTATATTATATAACTATTATCTGTTTATAAGTGAGTAAATACCATGTGTCTCTCTGTTTCTGGGTTACCTCACTCAGGATGATCTTTTCCTAGTTCTCTCCATTTGCCTGTAAATTTCATTATTTCCTTGTTTTTAATAGCCGAGCAGTATTCCATTGTGTAAATGTGCCACAATTTCTGTATACATTCTTTGGTTGAGGGACATCTAGGTTGTCTTCAGATCCTGGCTACTACAAATAAAAAAATCTCGCCATTACAAAAATAAAAAATAAACAAAAAGGGAAAAGAAAAATTAAGGTATAAACTACTTAAATGAAAAACAACAAGTACATCTTGAAATCTGCAGGAGAATGGATGGAACTGGAAAATATCATCTTGAGTGGATATTAGCGATAAAGTACAGGAAAACCGTGCTACAATCTACAGACCCAAAGATGCTAAGTTACAAGGAAGGCCCAAGGGTGGATGCTTTAATCTCACTCAGAATGCAAGATAAAATAGGCTTTAGAGGTGGAAGGAGGGACGGAACTGTGTAAGAGAAAGAATAGGGAGGAAAATAGTGGTGGGGACTAGGAGTGGGGAAAGCAGGAGAAAGAATGCCAGTGAGGAAATGGAAGTCAGAAGTGGGAGGCATTTCTGGGACTTGCCAGAGGCCTGGGATAAGGGAAGCCCTGGGAAGTCTTTGGGGTCACCCTAGCTGAGACTCTTAGCACTAGGGCATATGGAGCCTGAAGTGGCCACCCCCTGTAGCCAGGAAGGACTTCCAGTGGAGAAATAAAAACACCAACCCACAAACAAAACCTTCAACCCAAAATTTGTCCCTGCCTTCAAATATGGAAAGAAGATTGAGGGAATGGACAACCAAAGACTGGCTCTACTTGAGGCTCACCCCGTGGGAGAGAACCAAACCCTGACACTATTAATATTATTCTGTTAAGAGTATAGACAGGAGCCTAGCATAACTCTATAAGGTTCCACCCAGCAGATGATAAAAATAGATGCAGAGACCCACAGTCAAATATTAGACAGAGCTCAGGAAAACCTATTAAAGTGTTGGGGGAACACATTGAAGAAGTCAGAAGGATCAAGGAGAGAACCAACTAACCTGGGCCCATGGGGGCTCACAGAGACTGAACCACCAACCAAGGAGCATGCATGGACTTGCCCTAGGCCTGCTGCACAGACATAGCAGGTGTGAAGCTTGGTCTTCATGTGGGCCCCCAACAACTGGAGTGGGTCGCCTCCAAATCTGATGCCTCCCTTTGCATCCTAAATGGCCTGCCATGACTCACTTCAGTGGAAGAGGATGCAGCTAGCCCTGTAGGGACTTAATGTTCCAAGTGGGATTGGAACCCATGGGGAATCTACCCCTTCTCTGAGGAAAAGGAGAGGGGAGATGGTTGGTCAGGGGCAGGACTGGAAGGAGAAAATGGAGAGCTGCAATCAGGATGTAAAGTGAATACATGAATAAAATTTTAAAATAGCTTGTGACAAAACAAATGGAACTGTGTCCTACCAAATGGAACTGAGGCATACAAGTGGGCCAGGCAGTGTCTCTCAGCTGAGAAGTAGCATTGACCAAGAACGCAAGACTTATTTCAGTTTACAGCTCATTAATGTCTATCTGTTTTAAAATTTTAAAACATGCATTTATTGGTGTGTATGTGTGTGTGTGTGAGTGTGTGTGTGTGTGTGTGTGTGTCTGTGTTCATGCATGAACACCACCCGATGCTTGTGGAGGTCACAGAAAGAAAATTTCAGGAATTTCTTTCATTCTGCCATGTGGGCTCAGGAGATCAAACTCAGGTTCCCAGGCCTGACCAGCAGTCTAAACAAACACATAAGAAAAAGAAGGTGTAAGCAATGATTAAAAAATCTCCTAACAATGAAAAATCCAAGGTCAGATGAGTTATTGTTAACGTCTACCAAACTTTCAAAGAAGGCAAATACTAACACTTCTCTAGCTGATAGTCAATAAAGACGAGGGAAGAACAAACAGAAGGCCAGCATAACACTGATAGCAACAGCAACATAAAAAAGAAAATTACCAGGAATCTCTTATGAACATAGATGCAAAACCCTTAACAAAATAATCACAAAATACTCTAGATAACACTAAGAGTATTTGTCATGACCAACTTGGTTTTATCCAAGGGATGCAAAGCTGCCACGAAATAAAACCTCAATAAATGTAATGCACCATAATGCTACACCTGAAAATTAAAAAAATAATAATAGCATCAGTTTAATAGATGCAAGAAATGAATTGACAATGTTCAATATGTCTTTGTGATATAAATCCTGAAAAAAAAAAACAGAATTCAACATAATAAGGGCTGTACACACCAAATCTATAGCCAACATTCTGCTAAAGAGAGAACAGCAGGCCTTTTCCTCTAAAATCTGACAGGAGATGAGATAGACCACTCTCTTTACTCTTATTCCAGAAAGTGCTTTAAGTCCATTAAAGAGTTTTAGTTTGATTTCTATTGTGATTTGTGACAACAAAGCAAATTGGGTGATGAAAGAGTTCATTTGGCTCACATGCATGACCAGGCAGGAAGTCAAGCAGGAGCAGAGGGAGTAGCTATGGATGAACACAGTTTTACTGGTTTGCTCTCCAGGGCTCACTTGGCTTGCTTTTTTTTTTTAAGTACAATTAAGGCCCACCTGCTCAGTGGTAGCACTAGCTAGAATTGGCTGGGCCATCCCACATTGATCATTAATAAAGAAAATATTCTACAAACAAGCACACAGGCCAATATAATGAAATTAATTCCTCAATTGAGGGTCCTTTTTCCTAGGTGGTCCTACGTTGTGTCAGGTTGTTGAAATAAAGTAACTGGCACTTGAAACTATTAAGTTATGGACATTATCAGTAGCTGACATTCTTGTTTGGAAATAGGTGGTCAGAGAACTGACAGGGCGGAGTGTTATGGAAGGTTTATGCTTGATATCTATGCCACCGATTTTCAGGTGTGCTTTCCATCATCTTTGAGGCCAGGATGCTAAAATCTACAACTTTTATGCCTGGCACGGAAGGGGTGAGGCTTTAATAGTAAGCTGTGGGAATAAGATTAACTGAAGTATGAGCAACCTGGAGGCCATTAGTTCACCATTTCTGTTTGCCAATAAAGAGATAGAGGTTCTAGATGTTAGTGAAACAAGGTAGGAGAAGACCCCAGCAACTCACAGGTCACTTTTGAATATTAACAAGTATCAGGGTTTGCGATTTTATTTTAGCCAGGAGAGAAACAACTCTATAAAGTCTCCTGTTATGTATATTAGCTAAAATGACATCTGTGCTCCTGGATCACACACCTTTAGTAACGGTGCCTCATATGCTCCACTAAAGCAAAAATAGAAATTCTCTTCACAGGTGGAGTTATGACACCTGTCCTCCAGGCCTCTAGCAAGTTTACAACAATGCTTATTCTTGTATTAAATCCTCTCTGCTTAAATAGCCAAAGTACTTTCAGATGTTTTCAGCATAGACCTGATTCAAACAGATGGTATTTGAGAAAGAAGCACAATTAAGCAAATTAAATCATCTCTGTGATGAAAATCCATCCTTCCTGGTCATAATGAGAACTGGAAACAGTAATGTGTTGGGAATAGAGATAACCTCAGGAGAAAGGATTTTGACTGGTTAATAAATAAATAAATCACATATAATTATTATTAGGATATAAAATTAAACTTTAATATGAGTAAGTCATTTTTTATAAATTTTTGATTATTTTATTATTGTATAATCAGTACAACTAGTTTAAGAAAGTTTACTTAAAAATATAGTTCACTCCTAATTTGAACCCTGAACCTTGAACCTTGAGCTTTATTGATTTCATTTATATTGGTGTATGTTTGCATTTCATATGGTAATATAATCTACATTTGATTATTTGCCTCTTATATGCTTCTTATGAACTGTGTTTACTATCATAGGGTAAATACCCATAAGGACTTATTCAAAGTACAGAATAAAAATTGAGATTACATAGGAAAAAACCCGCCAGTTTTAGGGAAAAAATATCCTTATCTGTAATGAGAAATCAAACTTATAATTAAGTCCTCTTAGGACTCAAGCATTCAACTCTATACTACATATGTTTGTCTTTACCAATTTTGTGTAGAGGGGTGGAGGGCAAGAATAACATTTTAAAAGGGAGAGCCAGATGTACGGTGATTGAACTAGAATGTTTCTAAAATGGTGGTCTAATGCAAAGGCCCAGGCTGGTGAGTCGTGGTTTTCAGCCTGAGAAATTCAGACAATCCAGAAGTAAAGTACAGACTTCGCTGAAATTTCTCATTTCCAGTTCTTTTTTTGTCAAGGATGCTAAAACCCTGGAATTTGTGCAATCTCCACACACTGTCAAGGTTCATAGAGTTCCATGTTGAATGTTTGAGGGGGACAAGAGAATGTATATTAGCTGTATGGCTTTGCAAATCTACCCTGAGTAGAATTGCTTTTCAGGTTTCAGTGGGATCACAGGTAAACATCTCCCTCAAGGTGCAATTCAGAATCTATTTTCCACATATTCTGAACCCCTCCGTTGCTGATAATTTTAGATTAGAAACAATTATAGTAGCCATAAATTGTGCATTCAAAGACAGTTCTCTGCTATGACTGCAGGATTAGTTTTACCTTTCAGATATAGCAGATAACATGCTATGTTTACATGCTGTTCTATACTATTAATGGCTGATATGATCCTTTTTGGTTCCCCTGGCTCATTTCCTTTTCCATCCTTGTATGATCATCATATATATATATATATATATATCTGAAAGACAGTGAATTCTTTAATATTTGATTACTAAATTAGGTATATGAATACATTGTTTAGGCAAGGAGGAAATTTTATGAGTAATGAATTTGTGCTGTGATATATTTATCAGGCTCACTTCTGCCTTTTTTAATGACTGCTAGAAGCAAAACATTAAAAAAATCAATTATTAGCATATTTCTTGAAATTAAAGAGTAAAAATAATTTTGTATAAATTGAAGTCAAATTTCTATCTAAAACTGTCAGCTCAAAATGTGGGATAATTAGATATTGAAGAAATGAAAATTCTAACACTAAAAGAGAATTTGTACATGATGGATTCAATGATTGCTCCTCTGCCCAAAGCTTCCTTTTCTTTCAGTGATTTCTGACAGCTTAGAGGATAAAGTAAATTTTAATGAGAAAATTACTTCTAAGTGCTTTAGAGGAAACAATGCTTCCTGTTTTCTCATCTCCCTGTGTCCATAGACAGCAGGATATTCTCTGGTTGACTAAGAGAGGTTTAGTAAATAGCCTTTCTCCCCTTCTTGAAACATGGACCGTGCTGGGATTCCCCTTCAGCTGCTGGACACACCATCCTTCCTCTACTCTCTCTGCATGCCATTGTTTTTAATTCCACTTTCCAGCTGAGTCAATTGAGATACACACTATTTTCTGAATGCCCCATGACTTTCCCATGCAGAACTGGCAGGAAAATGTGTGCTGCTCAGTCCACCCTACCTTTGCCTCCTTCCTATGATCATGCTGGAGAAAGAAAGAAAGAAAGAAAGAAAGAAAGAAAGAAAGAAAGAAAGAAAGAAAGAAAGAAAGAAAGAAAGAAAGAGAAGAAAAAAGAAAATTGTAATACTCACTATTCCCATCACCAATAGTGTTTCCAAGCACTTCAAAAAGTAAAATGATATGTTTGAAAGTAAAAACACAGTTGAAATTGTGTCATTCTCTAGGAAGAGCCATACTGCTTAACATACTTTTGTAAACAACATTTATAATAAATGAATAGAGGTTATGGAGGCAATGATTAAATAAATACGTGTAGGTATTAAAGAAAACATTCGTAATGACTTCATTTCTCATTAGATAGTCAAAAGAGTAAAGATACTGAGAAAGAGATATCCAAACATTTTTATTGTATCTTAGCAGTACCCTCTCCCTCATCTCCTGTGTCCCTCTGCTAGACCACTAATAGAGGAAGTCCTCCTCCCCTACTATCAGGTCTCATCAGGGAATGTCTGTATCCTCTTGTTCTGTGCCACATTGTCAGGGGGAGGGGATCAAAGAGCAGGAAATTGAGTTCATGCCAGACACTTCCCCTGCTCCCCTTACTAAGGAATCCCCATGGAGACTGAGCTGACCATGGGCTACATCTAAGCAGGGGGTCTAGGTCCTCTAGGATCCAGACCAACGTGGGCACAGATTTTTATCTCTGTTGGTCTCCTTGTGGAGCTCCTATCCCCTTCAGGTCTTTCTATTTACCTCTTCTTCCATGAGATTCCCAGCACTCTGCACAAAGTTTGGCTATGAGTCTCTGAATCTGCTTTCATACCCTGCTGAGTAGTCTTTCTGAGGCCCTCTGTGGTAGGCCTCTGTCTTATTTGCCCTTCTGAATGAGGATTAAGCATCTTCCCTAGGGTCCTTCTTGTTGCTTTCTCAAGATCCAGCTGTACCACTCCTAGGCATATCTAAGCCTTTTAACTGAGAATAATAATAATTTAATTTAGAACTGGATCCTATAAAGAAAATATACAACAAGCCTATAGCCAACATCAAACTCAATAGAGAAAAACTTAATCCCACTGAAATCAAGAACAAGGCAAGGCTGCCCACTCTCTCCATATCTCAACATAGTACTTGAAGTCCTAGCTAGAGCAATAAGACAAGTAAAGGATACAAATCGGAAAGGAAAATGTCGAAGTTTCACTATTCACAGATGACATAAGGGTATACCTGAGTGATGCTAAAAATTCAACCAGAGAACTCCTTCATCAAAGTGGCTGGATACAAAATTAACTCAAAACAAAACAAAACAAAACAAAACAAAACAAACAAACAAACAAAAAATAGAAGCCCTCCTATATACCCAAGACAAAAAGGCCAAGAAAGAAATCAGGGAAACAACACCCTTCACAATAGCCACTGATAACATAAAGTGACTCTAACCAAGCAGGTGAAAGACCTGTTTGAAAAATAAAAAATAAAAACTTCAAGTCTCTGAAGAAAGAAATTCAAAAAGATATCAGAAGATGGAAAGATCTCCTGTGCTCATGGATCTGTAGCATTAACATAGTGAAAATGGCCATTCTGCCAAAAGCAGTCTACAGATTCAATGCAATTCCCATCAAAATACCAACACAATTCTTTACAGACGTTGAAAGAAATGTTATCAACTTCATATGGAGAAACAAACAAACAAACAAACAAAAAACAGAATTTCCAAAACGATCCTGTACAACAACAGAGCATCTGGAAACATCTCCATCCCTGATCTCAAGCTGTATTACAGAGCAACAGAAATAAAAACTGCATGGCATTGGCATAGAAGCAGAAAGATGGATCAATGAAACTGAGTAGAAGATCCAGAAATAAACCCACACACTTATGAACACTTGATTTTTGACAAAGAATCCAAAACCATTCAATGGACAAAAGACAGCATCTTCAACAAATGGTGCTGGTCCAACTGGTTGTGTACATGGAGGAAAATGAAAATAGATCCAAATTTATCACCCTGCACAAAACTAAAGTCCAAGTAGATGAAAGACTCCAACATAAAACCATATACACTAAATCAGTTAGAAGAAAAATTCAGGAAGAGCTTAGAACTCATTGGAACAGGAGACAACTTCCTGAACAGAACACCAACAGAACAAGCTCTAAGAGCAACAATTGATAAATGGAACTGAAAAGCTTCTGTAAAGCAAAAAACACTACTGTCAGAACAAAATGACAGTCTACAGACTGGGAAAGGATCTTTACCAACACTATGTCTGATATCCAGAATATATAAAGAACTAAAGAAGTCAAAAAGCAATAAATCAAGTAATCCAATTAAAAAATGGAGTATGGAGCTAAACAGAGAATTCTCTGTAGAAAAATATAGAATGGCAGAGAGACACTTAAAGAAATGCTCAACGTCCTTAGGCATTAGAGAGATGCAAATCAAAACGACCCTGGGATTTCACCTTATACCCATGAGAATGGCTGAGACCAAAAACTCAAGCTACAAGACATGCTGGAAAGGGTGTGGAGAAAGAAGAACCCTCCTCCATTGCTGGTGGGAATGTAAGCTTGTACAACAACTTTGGAATTCAATCTGGAGCTTTCTCAGATAATTATGAATATTGCTTCCTCAAGATCCAGCTATTCCACTCCTAGGCATAAATCCAAAAGATGCTCAAGTACACAACAAGGATATTTGCTAAAACATGTTTGTAGCAGCTTTATTCATAATAACCAGAACCTGGGAACAACCCAGATGTCTCTCAGTTGAGGAATGAATACAGAAATTATGGTACTTTTACACAATGGAATACTACTGAGCAATTAAAAACCAGGAAATCAAGAAATTTTGAGGCAAATGGTGAGATCTGGAAAAGATCATCCTGGAGAGATCCAAGATGGCTGCCACGAGAGAACACTGTGTCTGATGAGTAGGAGAGCAGAAACAATGCAGCGACTAGGAGACTGAACTCTGGGACCTAAAACGCCAGCATTGTGAGTGCCAGGTGAGCGGAACTCCTACGGTGAGAAAATCAAATGGGAAAACCCTAGGGACACCCAGTTATTACCTGGAAAAATTTCCCGGTGACCAGCGGCCCACAGCTCTGATCTGAATGAGCAGCCCGGCTGGGCGCCGGGACCCGCCATTATAGACTGGATCACACAGTCTTGCGGGCAGTCTCAGGAGGAACCGGGTGCCGTTTTCACTGAACTGCACACTGCAAGCTCACACTGCACCCGGGTTCTGCTTCGACCCCCGGGTGTGCTGCAGGCTCAGACCGGAACCAGATAACCAGATAACCCGATAACCGGATAACCGATAACCGGAACCATCCCAGACTGAGTGGATTGGGGGACCGTTTTGACCAGTCCGCACACTGCGGGGACGTGCACCGAACCCTTCCACCAGCAAAATCTCAGTCAGTGTGTGAGTCCGCCAGCGGGTCCAGGAGGAACCCGAGTTCTGCCTCAACCCACAGGTGTGCAGCCAGAGCGCACCGATCACCAGAACCACCACAGACTGAGAGGATCCAGGGACCATCTTGACCAGACTGCACACTGAGGGCGAAAGCTGCACACATCCACCAGCAAAAACCCCAGTTCCGGTGTCTGTCCAAGGGCCGGACAGAGAAGGCCTCAGGCACCATTTCAGACAGGCCTGCATACAGCAGATGAACACTAACCCAAACCCACTGTGTGTGCCCTAAATATCATCTCAGACCGTGGTGCACAGCCCCTGGCACAGAAGAACGCGCCAAATCTCCATTCCAGGGGAGAGCCCTTAGCAGCAAGCCCAGGGCAGAGTGCACAGTCCCCAGCTGACATCTCAAACCTGGACACTCAGACTCTAGCACAGAGTGAGGAGTAAAGACTCCAGACCAGAGGGGTGACCAGCCTGCAGTGCTCACAGCTTCTAGCACAGAGCTCGAAGCCGGGCACACAGAGCCCACAATAGAGTTCAACTGAGACAACAAGTCCAGGGCTGAGCACAAAACCCCCAGCTGACATCTCAAAAGACTGAGGAGCTAGACCTCCAAACCAGAGGGGTGACCAGCCTGCATTGCTCACAGCTTCTAGCACAGAGCACGAAGCTGGGCACACAGAGCCCACAACAGAGTTCAACTGAGACAAAACACACACCACAAACCACCAGAAATCCCTGATTTCTTGAAGAATACTCCGGACACAAGAGACTGACAATTTCAGAATGAAGGACAGCCTTAAAGCACAAACAGCTCCCTGATTATACATAAACAAATGCCCAGAAATTGGCGAAAGAACTCACCCAACAAAAATCAGGACACCATGGCCCCACCGGAAACACCCAAAAGCAGTGGAGTTTTTAATTCAGCGGAGACACAGGAAAATTATATTAAAGCTTTGATTATGCAGATATTGGGGGAACAAGAGGAGAGACAAAAAGAGGAAACGAACAAGGCCCTCAAAGAAATTCAGAAGAATTTAACTGCCCACATACAGGAACAATTAAAGATAAACAGAGAGGAAACATCCAAAATAGGAGACAAAGTCAATCAGTTGAAGGAAACGATACAAAGCATGAAAACGGAATTAGAATCTATAAAGAAGACAC
>CM053765.1:60521626-60559223 GCA_028658305.1 Pachyuromys duprasi
GACCCTAGTGAGGGAAACAGGGACTGTTTCAGTCAAGATCTTGATGGCTGACTCTTTGACCCTCCCCCATACAAGCTGGGGAGTGACAGACTGGCTAGATCCCAGGGGGGGACATTGCAGCCAGCCCTGAGGAGACAGGATTAGCTGGGGTTGGATGGAAGGGAAGGAGGTCCTCCCCTGTTGGTGGACTTGGAGGGGGCGGGGAGGAGGGAGATGAGGGAGGGAGTGGGAGGGTAGGAGGGAATGAGGGAGGGGGCTATGTCTGGGATTCAAAGTACCTAACCTGTGATTGAGATAAAAATAAATAAATAAATAAATATCATCCTGAGTGAGGTATCCCAGAAGCAGAAAGACACACAATATATATTCACTTATAAGTGGGTACTAGACCTATAAGATAGGATAAACATACTAAAATCTGTACACCTAAAGAAGATAAACAAGAAAGAGGAACTGGGAAAAGATGATCACTCATCACTTAGAAAGACAAATGGGATGGACATTGGAAGTAGGAGAAAACAAGTAACAGGACAGGAGCCTTCCACAGAGGACCTCTGAAAGACCCTACCTAGCAGTGTATCAAAGCAGACCCTGAGACTCACAACCAAACCTTTGGCAAAGTGCGGGGAATCATATGAAAGAAAGGGGGAGTTAGTATGACCTGGAGAGGACATGAGCTCCACAAGGACCAAATATATCAGGGCACAGGGGTCTTTTATGAGACTGTTTCTCATAACCAAGGTCCATGTATGGATATAACCTAGAACCCCTGCTGGGATGTAGCCCATGGTAGCTCAATATCCAACTGGGTACCCTAGAAAGGGGAACAGGGACTATCTGACATGAACTCAATGGCTGGCCCTTTGACAACCCTCCTCAAGGGCAGAACAACCCTCCTAGACCACGGAGGAGAACATTGCAGCCAGTCCTGAAGAGACCTGATAAGCTAAGGTCAGATGGAAAGGGAGGAGGTCCTCCTCTATCAGTGGACTTGGAAAAGGGCAAGAAGGAGATGAGGGAGGGAGAGGGGCATTGGGAGGGAATGAGGGAGGGGTTTATGACTGGGATGCAAATTAAATAACCTTGGATTAATATGAAAAAATAAAAATTATTAAACATAAAGAACTCTATCCTAAAGCCAAAATATTATGAAAATTGTCTTCTGTTTATAGGTATATATATATATATATATATATATATATATATATACTTTATAAGAAAGAAAACAGGACTTGTCTCTCTACTGTTACTGAATTAAATACACACAGAAAAGTGCATGGAAGCGTCACTTACACATTCACATACTGACCCCTGTATTATTTACTTTTCTTGTTCTGACAAAGATCACCTCCCCCTTAGAGGGGAGCAGCCTTACTAGGACATAGAGGAAGACAATGCAGCCAGTCCTGATGAGACCTGATAGATTAAGGTCAAGGAGGACCTCTCCTATCACTGGTCTGGGGAGGGACATTGGAGGAGAGGAGGAGGGATGGTGGGATTGGGAGGTAATGAGGGAGGAGGCTACAGCTGTGATAAAGTGATTAAATTGTAATTAATATAAAAATAAAAATTAAAAAAAGCAACTTAACAGAAGAGAGTAGTTTGGGTTGGGTTTTTTTTTTTTTGCTTTTTTGTTTTATGGAGGTGGTGGTGGTTGTGGTTTTGTTTGTTTGTTGTTTGTTTACCTAACAAATGGGTGCAGTCCACCAGGGTAAGTAAAGAATGGCAATCCAGTGCTTTCTCATAAAACTGAGAACAGTGCTACCTCAAGACCCAGCTATATCATTCCTAGGCATGTATACAAAATATGATAAACTATACAATAAGAACATCTGCTCAATCATCTTCATAGTGGCTTTATTTGTAATAGCTAGAATCTGGAAATAACCTAGATGTCTCTCAACCAAAGAATCGATACAGAAATTGTGGTACATTTACACAATGAAATACTACTCAGCAATTAAAAATAAGGAAATCACGAAAGTTGTAGCCAAATGAATGAAACTAGAAAAGATCATCCTAAGTGAGGTATCCCAGAAGCAGAAAGACAGGCATGGTATATACTCACTTATGAGTGGATATTACCCATATAATACAGCCTAAATATACTAATATCTACAGTCCTAAAGAAGTTAAGCAACAAGGAGGACCCTAGGGAAGATAATTAATTCTCATTCAGAAGGGAATATACAGCAGACACCGGAAGTGGTAGAAGAGAGGAACAGGAGTGGAGCCAACATAGATGTCTTCTAAAAGACTCTACTAAGCTGGGTATCAAAGCAGATGCAGAGACTCTCAGCCAAACTTTGGACAGAGTGCAGGAGTCTTACAAGAAGAAGGTAGATATAAAAGGACCAGGAGGGGATAGGAGCCACACAAGGAGACCAACAAAACCAAAAGAAGAATCCCCCGGGGGGGGGGCGGTTGCAGAGACTGATGAATCAACCAAAGATCATTCATAGAGAGGACCTAGACACCCTGTTCAGTCTCCATGTGGATTACCTAGTAAGGGGAGAAGAGACAGTCTCTGACATGAACTGGGTTGTCTGCTCCTTGGTCACTTCTACCTGGTGGGCCAATCTAGCCAGCCCACAGAGGAAGAGGATCCAGGCAGTCCTTATGGGACCTGATACGCTAGGGTCAGACAACAGGGGAGGAGGACTTCTCCCAGTGGGCTAGGCAAGAGAGATGGGGAGGAAGAGGAAGGGAGGGTGGGACTGGAATGAGATGAGGGAGGGGGCTACAACTGGGATACAAAGTAAACAAATGGTAAATTATAATATTAATGAGGAGGAGGAGAAGAAGAAATATTTGCCATTTGGTGTTTCAGGTGCAAAGTCTGCTAATCTCTGCCATAGAGTATTTAACAACTACATCCTTCTACGTAGGACTCAGTTTACAGACAAGGTGCAAAAGGAGAGTTTACTTCTCCCTTCTTGTTATTCCGTACGTGAGAATGGAAATGATTTCACTTTTCAATAGCATACATTTCTTACATAAAACTTAAACATTTGATATTATATGTTTTTTAATGAAATAACAAGTTAGTTCACCTAAAATAGGAATATTTCCTGTTTTCTATCACACCACTGCATTGTGCTTTGGTACACCTGAGTTTCTAAATAATCACAGCTGTAGAACACAGGATTGTGGCAATTTAAATCTGTCTAAATTTTGTTTCCTTTAAATTAATGACATGGATAGTTGGTATTTACCTCTGTCCTGTTACTCATTTTCGTGAATTCTTCTAACATTTCTAGCTGTAATAATCAAAATTCACATTAGTAACTGAATACCCAGATCAGCAGTTTGCATTATTAGATATAAGTAAAGTCCTGTTGATTAAATACATTATGACTAAAGAGCATGCTGTCATGTCATGTTTATTTTCATCTCCAAGGTGTGTGAACTGCTGAGATGAAATGCTATTTTTTTAACTTGGAAGCCAAATTGACTCCCAAGCAAGAAACACCTCACTCCCTTAAGACAGATAATTACAAGCTTAACCTCACATGAGTTCATTAATGTGCAGTCCAGATCCCATAGCATTCTTATTAGCTTAATACAGCTGTACTTTGGGTAAAAGGTGTTGCACATTGGGTAAACTTGATAATCAGGACTTTTGAATTGTGTGTAAGAGAAATAAAACCAAAGATGTATAAATAATAAGCATCTGTAACAAAAGTACTTATTTTGTCAACTAATATTTTTTTCTTAATAATTCTATACAAAAATCATACACTCACTTTTCAATATATTTCCCATTTAATAAATGTATAACTTTTTCAATCATCTCTCACTTACTGTTTCTACTAAATTTCGTACAAATTCACAAAAAGCTCTCTTCAATATTCAACAGGAGAAATATAGTGTATTTGAGAAATACACTAACAGAATGTAGTTCATTTGTTACACTGATAAGTCTTACAATTAAAATACTTCATCTACCGATGCTATTCTGATGCTCAGTAACCCTATTTGGTAAATAATTTGTATGTACTCTTTAAGAACCTGGTACTTGGTGACTGGAGAGATAGCTCAGTGGTTAATTGTACTTGTTCTTCATCCGAAGGACTAGAGTTTGGTTCCCAGCATTCAAGTTAGGTAGATCACAACTGCTTCTAAAGCCAACTCCAAGAATCTGAGATCACCTCTTGGTCCTCATAAGCACCAACACCCTTGTGACATATACACATGAATGCAGACATAAATAAAAATGATTCATGTTGTAAAACAGAAGAAGCTGATTCTCATCTTCATGATGAACCCTTAAGTATAGGTTTCTAATCTTTAACACAGCAATTAATATACTTTATTATTCTCTTTTAAATGCTTTAACACATAAATTTGACATACATCCCAGGCTTGCATGAGATTTCTTGGTAGTTTAAGATGACATCATGCCTGGACCTAACTGGCTCATTTTCCTGAGTTCTGGAATTACAACTGTGGGTAAGCATGTCTGGATCCTTTTTGTTCTTAGTAATAGCCTGTGTTTCCCTTTAGTGTTAACATTTGGAGGAAAAAAGTATCAAAAAATTACATGATTAACTATAGTTTAATGATGCTAATGTGATATTTACACAGAAGCTTTGAATTCCTCTTCATTTACCTTTCAGTTCCAAATATTGTTAATTTCCTATGTGTGCCTTTGCATGAATTACATCGTTTACACCTTTGAAGAATACTACCCTTACATTATTATTTTTAAACTGTAAACACTCTCTATAACTCTCTTCACAACTCAGCCTGAAAGACTGAGGTACACTACACTTGTTTTTTATAATAGATATAAGTATTATAAAGTGCAAGCAACATTGCTCTAGAAAGAAAATACTTGATATTCAAAGCCTTTTAGGTTCTTCTGAGTGCCCCCGACCCACAACATGATTACAGATTGTTCCAAAGCTGGCACATATCTTAAAAATAGATAGATAGTTAGATAGTTAGATAGATGGATGGATGGATGGACGGATGAATGGATGGACTGACGGATGGACGGACAGATAAGTAGATAGATAGACTGGCAGATAGATAGGTAAATAGGTAAACATCCTGCTGAGTACTTCTAGTGTTGTTTGAATGTGTGTTGTTAAGGAAAAATCACTTGAAATTAAATAAACGGCCAGAGAGCCTGTCCTTGGAGAAGACTGATTCTCCTTTACTTGGCAATCATTGATTGACAGTAACTCATCACCTGGAGGTGGGGCCTTGTGAGATTCCTCTGACCCATGTAAGACTGTCAGCTGTTCTGCTTTTGAAGTCTTGTCTACACAACCATAGTTTTGAGATTTCATGTGTTCACCTTCCCTATCATATGTAAAAGACAGTATATTGTTCATAGCATATGCCCTGGTCCACCGGTTCTTACAGATTTTTGATCCTCTATCCTCTTTTGAATTGTTTCCTTCACTTAGGTTTTCAGGGTTTATTACAGATGCATCAACTCAGGTTGGGGTCCAAATAATCAGTTATTCTCTGCAGTTTGAAAAGAAACAGTTAAACGAGTGAACACACTTCCTACAAAATGCATGATGTTTTTGCCTGCTGTACTTTTTACAGAGGTTAATATCTGAACTACGTATAGAATTACAAAAATTAAAAACCAAAACTCCCTACCAATCAATGGATGTGCTAATAAACTGACGTTTCTTAAAAGAAGAAATGCACATTTTCAGTAATTATTTTTTAGAATGTTCAGTGTCTCTAGCCATAGGGGAAATGAGATTCCATCTTATCTCAGTCACAACAGTTGTCATAAAAGAAACAAATGACAGACAACAAATACTGATAAATATATGGGGGAAAAGAACCATTATCAACTGCTGGTCAGAATGTGTTCTAGTAGAGCCAGTATGGAAACTAGCGTGGAGGTTTCTTAAAAACTAAAAATAAACTATCGCATGGCCAAGCTAAGCCACAATTAAAAGTATATCAGAAGTATCTTATATCCTACCATAATAATTGATGTGCATCCATGATTTACTGCTGCTCTATTCACAATGGCTATGTAATGGAATCAGCCTGGATGCCCATAAACAGATGGATAAATAATGAAAATATGGTAGATTTGCACAATAAATTTTATTCGTCCACAGACAAGAATAATTTTTTCAAAATGTCAGTAAAATGGTTTGATCTGGAAATTTTAATATGAAGTGAGAAACCAGATTTGTGAAAACAGATACTATAAGTTCTTTCTTATGAAGATCTCTGATTTTAATGTTTTTATACATTAAAATGCTGACATTGGTTAGCTAGAATACAATAAAGGAAGTTTTTCATTAATTGGAAATAATAGAATATTAATTGACATGAAAGCAGAAAGGAGGCTATCAGAGGGAAATGGGGGAGGGTGTGTGGAGAAGAGGAAGGAGAAGAGGAGTCAACACAAATAGAATATGTGTGAAAATGGCATAACAATTATTATTTTAAAGGTAACAACTTATATAGCAATTAATTATTTACCTTGGGAAACTGTTGCTATTATTGTTATTATATGATGTCGGAAAAGTTAAAAAAAAAAAAAAGGAAAAGTTAACAAGCAAGATTAATTCCTTAAGAAAAAGCTCTCAGCCAGGAGCATGGGTGCAGGCCTGTAATCCCTGCACCCAGGGAGCAAAGGAAGGCCGATCTCTGTGAGTTCGATGCCAGCCTGGTCTACAAAATGAGTCCAGGACAGCCAAGGCCACACAGAGAAACCTTGTATCAAAACAAACAAACAAACAAACAAACAAACAAACAAACAGCCTGTCAGTTCTAGAGGTTGAAATAGGCTGGATGAAGGCCCCCAAACAGAAGGACTTTCTTGCCGTGCAATTACATGACACATTTCATGGCACAGAAGGACAAAAACAAGAAGTAAATGTATTCTTTAATAACTACTCCAGCTCTACGCACTGGGGCAGAGCCTGTGAGACCACTCACCTTCCAAGTCTACCTCTTAATACAGTTAGATACAGAGTGCATTGGGCCAGACTCAGCTCCTATCTGAGACACACTGCAACTGCAACCCCACACTGAGCCAGTCAGGGAACCTGTGCATGCACACTATGCTCTTGAACCCCTCTAGCACCCCACCTATCTTTATGCCCCACCATTCCAAGCACCTGCTCGTGCTTGCCCCCTGGCCTGCAAAGCTTGCTCTCATGCATGTTCCTGTGCATGCACACATGTGTCTGTGACTTTCTTTCCTTAGCTGAGTCTATATCACCATCCCTATTCTCAAACCCTGAACTTACTCCAGTCTCCAGAGACAGGCAGACCCATTCTGCAGTATACTCTCCAGGAACAAACAGCCAAGGAAATGGGCAACCAGACGGCAAAAGGCCACCAGGAGAACACAACCAACAAAAACCAGGATATCATGGCTTCACTAGCAACCCCAAAATTCAGTGGACATTCTAATGAGTCTGAAACACAGGAAAATGATCTTAAATCTATGCTTATCCAGTTATTAGCGGCATATAAAGAGGAAATGAACAAAGGTCTCAAAGAAATACAGGTGAATACATCCAAACAAATAAAAGCCATCAAGAACAGACAGAAATCCACAATCAAACAGGTGAAACAAATGGTGCAAGACATAAAACAGAATGAGAGTCAATAAAGAAAACACACACTAAGAAATTCCTGGAGATGGAAAACTTTAGCAAAAAGATGAGGAACTACAGAGGTAAGCATCATCAACAGAATACAAGAGACAGAGGAGAGAATCTCAGGCACTACAGATACAATTGCAGAAATTTATACATTTTTCAAAAGAAACATGAAAACAGAAATGTTCCTGCCAGAAAACAGCCAAAAAAATCAAGGACACCATGAAAAGACAAAACCTAAGAATAATAAGAATAGATGAAAAAGAAGATTACAGGCTCCAAGATCCAGAAAATATTTTCAAGAAAATCATAGAAGAAAAATTTCCTAACTCAAAGAGATACTCTTAAAACTACAAGAGGCATACAGAACACCAAATAGACTAGAACAGAAAAGAAATTCCTCCCTCCACATGATAATCAAAACACTAAATCTACAGAACAAAGAAAAAAATATTAAAAGTGGCAGGGGAAGGGCCAAGCAGCATATATAAAAGTAGACCTATCAGAATACACCAAATTTCTCAACAGAGACTATGAAAGACAGATGAGCCTAGGAGGATGTCATGAGGACATTAAGAGACCACAGATGCCAACCCAGCAAAACTTTCAATCAACATAGGTGGAGAAAATGAAATATTCCATGACAAAACTAAATTTAAACAATATCTACACAGCAACCCATCCCTACAGAAGATACTAGAATAAAACCTCCAATCCAATAAATCAGCTACACCCAAGAAAACACAGGATATAGATAATATCACAACAACAACAAAAATCAAAAGAAAACAAGCAACAAGCACATTATGACCATCAACTCCACAATGAAAGGAACTAACAATCATTGGTCACTCTTATCTAACATTAATGGACACAACTCTCCAGTAAAATGACACAGACTAACAGAATGGTTGTGAAAATAAGATCCAACATTCTGCTGCATTCAAGAAACACAACTCTGCAACAAAGATAGATACCACCTCAAAGTAAAGGGTTGGGAAAAGGAATTCCAGGCAAACAGACACAGAAAGCAATTTGGAGTAGGCAGCCTAATATCTAATAAAATAGATTTTTAATCAAAATTAATCAAAAAAGATGGGGAGGGATACTTCATTCATATCAAAACCATCAGGACATCACAATTCTGACCATCTAAGCCCCAAATACAAAGGGCATTTGTAAATGAAACATCATTAAAGCTTAAATCACACATCAACCCCAACACATTAATAGTGGGAGAGGTCAACACTCAACTACCACCAAAGAACAAATCATTGAGACAGAAACTAAATAGAGAAATAATGATTTACGGAGCTCTTAACTCAAGTGGACCTAATGTCTACTGAACTTTTCATCCAAACAAAAAAGAACATCTTCAAAATTTACCAAACAAGTCAGGCACAAACCAAGCCTCAACAGAAACAAGATTAAAATAATCCTTTGTATCATATCAGAGCACTAAAACTAGACCTAAAATTAGACCTCAAAAATAACAGAAATGACAAAAAAACCTACACATGCATGGAAAAGAGACAACTCTCTACTCAACAACAGCAGGGACAGAAAAGAAATAAAGAAAGAAATTAAAAACTTCCTAAAATTCAATGAAAATGAAGGCACAACTTATCAAAACTTATGGGATACAATAAAAGCAGTGCTAAGAGAAAAGTACATATAACTAGGTACCTTCAGAAAGAATTTTGAGACACCTTATTTTTTCACTTGCCAAATTTAGTATTTTATTACAATTTTTTTAATTCTCAAAACTACTTTTTATTAATTTTTTAATATATTACAATTTATTCCCTTTGTACTCCAGCTGTAGCCTACTCCCTCATTTCCTCCCAATCTTACCCTCCCTCCCACCTCTCCTCCCATGCCCCTCTCCAAGTCCACTAATAAAAGAGGTCCTCCTCCCCTTCCATCTGACCCTAGCCTATCAGGTCTCTTCAGGACTGGCTGCATTGTGTTCCTCTATGGCGTGGTAAGGTTGTCCCCCACTCAGGTGGAGGTGATCAGAGAGCCTGTCACTGAGTTCATGTAGAGACAGTCCTTGTTCCCACAGTTCCCCCTGTTTCCCTTACTAAGACACCCATTTGGAGACTGAGCAGCCATAGACTACATTTGTGCAGGGGTATTTGGTTGGATAATCAGTCTCAGAAAAACTCCTGTGTCCAGATTCTTTGGTTCTGTTGTCCTCCTTGTGAAGCTCCAGTCCCCTCCAGGTCTTTCTGTCTCCCCTTCTTTCATATGATTTACTGCACACTGCTCAAAGTTTGGCTATGAGTCTCAGCATCTGCTTGAATACCCTGCTGGGTAGAGTCTTTCAGAGGCCCTCTGTGGTAGGTAGGGTCCTGTCTTGTTTCTTGTTTTCACCCTCTTCCAATGTCTATCCCATTTGCCTTTCTGAATGAGGATTGAGCATCTTACCCAGGATCCTCGTTCTTGCTTAGTTTTTAGACTTACAGTTTTCAGTATGAGTATTTTGTATTATATATCTAATATATACTCATAAGTGAGTATATACCATGTGTGTCTTTGTGTTTCCAGGATACCTCACTCAGGATAATCTTTTCTAGTTCCCACAATTTTTCTACAAGTAATCCAATTAAAAATGAGTACAGAGCTAAACAGATAATTCTTTATAGAGGAATACTGAATAACAGAGAAACACTTAAAGGGATGTTCAACATCCTTAGTCATCAAGGAAACACAAATCAAAATGACCCTGAGATTTTACCTTATATTTATCTTAATGGCTAAGATCAAAAACTCAAGTGACAACACATACTAGAGAGGATGTGGAGAAAGGGGAACCCTCCTCCATTGCTGGTGGGAATGCAAACTTGTGTAACCACCTTGGAAATCAATCTAGTGCTTTCTCAGACAATTAGGAATAGTGCTACCTCAAGATCCAGCTTTATCACTCCTAGGCATATATCCAAAATATGCTCAAGTATATACAACAAGGACATTTGCTCAACCATGTTCATAGCTGATTTATTTGTAATAGCCAGAATCTAGAAACAACCCAGATGTCCCTCAATTGAGAAAAGGATACAGAAATTGAGGTACATTTACACAATGAAATACTACTCAGCAATTAAAAACAAGGAAATCATGAAATGTGTAGGTCTTAACTTCTAAAGACTATCCTCCACAAAAAGTTGCAAATCTAATTGAAATGGGCAATCTCCTCAATAGGTTCCACTTACCAAAGTTGAATCAAGATCAGATAAATAAACTAAATATCTCCATATTCCCTAAGGAAATAGAAAGTCTCCCATTGGAAAAAAAAAAAAAAAGCTCACAGCCAGATGGTTTCATCTCAGAATTTTACCAGACCTTTCAAGAAGAGCTAATATCAATAGGCTTCAAACTATTCCACAAAATAGAAACAGAAGGAACATTCTATGAAGACATAGTCACCATGATACCTAAACTCACAAAGACCCAACAAATAAAGAGAACTTCAGACCAATATCTCTTGTGAATATTGATACAAAAATACTCAACAAAATACTTGCAAACTGAATCCAAGAACACATTAAAGACAGCATCAACCATGACTAAGTAGGCTTCATTCCAGGCATGCAGGGGTGGTTCAATATATGGAAATCTATCAATGGAATCCACCTTATAAACAAACTGAAGAAAAACAACAGCAACATGTGGTCATCTCCTTAGATACTAAAAAAGACAAAATACAACAACTGATCATGTCTAAAGTCTTGGAGAAGAAAGATGTGCTATATAAACACACTTCAGTGGAAAAATAAACAGGCTTAGTGGAGCACATTGTCACCCCAGCATCTGATAGGCAGAAGCAGGAGGATCAGGACCAGAGCCGCACAAGTCCGAGATGAGCCTGGACTACTTAGAGAATTCAAGACCAGCCTGGAATACATGAGAGCCTGTATCCAAAAAAAGAAAAAGAAAATCAGGGTGGAGAGATGGCTCAGCCATTAAGAATACTGGTTGTTCTTCCAGAGGTCCTGAATTCAATTCCCAGCAACCCCATGATGGCTCACAACCATCTGTAAGGGAATCTGATTCCCTCTTCTGGTATAAATGAAAACAGAGCACTCATATTCATAAAATAAATAAATTTTAAAAAAATCATTCACTAGATAGGTAGGTAAATAGATGATAGAGAGATGATAGATAGATGATATGATAAAGAAATTAATAAATTAAAAAATAAACAAGTAACCACAGCCCTGAGCTTCCTGACACAGTCCTTTATAAGGTCATGTCCTCTCCTTTTGAGAACAGTTAGTGCTGCCTATATGTCATGGGTGTGATGCCATCCACCAGAGAACATGGACAGCCTGTCAGTAACCACACCCCCAAAGAAAAATCATTTTCCTTCCCCCACTAGCCACCAACTGCCAACAGTCTTCAGCTAGGTGCAGAGCCTCAGCAGCCCCTCCTACACCCATACTAAAACCTTTACAAATATGTTTTTAAGTGAAATTGAAATAAAATTATATCACTTTCTCCTCCCTTTCCTCTACCCCCAGTGGCTCTCCCTCAAAGCCTTCCCATGCCCCCCTCTTTCAAATTGATCAATTTTTCCTTTGACATATGTGTGTGTATATGTATGTACAAATATATCTAAATACAACCTACTACATGCAAAAAAAAATAAAGTCTTGGAGAGTTCAGGGATACAAGGCACATTCCTAAACATAGTAAAGACAATATACAGAAACCCTATAGCCAACATCAAACTAAATGAAAAGAAATTTAAATCAATCCCACTAAAATGAGGAACAAGTCAAGGTTGCCCACTCTCTCCATATCTCTTCAGCATAGTATTTGAAGTCCTAGCTAGAGCAATAAGACAATTAAAGGAGACCAAGGGGCTACAAATCAGAAAGGAAGAAGTCAAAGTATTACTATTTGCAGATGATAAAAGATATAGTATACACCAGTGACAGCAAAAGTTCTACCAAAGAACTCCTATAGCTGATAAACACTTTCAGCACAGTGGCTGGATACAAAATTAACTCAAAAAATAAAAAATAAAAATAAGATGCCTTCCTGTATACAAAATACAAATGGGTTGAGAAAGAAAAGTGATCTGAGAACTCTTCTGGGGTTGAATTCGGTGACCTGAGAAAGGACCTGATTGTTTCTCACACCATGGGGTTTCCTCTCAACTGGGAAACACAATTGCTGGTGTTTTAGGGCCCAGAATTTTGGTTTGTTATTCCCCTGTGCAGTCACTGCTGTCCTGCTCATCTGACACAGTGTTCTCTTGGTGCCGCCATTTTGGATTCACATTAGGTGACTATTATCAAAAGAATATTTGTGCCTGGTTGATTTTAGAATGTGTCAGAATTTAATTTTTAAGGCTAAATAACATCTCGGTATATATTAATACAAAATTCTGTTATCCTCCATCTGTCAAAAGATGTACTTTGTTTTCAACTTTCAGCTATTGTAAATAATGCTGCCATGGACAGGAAGTATACAAATAGGTTTCCAGATGCTTGTCTTTTGTTTTGTGGAGCACATATGCAGAGGTAGGATTGCAGGCTCTCATGGTAGTTATATTTTTAGTTGTTTAAGTCCCAAGTGCATCCTGTAAAGCAGTATCCAAGATTTCCAAAATCTTATCAATATTTGTCATTGAGTAGCTTCCTTTGGGGGGGGGGAGGTGTGCGTGTGTGTGTGTGTGTGTGTGTGTGTGTGTTGTTGTTGCTGTTGTCTTTGTTGTTTTTCTTTTGATGAAAAATCCCAATGAGTAAGAACTGATATCATACTTTTGGTTTGTGTTTTTCTGGTGATTAATATGTACAAAATCTTTTACTGTGCATTAATAGTTTGGATTATTCTTTAAAGAATTGTCTACTTGTGTGCCTTTCTAGTTTTAGGTATTATTTGTTGTCGTATTTATTGTTACTGTTTTCTGTATGTCCTTTGTATGCTCTGGATACTTCTGTATTATTTGGCATTCAAATATTTCCTCCCATTTCATGAGTTATATTTTAACCGTCTTGATGGAGTTCATTTTTGCACAAAAGAACTTAGCTCCAATGTTGGCTACATTGCCTATGCATTTGAAGCAAAATGCAAAATGTTACTAGTAAATCCACCATTATGAAGCCTTTCTCCTAAGCTATGTTTTTCTTGTGTCTTATGTATCTCACTCTTACATTTAGATATTTAATCCATTTGGGTGAACTTTTATTGGTGTGAAGCATTAACAATTTTATTTTTTTGTTATTTGTTCCTTGTGTCTTTGTGACAGTATTATATTTATTTATTCTTATTTTATGGATATGCATGTTTTATCTTCGTGCATATATTTATGTGCATATCCCATGCCTGGGGAGTCTGGAAGACGGTGTTTGATGCCCAGGAAATGGTTGATAGCCATTATGTTGGTGCTGGGAATTAAACTCTTCTTCTCTAGAAGAAGAGTCAGGTGTTCTTAACCTCTGAGCTATAGTGTCATACTCTTTTGACTGTTGTAGCTTTAAATAAGATCAGTTTTATGGCCTTCCTTCTCTGGCTTGCAGTCTCAGCTGCTCTGGAGGATTTACACTGGATGGGTTAAAAACCTATGATGACAAACTCTGGGCAGAATGCATGGAATTTTATGAAAGAAGGGAGGGATAGAAAGACCGGGAGGGGACAGGTGCTCCAAAAGAAGAACAACAGAGCCAAAAATAACTGGGCTGTGGGGGCCCTGCAGAGACTAATATCTCAACCAAGTACCATGAGTGGAGAGGACTTAAAACCCCTGCTCAGATGGAGCCCATAGACCCCCTGTTAAAGGAAGCCCATTGGCTGCTCATTCTCCAAGTAGGTTGCCTGGTAATGGGAACAGGGAACTCTTTGGCATGAGTTCACTGGCAGGTTCTCTAATCACCTGCCTCTGGGGGGTGCAGCCTTGCTAGGCCACAGAGGAAGACAATGTAACCATTCCTGGTGAGACCTGATAGGCTAGGGTCAGACTGAAGGGGAGGAGGTCCTCCCTATCAGTGGACTGGGGGAGGAGAATAGGGGAAAAAGAGGGAGAAAAGGTGGGATTGGTAGAAGATGAGGGAGGGGGCTACAGCAGGGATACAAAGTAAATAACTTGTAATAAATAATAATAATAATTAAAATAAAAAATAAAATAAGTAAAAAAAAACTGATGAAATGATGACCAGGTGGGTTAAAGTTACTGCCTCAAATAATAAGAGACCCTTGTCTGCAACATCCTCAGTGGGGCACGAAGAAGGGGTCAGCGGAGAGAGCAACTCAAAACTTTCCAAAGCATAAACGATATCAAACCAGAGGGCTATCCATTAAAAATGATGCATCTCAAGCAAAACATAAAAAGAACAACAACAACGAAAGTACTTGAATGAAGACGTGAACGGATTCATGGAATATCTGAAACAGAATTTACAAATGCTTCACAATGGAGAGCTGATAGCAACAGACAGCGAAGAAGTGAGGGAAGGAACTGCACTGGCCTTAAAGAAAAACAATCGACCAAGGAAGACAGCTAAATAGACAAGCAGCAAAGAGAAATGCAATGGCATGTTTCCATTGTGGACAACCTGGCCCTGGAACTGCTGGCTGCCCAGCTGCAGCAGAACCACAGGACGTGGGCACTGGCATTTGTTACCACTGTGGTTCCCTGGAGCTGGAGATCAAGTGCTGAGCCAGCATGGACCCTGCTCTTGGTGACATTTTTTGTGCAAAATGTTTTGTCTGTGAAGAAATGGGACACCTGTCTAGGTCCTTCCCTGATAATGGCAAAAGAGGCTGTGCTGTTGGTGACCGCTGTAAGCTCTGTGGCTCTGTGGAACATTTTAGTGAAGATGACTCTGAAAATCACAATTCAGTTGGTCTCTGTGAGTGAGTCGCTGGGCAAAGGGAATGAAGAAGTTCTGGATGTGCCCAAACCACAGAAATCTAAAACGAAAGTATCCAAAGTTGTTAATTTTTGAGAAGAATTAGTGCTGTTTTTAATTACCATTTCACTGTTACTTTCCAAAATAGGCCTTTAGGGGTTAGAGCTGGGCACCTGTGGATGCAAACCTATATTATAGACATCACTCTGACCTTAGTGGGGCAAGTTGCCTGCATTCTATCAAAGAGCTCGGGGTGATTGTATGCTCTGGACTTGTGTCTTTTTGTGTTTGTCTGTATTTGAAACAGATTCTATGTAGCAAAGGTTGGCCTCACACTACTAAACATGCTTCAGTGTCCTGAGTACTGAGGTTACAAGCAGTGTGCCTAAGAACATGCTTTAACAGATAGAACTTAAGACATTGATAAGTGATTGCATACCTGATTGTGGCAGTCATCTCTATAAATGTAAATTATGAATCAAAACTAACCATCCCAGACAAAGCCCTAGCTTTGAGTTTGTGAATAAATATTTTGTTGTTAATTCAGAGTATCAATTTATTTTAATAGAAATCTTTTTATATGTTGTAAAAAATCTGTAATATTTAGTACTAAATAAAATTGTATCAGCTGTGTGTCAAAAAATAATAAAGTAAAAAGATCAGGTCCTGTGAGATTTTTAACTCTAAGGGTTTTTTTTGTTTGTTTTGGTTTTTTTGGTTCTTTTTTGCTACTTAAGGCTCTATAATATTCCATTTAAGTGTGAGGTTGAAGTTTCCTATTTCCATAAGAACATAGTGCTAAGATTTTCAGAGGTATGCAATTTTAACTCTGTTATAATTATTATCACTGTTTATGATGATGATGACGACGATGTATTTTGTGAAGAAGAATCAGAAATCTTACACATTTTGCCAAGCTGGAACCGTTCTTACTGATCCTGAACCCTTCTCACCTTCATCCTCTCTAAATAAAGTGTATTCATTTTGTAATCTAGAAACTCTTAATATTAATAAGTATATATTTTTCTTCTTTTTAATTTTTTTCTTTTTTCTCTCTCTCTCTCTTACAGCCTCCTCGTGTTTTAGTTTTCTGTTCCTTGAGAATTTCATAGATGTGTTAGTATATAGGCAGCCTAGTAACCTATGATGTCATCATGTGTCTCCCACCAGGTGTGTGGCAGGCGGTGCATGCAGCTGAGAGCTTTGAAAGGGCCGACCTGCTGCTTTGTCTCTCTCTTACCTTCCCCTTTCACTTTCCTCTCCCGCTCTCTCCACCTCGCTTGCTTTCCTGGCGCCTCCCATCATCTGTCTTTCTTTTTCCTCCCTATCTCTCCACCTCCATCCAATAAATTTTTTCCATATATATGTTATATATGTATATATATATATATATGTTTTGTGTGTGGCATCATTCTAAAATAAATACAAAATGCATTCAAAAAATATGATCATATGCACTCCTCTTTCTCTCCCAACTATTTCTGTATCTCATATAATTTAATTTTTTTTCTCCTCAGTGTTCAAGTTTAACGTCTTTTGAGATAAAAATTTAATTTTACTGCTTTCAACTAGTTGCTTAAAAGAGAGATTTTCCTTAAATTGCTTGTTGCTTCCCATAATGCTCTTCTCTACCTTTGGTTGTTCTTACTTTTCTTATCTGATACCCTGTATAATATTTTTACTGGTACATATGTCTTCATATACTAGCATGATGATTTGAGGCAAAGACTACAAAAATAATACTTCTACTACTAATAGGTTTTTTTTGTTATTGTTTGTAGCTTCATGCCTCTTCTGACTGCTGTGTAAAACATAGTTTGGCATGGTTATTTATGTTTTAATTCATATTATATGGTCAAATTATTTGCTCATTTTACGTTCAAAACAATAAGACCTACAATCCTAGTCAGAATTTTAGCAATCTCTTCTTTTTTGTTCAGAAGAAACATAGCTCATGGATTTCAAAATATTTTGTCCATTTAGTTTCTAGAGCATCATTTTAAAGCAAAATCCTACTGAAGGATTGTGGGAGAGGGAGTCACTCTCTTCTGCTGAGTAGCCTCTGGTGACCTTATCAGGCTCCAATGGTTAATTCAAAATTTGTGGTTACTCAGATAGTTCTGGTTAAACTCATTGGCCCACAAAATGAGACACTTAGCAGGAATCATTTAATGCTCAGTAAAAGAATCTGCATTGGGCATGGCTTTAATAAAGACATTGCAAATATTCATGCACACAGCTCAAAATTTTGGGCCATTGCTACACAAATGTGAATGATGAAACAATAGCAATCCAGGTTCCGAGGAAACAACAGACATATTATGTTCTCAAGAATGGAGAAATGAATGTGAATTACTAAAAATATAAACCATTTAATCACTCTGATGTTTATGTATTGTCCTTTTATTGGCATGTTAAATAGGGAGTGTGAGTGCTAGTGCTTGGAAGGCAAGAATAATAATGGCCACTGAGGATTTTGTTCTGCCCTGTGGGGTTTGTGAGTGTTTGAAAGAAATGAAAGCCAATCTGCATTATAATGCCACATATCAGTGGGAAGGAATGTAGCAAAAGAATGTCTGTCCGCCTACTGTAGGACTGAAGACTCTGAGCAGGAGATGAACAAAGTATATGACTGGAATCTAAAACACTTGCCTACTATTTACAACAATTTGTTGTATATATAAAGCCTCTTTTCTATTACAGAAAAGTAGAGATTACACAAATTAACAATAATCAGAGTCATTACTATTTAAGTTTCTTGTTCTTTTTCCCCCAAAGAAAATATACATAAATAGTAAAAACCAATCTGTTAGAAGGCTGTTTTTATTTGTTTTTAAAATTCAATTTACATGTCAGCAGTGTTAGATTCTGGTCTTACATTTCAGATTTTGCTGCTACTAATATGCAAGCTTTTATGGTTTCTGGTCAAATTTCCTTTATTCTGTCAAATATCCTTTAAAAAACTTTTATTTAATGCTTAACTATACTCAGTGATAGCTATCTATCTCAGCCATTTTTCCTTGTCAATTATGAATGTCTTCAGGTCAATCTAGCACAGTAAGTATGTTTCTATGAACAGAATGGTTCTTGAATTACTGAATCTTCAAGTATCTTATTAACACTCCTCCTGATCATAATTTTTCTTAACATACATCAAGACTTAGCATTTTTAGAGTGTCTTCAGTAACTCATTCAGCCCTCGTTGGAGCATGATGAGATAGGTTTTATCACTACAAATGCACGAGTAAACAAAATATCGAGGACTTTAAAAAAAAATGTCAAGAATAAAAGTTTAAAAAAATAGCAGAGGAAGTATTTGAAATCATCTTGCCTTACAAGAAAGAGCATAGTCATGCACCACAACTCTCTTCTCACATAGACCTCATCAGTACAGAGAATCTGTAGAGGTGATCTCAATTAAACCATTCAAATTTTCATCGTGGGAAAAAAGATCATTCAAAGTCTATTCACATGTGATTTTTATTCAGATGCTCAAACTGTGTCACTATTGATACTTACAAAACATGCCCTTATATTATAGGGTAGTATTGTGAAAAACAAAACAAAACAAAACAAAAACAAAAAACAAGGTAAACCAAGAGCACCTATAAATTAAGAAATGTAATTTCCAGGAACTTCATGATGCAGTTTCTGAGAGGTTGCCACCACAATGCATAAGACTTTGCTGTGATGCAATCGGTTTTGGTTTGCCCATGCTCTTGAGAATAAAAACATTTTCTCAATTTGAAATGAACAATTTAAAGCTCCAGCATCCTTTGCGAGTTGTACCTTGGAAAATCAGAATTATAGAATAAAGTGACACTCTGGTACAGCTGCCTGGTAGAAAATTCCCATAAAGGGTGGAGTTTTCAACTTTAAGATTCTTTAGCAAACAAACAGCAAAACATCCAAACTGCCTTGCCTGAATCACATATGCAGTCATTACACAGCCTCTTGGGCAGAGGAATTACTGGAAACACTGATGCAAAGTTCTGTCAATAACCTTATTTCAGCTTGTACAAAATTAGTACTTTCTTACTGTTGAAAATATAAAGAAGCTTTAAAAAAATCATTAGCCAAACCAGCTAAAAGAAAGAAAGAAAGAAAGAAAGAAAGAAAGAAAGAAAGAAAGAAAAAAAGAAAAGAAAAATGACACAGCTAATAAAATTAAAGATAAAAAAATCTGTTTATAACCATAAACAAATGCTATTTTCAGCCCAAATCGGAAAAACCTCTCCTTACAGTGAAGGGAGACATGTGCAGAGACACATGGGTACTCCATAAGTACCCATGTAAATATGATCGTTAAGGACTCCTGTTCCTAAACAAAACTTTGTACTACCTAATCTGAGGCTAAGAGAATGTCTCATAGGAGGGGACAGAAAGAATAAGAGAAAGAAGATAGAGAGAAAGTCTGTAAAATGGCATCTTCGAGTCAGGGCATGAGTATTGTAACCATAAATTCATAACAGCTATGGATTGAAACAGATGCTTAGACTCACAGCCAAATGTGGTAAGAAGCATAGGAAGTCTTGTGGAGAAGTGGAAGGAGGGACAAAAGGACATGGAGATGCAGGATCTCCACAAGAAGGCCAACAGATCCAACTAACCAGGCTCCAGAGAGGCTTAGGGAGACTGAAGCACCAACTAAGGATCATGTGTAGATTGGACCTAAGCTCTCTCTATAGATGTAGCCTATAGCCAGATCAGGCTTCATGTGGGATTCCTAGTAAGGGAAATGGGGACTTGTTTTGACATGTACTTTGTTGACTGCTTTCTGATCACTCCCTGCTGGTGGGGCTGCCTTGCCAGGCAGGTGAAGAGGACCCAGTCAGTCCTGATGGAACTTAATGAGCTCGGTTGGGTGGGGTGGGCTGACTTCCCTTGTCTGAGGAACAGGGGAGGGGGATGGAGAAAGAGACAGAGAGAGCAGCACAGGGAGGAGAGGATGGACCAGGATGTAAAGTGAATAAATAAATTAATTTTAAAAAGTCAAAAAAGAGCACAAAATACCACAGCCAACCAAAATCACAAATCTGTAATATGAAATATTATATGAGCAGCCCTAACAGAGTATTGAGAGACTCCAACTTCCTTCTGAAACTTTATAGACAAGCTTCCATTGCCTGTATCTCTCTCAGCATTCTTGTCTTCCATGTTCCCACAGACAAGCTTAGTAAACTGTGAGAAATCAGTTTCCCTCTGTACAAACTCCAAACTCCTTCCATAATACCCCCAAGCACAAAATGATCAGGACTGTTAGAGCAATCACTCACTCTGTGGTACCAATTTCTGAAATAGTTTGCCATCTATTGTTGTGATAAAGACATTCCCAAAAGAAACTTTGAGAAGAAATAGTTGATAATATAATAGCTTACATAGTTCATAATAGCTTACAGTCCATCATGAAATGAAGTAAGGGCAGAACCTCAAGGTAGAAACTTTTGAGGTGAATCTGAAGCAAACCATGGAAGAGGGTTGTTACTGCGTTGCTTTCCACATATTGCTCAGCCTACTGTCTTATATAACATAGAACTACCTGTCCAAGTATGGCACTGCCCACAATAGTCTGGGCCCTTTCACATCAATCACTAATAAAAAAAAAAGCCTACAGACTTACCTACAGCCCATTCTGCCAGCCTGATACAAGCATTTTAAATTGAGGATATCTATTTCCAGATGACTCTAGCTTGTGTCAAGTTGTGGAGGAAAATCTTAGCTGATACAGCCAGATTCAAAATGACAAATATTGCATGATTTTTTTTCATATGTATAATATATATTTAAATATATTTTGTGTGTTTATGTGTATTGTGTGTGCGTTTATCTGTATTAAATAATGAAAAAGGGAAACATGAGAGCGGGGAAAAAACTTATAGAGGAAAAGGGAAGAAAAAAGTAATATAATTCACAGGACATAAAAACAGAAAGGAACTCTATTTGGGAGAAGAAAGTGATCAGCAAGAGTATCCAGTGGGTAGTGGAGAGGGTTCTAGGGGAGAATAATAAGTAAGAATAAAGTATGTTATGTACATGTAGAAAACATAATGAAACCCGTTACATTGTACTCTAACCCCCCAAACTAAACAAAGATCTGATTATGGTGGTGTCCACCTTTTATCAATGAACCCAGAAAGCAGACAGGCAGCACTCTGAGAGTTTAAGGCCAGCCTGTTCTGCATAGTGAGTTCTAAGGGCTATGCAGTGAGATACTGCCTCAAAAAATCAAATATGGAAATAACATATTCATTCTTTACAACTTTGTTCATGTGCATGTATGTCCAAGGTGACCACTTGGGGTTGAAAACCTATGTTAGGAGCTCATCCCTGAAAAAACTGATTCTCAGTAGCCACTGGCCACCTGGACCTCTTCATGTAGAAGTGGGATCATGTGGAATTTTCCATGTCTTAATTGTAATGTCAACTGGTATTGTCATTATGCTGGTTTGTTCAGCAACCACATTGTTAAGAATTCATGGGTATTCTGGACTTAACAAGTTTATTTACCCTTCATGATTAGGGGACACATCTGTCATCAGCCATCCTTGGCCTTTGGTTCTTAAAATCTTTCTATCCTGTGATTTCCCCTGCACCTTGTATGTGGAGGTTGTATTTCAGATGTATCAGAAGAGGCTGGGCTAACACCCTATTGCTGAACCTACTATAACACTTTGGACACTGTTGCACTTGCAGGAATCAAGCCTCCTCCTTGAGGACCAGCCCTCATAGAGTAGAAAAGAGCTATCCAGGCTCTCAACAGAGAGGAGCAATTGGTAGCCCTATACAAGTGCAAAGTCTATGACCCACAATGACCAGACAATCAGGATGCTCACAATAGTGCAATAACGGTACTTACTGTTTGGGGTATCTAACAGCTGTTTAATTCTATTTAAGTTCCACTTAACAGGATGAAATTCTGGTATGGTAATTTTACCCAATTACCTGGTACTAGAAGCTTAACCAGTTACCTGGCTATAGAGGTCATAGACCTGACAGGAGAACCTAGTACTGCCAGTTTCCTAAAACAATATATTTTCTGTCTTTTAAACACTTTTCCTTAAGTCCACAAGTAAGTGTAGCTCTTACACACCACCAAAGAAGCTTCTTTTTGCAACAAATAGAGACTATTGAAACATGTGGGAAAAGCAGAGAATATTTTTAATTTTTCAAAAAATAATAAGTGACTTCAGAAATTAACCCAGTTAAATTCTGCAGTAATTGAAATTCCTCTACTAACTGGAGAGTGTAATTTAACTTGACAGAAACCTATCTCTTTTTCTAGTAAAGATTTAAGTTGTTTCCCTATTCATTCCTTTCTGTCTCTGTCTGTCTCTCTTCTTTCTGTCTCTGTCTCTCTCTCTCTCTCTCTCTCTGTGTGTGTGTGTGTGTGTGTGTGTGTGTGTGTGTGTTCCTAGGAACTGAAACTAGAGCCTAAAAAAATCTCATTTCCTTTGGAAATAAGCAATAAGACAATTGTGTCATATAGTAGTTCTATTTGCTGATTCATTGAGAAATCTCCTTATTGCTTTCTGTAATAGATGAAATAATTTTCTTTCTTATGGCTAGTGTGCAGAGAACCTACTTTTCTCTGCATCTTCATGAGCACTCATTGTCTCTGGTCTGTCTGAGACTACCCATTCTTACTGGAGTGAGAGGACATTCCACCGTGATTTTCATCCTCGATAATTAGTGATATTAACGACTCTTGTTTCAAAAGCAAGACTTGAAAAGTTTCTTTGAAGACTCAGTTTTTTCATGTGATGCTTTGCTGGAGGATGGCTTGTGAGAGGGCACATGATGTTTTGCTGTGAGCTCTCTCCTGTGAAGGGCATGACTTTGTCTAGCTGAGAACATCTGTAGGTAGGCTGTGAGGAAAGGAGATATAGAGAGGGCTACACACAGTGAGGTTTTCTTTTTCGGAATGACATTGCAGCCCTGATCTTCATCCTTCTCCACTTGACTTCACAGAGAGCTTCTCAGGGCAATCCAACTGAGTCTGGTTACTTTCACTGACTTGTACTGATTTGGAGTTGGCCTTTGGGCTGGGCGGCTGGTATCCTGAGGACTGAGTTTAGTAATTTCTAAAGACCCATTGATCCTAATGAACAGAAAGTAGATAAAAGAGATCTACAACCTTTTTCCTAATAATCTCCTATCTAAGGTCAGAGAGATGGAAGGGAGGTAAAAGTGTTTAAGAACCCTAAATAAAGTAGTTTGATGAAATTTCTAAGCGTACAAAGACTCTTCAAATGTTGACCATTTCTCTGTGCTCTCTTAGAAAGTGTCTATTTAGGGCTATTGTCCACGCTCTAATGAGACTCTTGAGCTTTCTTTGATTTTAATTTTTTAGAAGTCTATATACATTTTGCATGTCAACATTTATATATATTACATATATAAATTTAAAAATTATCTCCATTCTGGTGATGATATTTTTAGTTATTTCTGGATATTGTTTATATTGATGGTTTACAAATATTTCTTTACTGAGATCATATTATATATGTATATAACGTACTTTGATTGTATTTGCTTCAACATCTCTTCTTCCAACTCCTCTCAAAACCCACCACCACAGCAATTTTGTTTCATGTTCTCTCTCTCTCTCTCTCTCTCTCTCTCTCTCTCTCTCTCTCTCTCTCAACCCAGTGAACCCAATCAGGGATTGCTACTGTTGCTATGCCTGTAGGATCATCCACCTGAGTATGGAACCCTACCAGGTGCCACATCCTGACGGACTCTTTTTCAACAGCCACCAACGGTCAATAACTCCTAAGGTGAGGTTTTGTGAGCCCTTCATACAACCATGTTAAAATTCTGACTGGCTTGATATTGTGCAGCTCCTGTCCAGGAAACCACAGCTACAATGAGTCTATGTGTGCAGCTGCCCTATCTATTCCAGAGAAGGCAGTGGTGCTCTCCAAAATTTTGCTCTTACAAACACTTTGCTCCTACATCCACAACAATACCTGATGCTTGTGGAAAGCAGGGTGTGATATAGGTGTCCAAGTTCGGTCTGAGCACTACACAGTCACTTATTTTCTGTACTTTAGCTAGTTCTGAGTCTCTGTGTTAATTCCTATGCAGTGCGAAAGGAAGCTTACAATAATGAGAGTTGTACTAAACTATGTAAGATAAACATAGTTTATAGTAAATATTTACAGAGCAGTTTGATACTGTCTTCATTTAGAAAACTAACAGAAGTGAGTTCTCCCCTACTGCTTATAAACTTCCAAGACACAGGTTCTTTTACAATTTAATTGTTACTTTTTATATTAACTACAATTTTTCACTTTGTTTCCTAGCTGTAATCCCCTCTCTCATTCCCATCCAATCCCATGCTCCCTCGCTCTTCTTCTCCCATGCCCCTCTCCAAGTCCACTGATAAGGGAGGTCTTCCTCCCCTTCCCTCTGACCCTAGCATATCAAGTCTCATCAGGACTGGCTGCATTGTCTTCCTCTGTGGCCTGGCAAGGCTGCTCCCCCAACAGGGGGAGGTGATCAAAAAGCCAGCCACTGAGTTCATGTCAGAGACAGTCCCTATTCCCATTACAAGGGCACCCACTTGGACACTGAGCTGCTATGGGCTATATTTGTGCAGAGGTTCTAGGTTATCACTGTTCATGGTCCTTGTTTGGAGTGTCACTCTCAGAAAAGACCCCTGGGCCCAGATTTCTGGGTTCTGTTGCTCTCCTTGTGGAGCTCCTGTTCCCTCCAGGTCTTTCTATCTACCCCTTCTTTTGTAAGAGTCCCTGCACTCTGCCCAAAGTTTGGCTATAAGTCTCAACATCTCCTTTGATACCTTGCTGGATAGAGTCTTTCAGAGGCAGTCTGCTGTAGGCTCCTGTCCTGTTCCCTGTTTTCTCCCTCTTCTGATGTCTGTCCCATTTTCCTTTCTGAGTGAGGATTGGTCATCATACCCAGGGTCATCCTTCTTGTTTAGTTTCCTGAGGTGTACAGATTTTAGTATGTTTATCCTGTACTATATGTCTAATATCCACTTATAAGTGAGCATATACCATGTGTGTCTTTCTGCTTCTGGGATACCTCACTCAGGATGATCTTTTGTAGATCACCCCGTTTGTCTGCAAATTTCATGATTTCCTTGTTTTTAATTGCTGGGTAGTATTCCACTGTGTAAATGTATCAGAATTTCTGTATCCATTCCTCAACTGAGGAGCATCTGGGTTGTTTCTGGGCATCTGGGATGAATAAGGCTGCTACAAACATGGTTGAGCAAATGTCCTTGTTGTGTACTTGAGCATATTTGGATATATGCTCAGGAGTGGTACAGCTGGATCTTGAGGAAGCACTCTTCTTAATGATGATGAATCTATCATAAATATATGTATATATATATATATATATATATATATATATACATATACACACACAAAATGTTATACACACATATATACATATCTATGACTAAATACATTATTACAACCTTCTCTATCCTTCTAATGTTACTTGTATGTATATAGTCTCAGGTCTGATTAATTGCTTTTGGATAACTAATTGGGGTGTTCTCTGGAAGACTATTTGTCTTACTTTTAGCATTCCCTAGTATGCCACAGTTCTTTGTAAAGAGTTGATGTCCCAGGTTCTTTTTCCCATCTATGTACCATGTCCTTTGGTATTCTCATTGTTCAGATCTTGTGAAGACATCCATGTTATTGAAACTTATGGCTGTATCTTCACTGATTTTTCTAGGACACACAATCTGAGATGTCCTGCTACTCTGGCTATCACAATCTTCTAATCCTTTCCTTCACAAAGCTTCCTGAGCCTTAGGAGCAGGACTTGTGTTGTGGATGTATAAGTTAGCACTAATCACAACGTGATCAAGTGTTCTCCTCATTTTGATCAATTGTGGTCTTCTGTAATAATTTCCAACTGTTGCAAAAGTTTGTTTCTTTGATGAAGGGTAAGAAATATACTTACTTATGGGTAAAAGGTTAAATACTTAGAATGTATTGAGATTTACAAAGTAAATAAGTAATACCTTCATCAAGTTATCTTCAGTGTCACATCTAAAATTTAAAATGGTAAGAGGTATTTAGCCATGAAAACACATAAAGCAAAAAAAAAATGTTGAAAAAGAGAGGGGAGGGTTGGGAACTGCTTTGTGGTTTATTTGTTTTAAAACATATATTTTACTTAGTTTAGTCATTTGATTTACAAGGTGTTTCTGTTTTAAAGAAACAAAAAGAAGTCATTATTAGAAAGATGGAAGTATGGGAGAGGCACAGACCCCCATGAAGACATGTTGGCAAAAACCAGGCACTCCACGGAGGGCACTAGTTGCTTCTCAGAAGGCTGCTCTCCCTGGGCTTTGCTGTTCTTAAAAAATAAATTTAAAAAAATTACAAAAAAACCTGAAATATTTTAGGTTAGGTTCCTTATCATGTTTTAGACAAATGGATACAATTGAGAGAACATACAAAAAAAGAAAACACATTAATATGACAAGAAAAAAATAAAACTAGAACAAAGGCAAATATCTAAACATGAAAGAGAAGAGAGACTTTAAGTTACAAAAATAAATGTGGAAAGGAAATCAATGAAACAGATATTTGGGAACAACTGGGACAGACTCAGAGGAAAAAAAATAAAATCTTTTGGTTTTAAAAGTAAGAGCTACCATCAGGGAGATGCAAATCAAAACAACCCTGGAATTTCACCTTTCTTTCACCCACCAGAATAGCTAAGATCAAAAACTCTACTGCCAATGCATGCTGGAGAGGTTGTGGAGAAAGAGGAACCCTCCTCCATTGCTGGTGGGAATGCAAACTTGTACAACCACTCTGGAAATCAATCTGGCTCTTTCTTAGACAATTAGGAATAGTGATTCCTCAAGACCCAGCTATACCACTCTTAGGCATATATCCAAAAGATGCTCAAGTACAAAACAAGGACATTTGCTCAAGGATGTTCTTAGCTGCTTTATTTGTAATAGCCAGAACCTGGAAACAACCCAGATGTCCCTCACTTGAGGAATGGATACAGAAAATATGGTACTTTTACACGATGGAATACTACTTAGCAATTAAAAAGGAGGAAATCATGAAATTTGCAGGCAAATGGTGGGACCTGGAAAAGATCATCCTAAGTGAGGTATCCCAAAAGCAGAAAGAAACATATGGTATATATTCACTTATATAGACCTATACGATAGGAAAGTTATGCTGAAATCTGTACACCTAGGGAAGATATACAAGAAGGAGGACCCAGGGTGGTATGATCAATGCTCGCTTAGATGAACAAATGGGATGGATATTGAATGGAGGATAAAACAAGCAACAGGACAGGAGCATACCAAAGAGGGCCTCTGAAAGAATCAATATAGCAATGTACCAAAGCAGATATTAAGACTCACAACCAAGCCTTTGGCAGAGGGCAGGAATTAATAATAAAAATAGGGGAAGTTAGTAAGACTTGGGGAGAAGAAGAACCCCACAAAGACCAAACTGAGCAGGGCACAGGGGTCTTTTATGAGACAGTTTCTCCAACCAAGGACCATGTATGGATATGGCCTAGAACCTCCACTCAGATGTGGCCTATGGTAGCTCGGTGTCCAACTGAAGACCCTAGTAAGGGGAACAGGGACTGTTTTTGTCATGAACTCCATGGCTGTCTCTTTGACCCTCCCCCATACACACCAGAGAGTAACAGCCTAGCTAGATCCCAGGGGAGGACATTGTAGCCAACCCTGAGGAAACAAGATGATCTGGGGTCGGATGGAAGGGGAGGAGATCCTCCCCTATAGGTGGACTTGGGGGGGGGGCAGGGAGGAGATGAGGGAGGAATGGGGAGAGTGGGAGGGAATGAGGGAGGGCGTTACACCTGGGATGCAAAGTACCTAACCTGAGATTGATATAAAAATAAATAAATAACATTAAAAAAGTAAGAGCTACAGTCATTATTTATGGAGAGTGAATACAACCCCCCCCCAAAACAAACATTTAAATGTTAAAACTTTAGAATTATATGCTTATAAAGAAAAATTAAGTGAAGAATAAAAGTCTTCCTGACAAAAAGTAAAACATATTAAACATTTTTGGCAACTTTTTTATTTTCACAATTTATTCATTATATATCCTGATTAAAGTTGCTTCCCTCAACTCCTCCCAGGCCCATTCTCCCTTCCTCTTACCCCCATCCCCTTCCCCTAGTTCACTAGAAGGAGGAGTTTTCCACCACTGACATTTGCCCATAGCTTGTCAAGTCTTCATCTGGTCCCTTCCTCCGTGACCTGACAAGGCCTCAACACCAGGGGCCAGTGATCAAAGAGCAGTCAACTGAGTTGATGACAGAGGCAGATCCTGCTTCCCTCACTCAGAGACCCACATGTAAACTGAGCTGTCAATTGGCCACTTCTGAGCAGAGGGTCTAGGTCCTCTCCATGCATGGTCTTCCTTTGGTGAATCGGTCTCTGCAGAAAGCCTGTGTGTAGATCCTTTGGTTTGGCTGGTATCTATGTGGGGTTCCTATCCCCTATATGTCACTCTATTCCCAACCCTCTCTTTCTCCATAAGAGTTCCTGTGCTCTGCCCAAAGTTTGACCCTAAGACTCAACATCTACTTCCATTCCTTGTTGGCTGGATCCTTTTGAAGGACCCTCTGTAGTAGGCTCCCATTCTGTTTTATCTATTCCAACTCTTCTGGTGTCTGTCCTGTTTGCCATTCTGGATGAGATTTAAGCATCTCCCTAGAGTCCTCCTTAGTGTTTAGCTTCTTTAGGTCTGCAGATGGCTATCCTGTATTATATGACTAAAATCCACATATAAGTAAGTGTATACCATACCTGTATTCTGTTTCTGTTACCTCACTCAGGATGATCTTTTGTAATTGCATCCATTTCCTTGCAAAATTCATGATTTCCTTATTTTGTTTTGTTTGGTTTTTTTTTTCTTTTTTTCTTTTTCCTAAAATTTTTATTTTTTATTTTCTTCACAAAATGGCCCTGGGATCAGGGGCTGCCTATTTCATGAACTTTTGACTGAACTCTGATCACTGTTCTCTGATGTTGTAGGCCCCAAGCTATGGAAATAGTGGACTAATGGAGGGGGATCTTCTTGTTTTTAATAGCTGAGTAGAATTCCATTTTTTATGTGTACCACAATTTCTGTATCCATTCCTCCAATGAAAGACATCTAGATTTTTTCCAGATTCTGGCTAGTATGAATAAAGCTGCTGTGAACATAGTTGAACAAATGTCTTTATTGAATGATGAGGCATCTTTTGGGTATATGCCCAGGAAAAGATCTTTACCAACCCTATATCTGACAGAAGGCTAATATCCAGAATATATAAAGAACTCAAGAAATTAGACAACAAACCAAATAATCCAATTTAAAAATGGGGTACAGAGCTAAATAGAGAATTCTCAACAGAGGAATATCAAATGTCAGAGAAAGATTTAAAGAAATGCTCAATGTCCTTAGACATCAGAGAAATGTAAATCAAAACAATTCTGTGATTCCATCTTACACCCATCAGAATGGCTAAGATCAAAAACTCAAGTGACAGTACATGCTGGAGAGGATGTGGATAAAGAGGAACCCTCCTCCATTGCTGGTGGGAGTGCAAACTTGTATAACCACTTTAGAAACCAATCTGGCACTATCTCAAAAAAATGGGAATAGCACTACCTCAAGATCCAGGATATATATATCCTGGGCATATACTCAAAAGATGCCCTACCATTTAATAAGGACATTTTTCCAACTGTGTTCAAATATTTTTTTTCAGAAAGAAGAAAGTTTTAATGTGGTTCAAGAATAACTTAGCTAGTATAACTTGAATCTATGGTTAATATTCATTAATAAAACAATAAAACTTGGTCATGAATGATAATGTCTTGCCTTAGGTAACTTTCTATTGCTGTGGAGATACACCATAACAAAGACAACTTATAACACAGAACATCTAATTGAGGGATTCCTTTACTGTTTCAGAGGATAAATCCATGACCATTATGGTGGGAATTACGACAGCAGGAAGACAGGCATGTTGTTGGAACGAGAGCTAAGAGCTCACATCCTGATCCACAGGTTGGAGGCAGAGACACTGGGAATGGCAGGGCTTTTGAAACCTCAAAGCCAATGCTCAGTGATTCACCTCCTCCAACAAGGCCACATAGCCTCCTCCTTCCTCAGATAGTTTCACTAACTGGGAATCAAGAATTCAAATATATAAACCTATAGGAGTCATTATCATTCAAACTGCCACAACCTCTATGAAGGACTCCATCAAATAAAGTAATTTCTATAGTGATAAGTTTTTATCTATAAAATAGCTGTCTGTGTAAAAGACTCTAGATAAATACACAAACTAATTGTTTAGAGCAGATAGAATTACTGAAAGTTTATGATGAAGAAACCAAAGGTGGGTCTATAAACATGAAAATAAAGGTGTTGGTAAACAAGTCATAAATGTGAGCTTGTAACACTATTTGTGTTTCTAATGGACTTTGTAGATAGATGGCTTAAAGGGAAGCAAAGATTCAATAGAGTGAATAAAACATAATTATGTAAAGACACAAAAGTTTTAAGCATTTTATGACACTGCTGTTAGTAGAACTGTTATGGCATACTTATTTAGACAACATATAATATTAGAAGTGACTCACCCCTTGCCAGGTACAAAGTGTCCTCAGAAAAATGGGGACATTCTGCTAGACAACTGGAAGGATGATTATATGGAAGTTTGACTATCAAAAGCCATTCTCTGGGATCAAAATGGACAATATATAAAAATAAGAAGACTGTTCAGTTTAAAATTTCTTCCTAAGTCAAAGCTCAATTGAAGTAGTATAAAATTACCTTTAATGATTTCTTCCTGTACCCACAAATAACCTGCTAGCTGTGAATCCCAGCTCAGATCTTGGTGTATCTGAACATGGGGCTACTAAGAGAAATGGGGAAGAAAGCTTTCCTGAAAATGAAAAAGAAAGAGCTGCCACTTCATAAGCTTAGAGCAATAGACTTCTTGTGACTGTATAATATTATATAACAGGAAAATATTTTCTTTCAGAATGTTTTGATTTCAATTATACGAGAAAACAGTTGGTATGCATTTTGGAAAGTGTGTCAAAGCAACAAAAACCTCTTAATAACAGGAGTGGTCTAGCTGGAAATTGCTTGACAAAGTGAAACATTTCAATGATGGCAGCCTTCCTGAGGCAGAATTCAGCTATTGTTAAAATAGAGAGAATTTATCTTTTAATAATTCCAGTCCATTTAAGCTGTATTTTCTGATTTTAACAATAAATGGTAGTGTGTTGAATTAATACTACTTAAAAAGAATATTTCTTATCTTTTCATTGTATTTTTGAGTAAGGAACACTTACCACAGTTAAATTGGTGAATTATAGAAATTAGTATTTTTCCATTCCAGAATTCACACACATTTTGGTGTGAATTCAAGATACTTCAGAGCAGCATGAAATTAAATCCTTAGTAATGGAAGACTACTTCAAAATGGTGGGGGATCCAGAAAAAAAGATAGGGGTGAACAAATTGCATGAAACACCAACTTGGAACAAATTGGATAAAATAATTTATTAAACAATCAGTGTGATAGCTCAGGGATGTCATCTTGTAAAAAGGTAACTTTGGTAGGAATAAAATGTACCAAATATATCTTGGTTTTTATGAACTTCCTGAAGGCTTTAATACAAAGTCCTATTTAAGAACTTTAAAATCTACCTCTAACACTAAGCTAGTAAATATGTAGATGTACAAACAAGATATTGAGCAGGAAAACAAATGTTTTAAGGACTTACCTATAAATTAAAGACCTTTATTCACTTAAACATCAATTTTTACTGTGTTTTCTTCCTTAGAAAGTGTGATGATGAGGTGATCACAGCTTAGTAATGGAGGGTGATAGTGAACAGTTTATTTTCTTAAGGCACTAATCCATGCTATTGAACCCAATTGCTCATGGATGGTGAATTCATGGACCCAGGAGAAGAACTTACTGTCATTTTCCTAAACCAGTGTAATTTTTAAGTGAATTATAAATACCTACCATTATATCCACAAGTAGATTTAGTTCTTAACCCTTATCAAAGAAGGTTTTTTTGTTTTTTGTTTGTTTGTTTGTTTTATTTTTATTTTTTATCAGCAGACCAACCATTACAGAAACCAAAAACTGGTCAAAATACAGAGAACTCCTGTGCATGGGATGCCTGTGATACATTTACAAGGTAGCTTCTCCATCTAAAGCCCAAGAAATCTGTGAAAGATTTTAAGAGTCAGTGGAACAAGAAGTCTGCTTCATAATCGTGTTTTCTAGCTATGATGGGGAAGTTGCACCCATGAAATCTTAACAACATGGTTGCCTCAGTAAGAGCAAAACATTGACAACACCAGTTGCCATGGCAGTATGGGAGAGAGAAATTTCACAGGGCCCCACCAGCAGTTGAAGAGCTATAGGAAGTTAATCAATTCTAAGAGAAGACTAGAGACCTTTTCCAGGGGCTAAGTGACCTAAATCATTATCCAATCCCAAGCAGCATCCCTAAGCACAAATGCAAAGCAGACAGACAAAAAAAGACAATCTTACAAGTTGCATTTGTATATTTATATGCATATGTATGACAATTATTAAAGAAGAAAGGATCATCAACTTGAGAGGTATGGGAAGAAACAGCAGAAATATGAGCGGGAAGAGGGAGAAGTAGAAATGAGATAAATATAGTTCTTATGTATGAAATTATCAAAGCAAATATTAAAATTAACTAAGTGGGGCACAGAAAGGTCTATGGAGTCTGAAGCTCCAACCAAGGACCATGCATGGACTGGACCCAGGTCATCAACATATATGCAGCCAATGGGCAGCTCAGGCTTCCTGTGGGGCAGCTAGTGAGGGGAGCAGAGGATGTCTCTGACATGGACTGTGTTGCCCGCTTTCTGATCACTAACCCCTGATAGGACTGTTCTGGCAGGCCACAGGGAAGAAGATAAATTCAGTCCTCATTCGACTAGATGAATTTGGGTGTGTGTATGGTGGGGGGACTTCCCTATTGCAAGGAAAAAGGAGGGAAGGTGGAAATGAGAGGAGAGGAGGAAAGGCCTATGACTGAGATTGTTAGTTTATGAGTTGTTGGATTGGCATCATGGTCGGTGGTTTTCAGCATTTACACGGGGTCAAACCTGCATTGTAGGGAAAAGATAATGATTCTTACTGAATGTCAGGTTGGGAAATATAGAAAGATAGTTGATTTAATTTTAAGGAAGCTCTTGAATTCAAAAGAATATTTTGCCAAATTTAAGAAGTATATTTATATTTCAAAGAGATAAAATTCCTCAAGGGACTTTTGTTTCCAGAACATTCTAAATCCTAAATCCTAACCTAAAATTAAGAAATGTAATTTGAAAAGAAAATAGAAAAAAAAGTTTCTGTTTATGGTCTTGTGCCCTTTTACTTGTTACATTTATACTTATTCATATTTTCTAAATAGTACATTTAAAGCAAAGAAGATATACATGAAACAACACTGTACAGAAACTGCACAGATAGGCCCAACTGCTCAACAGCCTGGCCTCATTTCTCAGCTTCACAGGTAACCAGCTAGAAGGCACTTTATGAAAATAGTGTATTACTTGCCTCCCTGGGTTATTAAAATGGGGATTAAATAAGATAATGGATTTAATCACATATCAAAATATACTTTATATTTAATAACTGCTTGGTAACTGTTGGTAAAATTATTATCATTTCATAGTATGATCTAATGGTTACACATATAAGAAAACCATTAACTTGCTCACTGGCATCACAAATATTTTTTAATCTTACTGCAAATTATGGGTAAAAGTTTGCCAAACACATAATAGGGATATTGCTCTATAAGACATATGTGTAGAAAAATAACACGGTAATGTGGCGGCCTCATTTTCAGCTCTTTTCCTTTCATAAGCCTTTTGAAACAAGCTTGAGGCTAAAATCTCTAGTGGTACGCTCTTCTTTCTCTATGATCTTCCCAAGACAGGAGAATTACTTCTTTTGTCATGAATGCCATCTAAATACTAATTATCATCAAAGTTTTTCTAAAACAAATCTTTGTTTTATACTCTAGAGTCAATATTTAACACTCTTATGATTAACTGGTATCAATATCTACCTGAAAGCTAGAAAAAGAAATTTGGCAACCCTCTGCTATTCTTCAGGATCTTTTATTCAGGAAGCCATATTGATGCCTCATACTTTCTGTAGAATTGTATCTCTGACATTGTTGTCTTTTGTTGTGATCCACATTGATGACTTTTGTGTTTTCCTCCAATGTTTTCATAAGGAAACTTTTCTTTATCCTCTATCAATAACTATCATATTGTGTCATATTCTTGCTGAAAACTCTCCTGTAGCTTTATTATAGTTAGGTTTTGAATCATTAAAAAGAAAAAACCATTTTTTTCTTATACCCAATTTTTCAAACATATTTCTCCTTTAAAAAAGTTCATGCTTGAGATTGGATCCAAGATGGCTGCCAGGAGAGGACACTGTGTCTGAGGAGTAGGACAGCAGTAACAACGCAGCAACCAGGAGACTGAACTCTGGGACCTAAAACACCAGCATTTGTGATTGTCAGGTGAGCAGAATTCCTACAGTGAGGAAATCAACTGGGAAAATCCTAGGGACATCCAATTATTCCCCAGGAAAACTCCAGGTGACCAGCGGTGCACAGCCCTGATCTGAACCAGCAGCCACCCTGGGCACCAAATGCCGCATTCCAGAGTGGGTCACACAGTCTACGGGCCAGAGTGAGAAGGCCCCAGGTACCATTTTGACGGGCCTGCATATCGTGGGCACACAACACTCTGCTCCGCCAGCAACCACCTCAGTCCCTGTGTGTGTCTACAGACTGAGAAGGCCCTGCCATTTCAGACAGGTGCATACAGAAGGCGCACAATGCTCAGCAAGGCCTGCAACTACTCCAGACCATGTGTGTGCATCCACGGCCAGTCTGAGAAGGCCGCAGAATCTATTCCCCAGACAGGGCTGCATCGGGTGGGCACACTCCCTGTGGAGGCACTAGCCGCCACCCTGGACCAGGACACACAGTATCAGGTCCAGACTGAGGTGCACCCAAATACCATCTCTGACCATGGTACACAGCCCCTGGCCCAAAAGCAGGAGGCAAGCCTCCAGTCCAGAGGAAAACCCTTAGCAGCAAGCCCAGGTCTAACGGAGCATGGAGCCTCCAGACTAGAGCAGTGCCCCCAGCTGACATCTCAAACCGGGACACTCAGCCTCTGGCACAGAGTGAGGAGCCAAGCCTCCAGACCAGAGAGGTGAACAGCCTGCGGTGCTCACAGCTTTTAGCACAGAGCACAGAGCCGGACACACAGATCCCAAAACAGAGTTCAACTGAGCAACAACACACACTATCAAACCACTGGAACGCCCTGATCTTCTTGAAGAATACTCCTGACACAAGAGATTGACAGTTCCAGTCTGAAGTTCAGCCTTAAAGCACAAACAGCTCTTTGATTATATATAAAGAAATGGCCAAAGGTAGACATAAGAACTCACCCAACACAAATCAGGACACCATGGCCCTACCAGAAACATCTAAAAGCAATAGAGATTTTAATTCAGTGGAGACACAGGAAAATTATGTTAAAGCTATGATTATGTAGATCTTAGAGGAACAAAAAGAGGGACAAAAAGAAGAAATGAACAAGGCCCTCAAAGAAATTCAGAAGAATTTAAGTGCCCACATAGAGGAACAATTAAAGATATACAGAGAGGAAACAAACAAACAAACAAAAAGAGCCACAATCAATCAGATGAAGGAAACAATACAAAGCATGAAAACAGAATTAGAATCTATAATGAAGACACAAACGGAGAATAACCTGGAACTGGAGAACTTACAGAAAAGATCACAAAGGTAACCATCACCACAAAGGTAAGCATCACCAATAGAATACAAGAGATGGGAGAGAGAATCTCGGGAGCTGAAGATAAGCTGGTTGAAATGGATTCCTCACTCAAGGAAAAAGTTAAATCAGAAAAGTCCCAAACACAAAACATCCAAGGAATCAAGGATGCCATGAAAAGACAAAACCTAAGAATAATTGGAATAGATGAAAAAGAAGACTCCAGGCTCCAAGGACCAGAAAATATTTTTAAGAAAATCATAGAAGAAAATTTTCCCATCTTAAAAAAAAGAATTGTCCATAAACATAAGCCTACAGAACACCAAATAGACTAGACCAGAAAAGAAATACCTCTCATCACATCATAGCCAAAACACTAAACATACAAAACAAAGAAAAAATATTAAAGGCAGCAAGGGAAAAGGGTCAAGTAACATATGAAGGTAGACCAATCAGAATCACACTAGACTTCTCATCAGAAACTATGAAAGCCAGAAGGGCCTGGGCAGAAGTCATGCACTCTTTAAGGGAATGCCAACCAAGACTATTAAACCCAGCAAAGCTTTCAATCAACATAGATGGAGAAAACAAAATTTTCCATGACAAAACAAAATTCATGCTATACCTACACAGCAACCCAGTGCTACAGAATGTACTAGAAGGAAAACTTCAGTCCAACGAAAACAACTACACCAACGAAAAGGATACAGATAATTTCCCAATGACAACAACAACAACAAAAGCAATGAATCACAGTAAGACCCACACACTTATGAAAACTTGATTTTTGACAAAGAAGACAAAACCATTCCATGGAAAAAAGACAGCATCTTCAACAAATGGTGACGGTCCAACTGGATATCTGTATGCAGAAAAATGAAAATAGATCCATATTTATCACCTTGCACAAACCTAAAGTCCAAGTGGATCAAATACCTCAACATAAAACCAGACACACTAACCGGTTAGAAGAAAAAGTGGGGAAGACCCTAGAACTCATTGGCACAGGAGATTACTTCCCAAATAGAACACCAACAGCACAGACTCTAAGATCAACAATAAATAAATGGGACCTCATGAAACTGAAAAGCTTCTGTAAAGCAAAAGATACTGTCATCAAAACAAAACGATAGCCTACAGACTGGGAAAGGATCATTACCAATCCTACTTCTGACAGAGGGCTATTATCCAGTATATACAAAGAACTCAAGAAGTTAAAAATCAAGAAATCAAGTAATCCAATTTA
>CM053765.1:60566906-60601881 GCA_028658305.1 Pachyuromys duprasi
AACAGAATAGTGGATCAATGGAACCGAATAGAAGACCCAGAAATGAACCCACACACCTATGGAAACTTGATTTTTGACAAAGAAGACAAAACCATTCAATAGAAAAAGGACAGCATCTTCAACAAATGGTGCTGGTCCAACTGGATAGCTGTATGCAGAAAAATGAAAATAGATCCATATTTATCACCTTGCACAAAGCTAAAGTCCAAGTGGATCAAAGACCTCAACATAAAACAAGACACACTAAACCGGTTAGAAGAAAATGTGGGGAAGACCCTAGAACTCATTGGCACAGGAGACTACTTCCTAAATAGAACACCAACAGCACAGGCTCTAAGATCAACAATCAATAAGTGGGACCTCATGAAGCTGAAAAGCTTCTGTAAAGCTAAGGACACTGTCACTGGAACGAAAGAACAGCCTACAGACTGGGAAAGGATCATTACCAATCCTACCAATGACAGAGGGCTAATATCCAATATATATAAAGAATTCAAGAAGTTAAAAAGCAAGAAATCAAGTAATCCACATAAAAAGTGGGCTATGGAGCTAAAAAGAACTGACTGTAAAGGATTATAGAATGGCAGAAAAACACTTAAAGAAATGCCCAACGTCCCTAGCCATCATGGAGATGCAAATCAAAACGACCCTGAGATTCCACCTTACACCCACCAGAATGGTTACGATAAAATACTGTAGTGACAATGCTGGAGAGGTTGTGGAGAAAGAGGAACCCTCCTCCATTGCTGGTGGGAACGCAAACTTGTACAACCACTCTGGAAATCAATTTGGCGCTTACTTAGACAATTAGGAATAGTGATTCCTCAAGACCCAGCTATACCACTCTTAGGCATATATCCAAAAGATGCTCAAGTACACAACAAGGACATTTGCTGAAGTATGTTCGTAGCTGCTTTGTTTGTAAGAGCCAAAACCTGGAAACAACCCAGATGTCCTTCACATGAGGAATGGATATAGAAATTGTGGTACTTTTACACAATGGAATACTATTCAGCAATTAAAAAGGAGGAAATCATGAAATTTGCAGGCAAATGGTGGGACCTGGAAAAGATCATCCTAAGTGGGGTATCCCAAAAGCAGAAAGAAACATATGGTATATACTCATTTATATAGACCTATAGGATAGGAAGGTCATGCTGAAATCTACATACCTAGGGAAGATATTCAAGAAGGAAGACCCAGGTTGGTATGATCAATGCTCATTTAGATGAACTAATTGGAGGGATATTGAACGGAGGATAAAACAAGCAACAGGACAGGTGCATACCAAAAGAGGACCTATGAAAGAATCAGTATAACAATGTATCAAAGCAGATATTAAGACTCACAATTAAGCCCTTGGCAGAGGGCTGGAAGTAATAATAAAAATAGGGGAAGTTAGTAAGTCTTCGGGAGAACAAGAGCTCCACAAAGATCAAACTGAGCAGGGCACAGGGGTCTTATATGAGACAGTTTCTCCAACCAAGGACCATATATGTATATGGCCTAGAACCCCTGCTCAGATGTGGCCCATGATAACTCATTGTCGAACTGAAGACCCTAGTAAGGGAAACAGGGACTGTTTCAGCCTTGAACTTGATGGCTGACTCTTTGACCCTCCGCCATACAAGCCAGGGAGGAACAGCCTGGCTAGATCCCAGGGGAGGACATTGCAGCCAGCCCTGAGGAGACAAGATGATCAGATGGAAGGGGAGGAGATCCTCCCCCGTTGGTGGACTTGGAGGGGGCGGGGAGGAGATGAGGGAGGGTTGGCTAGAGTGGGAGGGAATGAGGGAGGGGTATACGCATGGGATGCAAAAAACCTAACCTGTGATTCATATAAAAATAAATAAATGTATAAAAAAAAATCGTGTACAATAAATAACTTCTGGAATAGTCACCTTATGTGATCTGGGACTGTACTAAAGAGCAATCGTAATAAAAACTGCATGGTGTTGCCATAAAGACGGACAGGTTTACTTGTGAACTTGAATTGGAAACCAAGAGATAAACCTGCACACCTACGAATTTTTGACAAAGATGCCAAAACCATACAATGGAATAAAGATAGCATCTTCAGCAAATGGTGCTGGTATAATTGGATTTCTACATGTAGAAAAATGTAAGTACATCCATACTTATCACCCTGCAAAAAATTAAAATCCAAGTTGGTCAAAGACCTCAACATAAAACCAGACACACTAAGCCTGTTAGAAGAAAAAGTCGGGAAGAGCCTTGAACTCATTGGCACAGGAGACAACTTCCTGAACAGAACACCAACAGAACAGGCTCTAAGATCAACAAACAATAAATGGGACCTCATGAAACTGAATAGCTTCTGTAAAGCAAAAGACACTGTCATCAGAACAAAACAACAGCTTACAGACTGGGAAAGGATCTTCATCAACTCTATATCTGACAGAGGACTAATATCCAGAATATATATAATGAACTCAAGAAGTTAAACAGCAATAAATCAAGTAATCCAATTTAAAATGGGGAACAGAGCTAAATAGAGAATTCTCAATAGATGTGTATCAACTGGCAGAGAAACGCTTAAAGAAATACTCAAGGTCCTTAGTCACCCAGGAAATGCAAATCAAAATGACCCTGAGATTTCACCTTACACCCATCAGAATGGCTATAATAAAAAACTCAAGTGACAAAACATGCTGGAGAGGATAAGGAGAAAGAGGAACCCTCCTCCATTGCTGGTGTGAATGCAAACTTGTACAACCACTCTGGAAATCAATCTGGTGCTTTCTCAATTAGGAATAATGCTTCCTCAAGATCCAGCTATACCACTCCTAGGCATATATCCAAAATATGCTCAGGTACACAACAAGGACATTTGTTCAGCCATGTTAGTAGCAGCTTTATTTGTAAGAGCCAGAAGCTAGAAACAACCCAGATGTCCCTCAGTTGAGGAATGGATACAGAAATTGTGGTACATTTACACAATGGAATACCACTCAGCAATTAAAAACAAGGAAATCATGAAATTTGCAGGCAAATGGATGAAACTGGAAAAGATCATCCTGAGTGAAGTATCCCAGAGGCAGAAAGACACACACAGTATATACTCACTTATATGTGGATATTAGACATACAGTATAGGATAATCATACTAAAATCTGTACACCTAAAGAAGCTAAGCAAGAAAAAGGATCCTGGGTAAGATGCTTAATCTTCATTTATAAAGGCAAGTGGGATGGACAGCAGAAGAGGAAGAAAACAGAGAACAGAACAGAAGCCTACCACAGAGGGCCTCTGAAAGACTCTACCCAGCAGTGTATCAAAGCAGATGCTAGTACTCATAGCCAAACTTTGGGCAGAGTGTAGGGAATTTTAGGAAAGAAGGGGGAGATAGAAAGACATAGAGAAGACAGGAGCTCTACAAGGAGAAAAACAGAACCAAGAAATCTGGGCCCAGGGGTCTTTTCTGAGACTGACACTCCAACCAAGGACCATTCACGAAATAACCTAGAACCCCTGCTCATATGTAACCCATGGCATGTAACAGTGAGTTTCTTAGTAATGGGAACAAGGACTGTCTCTGACATGAACTCAGTGGCTGGCTCTTTGACCACCTACCCCTGAGGAGGGGAGCAGCCTTGCCAGGCAACAGAGGAGTACAATGCATCCAGTCCTGATGAGACCTGATAAGCTAGAGTCAGATGGGAAGAGGACCTCCAATATCAGTGGACATGGAGAGGGGCATGGGAGGAAATGAGGGAAGGAAGGTTGTATTGGGAGGGAATGGGAGAGGGGGCTACAGCTGGGATACAATGTGAACAAACTGTAATTAATAAAAAAAAATAGTCAAAACACTAAATCCACAGAACAAAGAAAAATAGTAAAAGCAGCAAGGGAAATATGCCAAGTATTACATAAAGGTGGACCTGTCAAAATCACATCAGACTTCTCAGTAGAAGGCCACATCTGGGATACAAAGTGAATAAACTATAATAAATAAATAAATCAAAAAACAAAAGAAAACAAACAAAAAAGAAATGTTTGACTTCCTTAGCCATTAAGGAAAATGCTTTTAAAAAGTGGACTCACTGTCCCTAGAGGCATTGCACCAATGGCTGCTGTGTCACATAAGTTGGTAGCAGAGAAGAGAGACACTATGTCTATGCTTAGTGTTCTGGCCTATGAATAACTTAATGATTAGTAGCCTAACATTCCCTGAAAAAAAAAAAACACTGAGCCTGAGACGACCATCTGTCCTGCGCCAGGGGACCCAGACTGGGAGCTAACCTGAGGGGACCACCAGTCTCCCTTTACATCTAACCTGGATGGGTTCCCAGGGTGGAGAAGAACAGGATTTGAAGAACAGCAGCTCAACTGCTGACCCTTGGCAGGAGTGTGCTAAAGACAGACAACCCTTTCATGGGGCTGCAGAGGCAGTCTTGGGCAAGGAACAGGGCCAACATAACCACCAGTCGGGAGCCAGGGGCCCAGTCAGGGAGGTAACCTGATGTGATCACCAGTGAAACTCTGCACAGGTATGGGAGAGGCACGGGTGCCTGAGATGTCCCCTCACAGTGCCATCATGCATGGGCAAGGCATAGCATTCCTGAGACCACTCCTGAGATGACCCCATATACTCAGAGACCCTGGGTGTCACCAAGAGAAACAAGTAAGTGGTGGAGAAGTGGAAAAGAAAGAGAAACAGAAGGATGTGGGCACAGTGAAGAGAGGCAGAACTGGAGACTAGTGTAGAGACAACCAACCTGAAGTGAGTAGCTGGTGAGGCCATTTATGAACATGGTTTGGTCCTGGACTGTGTTGCCACTAGGTGCCATGTCTGGGGCTATGGCCCTGCAGCAGCTGTGATCTATTACCATGAAAGGCTAGGTGGATATACTGGTGTGAGCTTTCTCCAGGGGCATGTTGTTCTCTGAAGGCTGTGTAGAACTGGCTTAGTCCCTCACCTGAACATTGTGGGAGAGGTGGCCTTGGGGGCATGATAGTAAGAGAGACGAACCCACCCCTAGACATCTGCAGTACAAGGAAGAGCAGGCCCCACACATTAACCAGGAAGCACAGTAGAACTGGTGTTGGTTGCAGGAGTTGTAAATGAGCCTGCCCCAAGGTTATGAGCATGGGAGAACTGGCCCTGTTACTTGTCTTCCATGTGATGGCATGGAGGATGAGAGAGAAATACCCAAAGTCATTGGGGTGGGAGAGCTGTCCCTGCCCCTCACCTACTGCAGCACTCAGGAGAGTGGACTCTACACTTTCCCTGGGAAGCACAGTACAACTGACCATGGTAATGGGCTAGTTGGACTGAGGCTATGAGCATCGGATATCTGGCTCTGTCACTTGTCTGCTGTGCAGTGACCTGGCCTGGGAGAGTTGCCCTCTCCTTTCCATTGTCACAGCAGGCAGGAGATGTGGCCCGAGATTATCAGAGTGGGAGCAATGGTCCTGCTACTCATCTACTGCATCACTCAAAAGTGCAGGCCCTGAACCTCACCTGGGCAGCACAGTAGATCTGACCCTGATGATGTAGGCACAGATGAGTGAATCCAGAAGGCATGAGAGTTAGAGAATTGGCTTTGCCTCTTGCTGGCAGTGGCATTAGATGGGCCAGCTGGGGAAGGGCAGGAGAGCTTACCCCAGTAGTGTGGGTACAGGAGAGCAGGTGAGCTGATCAACACAGATACCTCTCAGGGCCAGATCCAGGGCTTTGAACTGGTCCATCCCAACATCTAACCCATCGGTGAGTATATGATGGGCTGGTCCTACAGCTCCAAAACATCTCCATGACACTGCAACAACAGGGCATCTAAGAGTAGTTCCAGTGAGGTTCCAGTATTGAGAGTGTAGCAGATGTCAGAGGCCTCCAACCAGCCCAGTGACTCACTGCAAAAAACATATGCAAGCAAAAAAACGTTGACAAAAAGGTATACTGTGAGACACACTGTGACATACTACAGCTTACACAATGATATTTTATAGAATGATTTTTTTTTTCCTCTGTTGGGGGCAGGAAGATTGCAAGGGTGGAGGATATAAGAAGTGAGTCTCGGTTTTACACCAGTGTTTATGGTGCTTCAGAAACCAGAAAACTTGAAGCAGATCAATGAATAATTACAGTAAGTATTATTCTGTGTGTGTAAAGCTTTTTAAGCATAAAAATACAGTGTGGGACACACTGCACTCAGTTTGCAATGCCAACTTCAAGGAACAAATGTGTGATGAAGAAGTGGGAAAGATGGCAGACAAGGTGGAATGTTCCGAGTGGAAAGAGGTGGTACTAGAGAGGCAACAGCAGCAACAGGTGTGGGTAGACAGGGGAGTATGTCATAACTGTGTAGGGTTGGCAGAGTGGTGTGCAGCAGCCTGGAGCTTTCAGTGTCTGTCCTCCAAACCCACTGTGTAGCCATGTTTATGTCTGTGGTTCATACAATAGCTGGGGAATGTACTGGGTCCACGCTGTCACCTGAGGCCATGTTGATGTTTGTGGTCCATGTTACCATTGGAGGCCATGCTGATATCTGTGTTCTGGGTTTGCAGACTGAGGTCATGTTGGTGTCTGTGGTCTGTGCTGCCACCTGACACCATGTTTATGATGTTCATGATTCATTTTAAACACAGAGGACTTACGGATGTCCATGTCTGGGACAGCCAACGGAGGCTATATAGATGTCGTGGTACATGCTCCCCTCCCCCTACCAGGGCCATATTGATGTCCATGGTCTTGCTCTCCTCAGCCAGGGGCCATGTTGATCTCTGTGAGCCATGCTGCAGGTGGAGGTCATGTTAAGGTAGGTGCTCCATGCTGTTGCTGGAGGCTGTGTGGAGTTCTGTTTGTCACCACTGCCACTGGAATCTACGTTGATGTCTGTAGGCTGAGCTATGGCAAGAGCATTGTCAGTGCTCATTTCTATGGCCACTGGAGGCCCTGTTGAGGTTCATGTTCTGAGCTGTTGCCAGAACCACATGTGAACTCATGGTCATGCTGCCATTGACTCTAACAGGTATGACAGCTTCTTTTGCAGTGGTATTATTGACTGCACGCTCAGAGTTGAGTCTGAGAGACAGTGAGGACTTCTGTGACCCCGCCTCCCAACAAAAAGAGGAATAGACTAGACAGGAAACCATTGAAGAAATGTCTTAAAATCGTGGTAGGGATGCTCAAGTGTAGGTCCTCACAGTTGATGGCTTCTGGGGTAGGGGAGTAGGAGACTTGGTTTTTGGTAAGAAACTAGGCACTCAAAGAGTTTGAGCACACTCCAGTGAGTATATGTGAGACCATACTAGACTTGTTGTATTTCTTTTTTCTTTTTTCCTCTTTCTTGTGGGCAGAGGGCAAAAGGTATGAGACCTGGGAGGACTAACGAGTGTGATTCGATGCATGATGTGAAATTCCCAAATAATCAATAAAAATATTATGTTGGGAACAAAAATAAAACAGTAGGTGTTGATCATCAGTCTGGCCTGATAGAGGTAAGAAATGGTACTCAGTGGGCACAAAATTTTGTTCAAATGTCAAGAATCAGTTGAACAAGAAGATAGAATTTTTAAAATGCTGATATAGTGTGTTCTCATAATAAAAATGTTATTAATGTAAAACATCACATACGTTTATTTATTATATTTTAATATTCCATGCATGCAACACTTCAAAGCATTATGTACTTGATAAATAAAATTCTACCTGATTTTTACATAAAATAAAATTATACCTACCCGTAGTGGCCTTTGTAAGCTACCTTGTTTTAAGTGTGTAGCACGTTGTACTTATTATTTCTATTCTGTTTCTCGACTCTTGGTAAGCTATAAAACTTGTGAGAATATATGTGCCTTTGACACCAACCACATGTGTATCCTATGCAATTAATAACATCTTCATTCATTCATTCAACATGCAGTTACAGTACATGCTGGTATTCAGCGTGAAGTCACATGAAATTATCTGTTTCAGAAGCTTTACTGAATTTTACACACAGAAACAAACTGCAATTTGACAAAAATGAAAACAAAAGAAAAACTTGCAAATATGTAACAAGTAAGATGGGAGAGTCCCTTTCACTAGTTTTCTGGTACTGGAGACTCGAGAAGTGTGTGGCTAAAATCAGTTTTAAGAGATAAAAAAAGTTATGAACTTTATGCTATCTTTGTGGAAGCAAAAGAAAAGAAAGAGAAATGTATCCAAGAACTCTTTTAAAAATCAAAAAAGAAAGAAAAAGAAATTAATTACAGTATCAAAGCAGAAAACACATTTGAGGGAGCATATCAAGTTTTCCATTTGTCATCTTAAAGTTGAATATAACTATTAAACATACAGACATAAATGTCAAATTGGTGGTTGAGAATAGCTTTTTGAAAACTATGTGCAACTTTAGAATAAATGCAAATGTATGTATTATCAGCAGAGAAATCGCATGAAAATTATGGATATATAACAATATTATGGGAAGAAACTTTAAGAATGTACCTAATAAGTACAAGACACAGTGAAAAAATTCTGATTGTATTTTCTTGTTTAATAACTATGACATAGGTACTATCTGATCCCATTTTACATATGATAAAGCTGAAACGTAAAGGAAATGAGAGACTCATTCAAAGTCTCGGTCAATAAGTGGAAAGGCTGATTTTTGAGCACAAGATGTCTTTCTACAAATCAACAGTCTCAAGTCACTAAAAGCTGAGAATGAAGACCAACCCAAAATTCATAAAGAGGTGGAAGAGTTGAAGGATTAGATAGAAAAGAAAATCAGGGCACAGTTGTGTCAAAGAAGATACGAATTTGTTTCAAAGTCGGAAGGAGGAGTTATTTATAATTTTATCCCTGAGGGATAACTGAGGGATAAAATGGCATACATATAGCGACCATTACATAAAGCCACAGCTGAACTCAATGCAGAGGTCAGTGGATTGTGGGCAGCTTTGCCCCAATGGCTACACCTTCAGCACAGTTCCTGCATTTATGGTTCAGTGAACATCTTGGTAGAGAAACAGAAAGGCTGTAAGAGCCAGAATACTAGAAGTCTGCTGTGAAACCACCTCTCCTAGAAATAGCTAAGTAAATAAGACCTAAAAATGACAATATCATTAACATACCAACTCAGAAGAGGGAATATCTCATGGGGTCCCACCCCTAGACAAAGAACTATAGGTAACACAATTGCTGTCAAAAGAGACTTGACCTCTCCCAATTTAGGAGAGAATTAGCCTCTCCCAAACATAAGCTCTCCAATTAGTTATCCAATTAGGAGTGGTCAGCCCTGAAACCATATACACAAACAAGAAAACAATACTCAGCAAGTTGTATTCAGTGCACATGCACACACACACACACTCACATATATATGTGAGAATAATAGTAATAGAGGCTCTTAATTTGAGAATGACAGATATAGGGGGGGGGCTTCCTATATAAGGAAGCTTGAAATTTTGGGAAGAAAGGGAGGAGCAATAGATAGGAAAAGGGTGATTAATTATATTGCAATTAAGTATATATATTTTATTTTTCATCATTATTGTTATTTGTTAGAATTTATTCACTTTGTATTCTAGCTGTAGCCCTCTCCCTCGTCTCCTTCCTGTCCAGTCCTTCCTTCCTCCCTCCTTCTCTCCTGCCCCCCCGATTTTGTCCCTCCTCTGGTCCACTGATAGGTGAAATCCTCCACCCCTATTATCTGACACTAGCCTAACAGGTATCATCAGGACTGTCTTGATTCTCTTTCTCTGTGGCCTAGTAAGGCTACCTCTCTAGGGAGAAGTGATCAAAAACCAGCAACCAAGTTCATGCCAGTAACTGCCCCTGCTTACCTTACTAGGAAACCAACATGGAAACTGAGCGACCAATGGGCTACATCTGAGCAGGGTTCTAGAGCTTCTCCATGAGTGGTTTGGTTGCTCTAAAATCAACAATCAATAAATGGGATCTCATGAGACTGAAAGGCTTCTGTAAAGCAAAGGACACTGCCAACAAAACAAAACGACAGCCTACAGTCTGGGGAAAGATCTTCACCAACCCTACATCTGACAGATGGCTAATATCCAGAATATATAAAGAACTCAAGAAGTTAAACACCAACCAACCAAGTAACATAATTTTTAAAAAATGGGGTACAGAGCTAAACAGAGAATTCTCAATAAAGGAATATCGAATGGCAGAGAAACACTGACAGAAACGTTCAATGTCCTTAGTCATCTGGGAAATGCAAATCAAAATGACCCTGAGATTTCACCTTATACCCATCAGAATGGCTAAGATCAAAAACCCTAGGGACAACACATGCTGCAGAGGTTTTGAAGAAAGGGAAACCCTCCTCCATTGCTGATGGGAATGTAAACTTGTACAACCACTTTGGAAATCAGTCTGGTGCTTTCTCAGACAATTATGAATAGTGCTACCTCAAGATCCAGCTATAGCACTCCTGTATCTGAATGATGTTCAACCGTACAAGGTCATTTGCTCAGCTAAGTCCATAGCAACTTTATTCATAATAGCCAGAATCTGGAAACAACTTAGATGTCCCTCAACTGAAGAATGGATACAGAAATTCTGATATATTTACACAATAGAATACAACACAGCGTTTAAAAATAAGGAAACATAAAATCTGCAGACAAATGGATAGAACTAGAAAAGATCATCCTGAGTGAGGTAACCCAGAAGCAGAAAGACACAAATAGTATGTACTCAATTATGAATGGATATTAGCCATATAATATAGGATAAAGATATTAAAATCTCTAGTCTTAAAGAAGTTAAACAAAAAGTAGGATGACCTTAGGAAAGAGGCCTAATCCTCATTCAGTAGGAGAAACAGGATAGACGTCGGAAGTAGGAGTAGATAGGGAAAAGGACAAGAGCCTTCCACATAGGGCTTCTGAAAGACTCTACCCAGTAGGGTATTGAAGGAGATGCTGAGACTCACAGCCAATCTTTGGACAGAGTGCAGGGAATCTTATGAAAGAAGGGGGAGATAGAAAGACCTGGAGGGGACAGGAGCTCCACAATGAGACCAACAGAGTCAAAAAATTCTGGGCTCAGGGGTTCTGCCGAGACCTGTGAATCAACCAAGGAGCATGCATGGAGAGGACCTAGACCCCTTGCTCAGATGTAGCCTATGGGCAGCTCAGTCTCCATATGGATCTTTGAACAAGGGGAGCAGAGTCTGTCTCTGACATGGACCCAGTGGCCAGTTCTTTGATCACCTCCCCCTGGTGAGAAGGCCTAATTAGGCTACAGAGAAAGTGGACCCAGACAGTCCTGATGAGACTTGAGAGGATAGGGTCAGACAGTAGGGGAGGAGGACCTACCCTATTAGAGGACTAGGGGAGGATGTGGGGGGGATGAAGAGGAAGGGAGGGTGGGCCTGGGAGGAGATGAGGGATGAGGTTGCAGCTGGGATACAAAGTGAATAAGTTGTAATAAATAATAATAATAAAGAAAATAATGAAAAAAATAGAGCCTTCTCAAAAAATAAGACAATTAAATAAAATGGTGTACATGGATAGTTTGTCAAATAGACTGGTTAAACCCAGCTGTCACAAAATAAAACAAAAATGACTGAAACATGAAATAAGGATGTAAAGGGTTGGAGTAGCGGTGGACAGAAATGAGAGTCGGACAGGAGAGGGTGGGGATGAGAGTAACCAGGGTTCACTTATGCGAATGTATGAAAATTGTCAAAGAAAAAATTTAATAAATGTCTCAAGAATGAGAAAAGGAAAAGAAGGCTGAAGTGATCACCCAGCAGTAAGGAACACATATTGGATTATAGACAGTCTGGGTTCAGCTCCTGCCTCTGCTCTGAGTGACCCACAGCTGTGTGTAATGGCACCTGGAGGGGACCTGACACCTCTTCTCATCTCTTTATCTACACTCACACACACGCCCGCCGCTCCAGGCACAGAGAGACACAGATACAAACACAGAATTAAAAATAAAATGTGAAATGAGTAAATAAACATGATAATATATTTTGGTAACGGGGAAACAAGAAGAAAGAACAAAACGAAGGATTCAGGTATTCAGTGCTACCTCACCAGGAACTGTATATTCCTGGATCTCTCCATGAAATCCATGGAAATAATTGCAGTAATTGCTATTTTATGAGTAAATGTCTCAACATATTATTTCAGAATGACATAACTAAAGGGGATCAAATCATCTTTTGAAAGTAGGTGATGAAAACAAGTAAAAAAAATAGTATTTGTAAATTTTAATTTTGTATTCTTGTATGTCAAATTCAGCAAGAATAAAGAGTTGGTAAATATACAAGAGTTGAGTTTTTAAAATTGTGGTTGAATTTTCTCCAGAAAAATGCAGAGATATTAGCAGTGACTGTTTCATCTCTAGCTCCTAGTTCACTTATATTGTTGTGTCAGGGATGCTAAATAAAACTGACTAATCAATCTACAAATCCTATTCTCAGATGCACAGTCACATGCACGTATGTGTGTGTCTATGATCACTCACACACACACACCTATAATATTTGTAAATATACTGGCTACTAATCTGACATCCATAAGCTGTATACAAATGTAAAATACTAATATATGAGACAAAACATGCCTTAGTAACTTCAGAGTAAGCTTTCCTCCTGGAGCATTATGTAACAAACAGACTACATAAACCAATTTTATGAAAACACCTAAAATTACTAAGTATCTCAGTAGAACAAGTATCTACATGTTCTCAGGAAGAAAGAGAATAGCCAGCGACTGCACTTTTAACTGCCAGTGTTCTATTAACTACCTTGTCAGATCATTACTTTGTTCTGAATCTTCTCTTTGAACTTAAGTAGTGGACAATGGAGAATGTCATGCTTCCCATGACCTTGACACTGTCACACAATGATTAATCATCATGAATATAAGCTAAGATCCAGACTTAGGGACCTTATCTTCACCCATGTAAAATGATTAATGGGTTGTATGGCTGAGGTGCACTGTGAAAAATAGATTAAAAGCACCAGAGTTTAAGTCAGTTGTGGAATAAGTCAGCAATATTTTAAGAAAGTAGATAGAAACTTGACCATAGAATTTCTGTGGTTACAAGCTTAAAAAATTTACTAATCTGATCAAACTATATGAGATTGCAAAACATTACAATATTTATGAAATTTGAAATTAAAAAATAACTTCCAAGATTTGTTTTATAATTGATAGCTACTAGCATACTATTATAAAATAATAAACTTCATTATTCTTTAAATCAGATGTTTTCAAATTGAATGGTATCAAGAGTGATCAGGTTATTTAAAAACTGACATTTTCAGGGGCTAGAGAGATGACTCAGTGGTTAAGAGCACCATCTTCTCTTTCAAAGGGCCCAGCTTCAATTTCCAGCACCTACATGGCAGCTCACAACTGCCTGTAAAGCCAGTTTCAAGGGATCTGACACCTTCACACTAATGCACTTAAAATAAATTAAAAAGAAACTGACATTATCAGTCATAAAAACTATAGCCACTTTCTAAGTAACAGGAAAATTAAATCTGGAACATTAAACTAGAAAATGTCTGAAGGATGGACACTGTGGGCCCCTGATACATTTTCCTTTAGGCACTGAATGGGGTGTAATTCTGCCTAGAAATAATGACTAGCAGCTTCAGTTCCTACAACTTTCTACAGAATAATTAGAAAGATGGAATGCTCAAGGCACTGTAAACTTGCCTGATAATTCTACAGGCTAGGAGCAAAAAACATAAGATATTGGCAAGGCCATCGCCCCCACCAAAGGTGTTAGATGAAGATCCTTTCTCATCTCTTTTGTCGTCTTATGGACACAATCATGGCAGTCCTTAGCTTGTGATGTATCATATGTTTCTTGTGAGATAGTGTGCATATGAAAAGAAAGCTGCACTAATGAAATCTCAGCAATATGGTTACCACACAGAACCTAAAACATGACAACAGCTGGCATGCCAATGTAGGTGAAGGAGACCTCACAAGGGCCCACCTACAGGCAGTTAATGTTCCTTGAGAGAGAAAGAATCAGTCTTTTAGAAATGCGTTTCCTGATAGGTTATTCATTCTTAATGGCCAGCTCTAAATACATTTGAGTAACTAACAATAGACTCATCAGATTGTTTTTATATGTATGTAAAATTATTTTATATTATTATATTATTTTTATATCTATATATTACATGTGTATATGTAATACATAGCAATAATAGTTGGAGAAGAATATGTCATGAATTTGAGAGGAAGTGGAAGTGAATAAAAAAAGTTGGAGATGAAGAAAAAGTGGAATTGGTGACAAATCAATAATTATGTAAAAAAATGAAAAAGTAGAAATAAATTTTAAAAAAGAAAAATGTAGGGACAGTCACATTGGAAAGAATAAATAAAAGTATAAATAGATAATTCAGACATATCAAGCTCAAAGTTTTCTGAAAAATGAAGAAAACAATAAAATGAGTGAAAATTCAGTCTCAGAATAGAAAAAGGATGCTTGCATGCTCAAACACTGTACACTAGACAAGGGAATGATTTTAAGTATGTTCAGTAATCACAAAAATTATGTAGCATAACACCAAAGTGTGATTTAAATATTAATTACTACTCTGAAAATATGTATCTTTTAAAGAAAAACACAGATGGCCAACAATGCTTAGTATAAATTGTAGACAAAAGGTTATTGTGTAACAAATGCTGATTTCTGTATTCCCCATATCTGGTTGCAAGCCTTATTCTGAGAATCTCCTGTCTTAAAGGCATATGGCATATAAACCCTGCTCTCTAATGTCTCCTGATATGTAAAAAAAAAAAAAAAAAAAAAAAAAGCTGCCAACTGCTGAGTAGGGGAAAGAATAAGGCTGGACTTTCTGCCAGCCAGGGGAAAAGGAGTTAGAAGAGCAAGTAGGGGGTTCAGTCATGGGCAGAGGTCCAGGAAACACCAGGAGATCTCAGCAGGAAAGCTATAAAGTGAAAGTATCCTGGGACGTAATCTGAGAGAAAAGCAGATTAGCATAGAGGGTTAAGAATGAGCAATAACTGCTCAGTTCTTGTGCTGTAAAGCTTACTATTAAACATAATGGCATCTTAATTATTTATATGATAGCACAGTTAAGAGAAAAACTGAGAAACAAACATAATTGCATAAAAATAATGTAACAATAACTCATCATCACGGTACTCAAAATCATAATGATGTGTAGCCTTATCCCTTTAAGAATGGCAGTTAACAAAGAGTATGATAACAAACATTGGCAAAGATGAGGAAAAACAGGGTCTTTGCTGGTGGGAAGGTAAATTAGTTAAGGTATTGTGAAAACAGCATGGAATTAAACAACAACCTGAAAATAGAACCACAGCATTACCCAGAAATCCAACCATCTTGTGTGCATTCAACGAAAATAAAATAAGCCTACTGTTTACTGCAGCACTTTCAGAAAGTAACACAAAAATATCGTTTAACTGATGAGTTGATAAAAATAATGTCATACATGCACAGAGTGGTATAATACTCAACCACTGCAAAGAATAAACAAACTGTCATTTATGTCAGTCTGAATGAAACTAGGAGTCACTGTTAAGTGAAGGAGCTATGCACAAAAATGTTAGTACCACAGAGCTCAAGTGTGGAATCTAAAGGAGTTTATCACAAACAAATTGAGATTGGAATAGTAATTGCCAAAGTTAATATGGCTAGCAGTAAGAAGCTTTATACTTCACAATGCTGTAAGAAAGGATTTTGAATATTTTAAACCTAAAGAGATCTTAAAGATTGGAAGATATAAGTATTATTATTATTATTATTACTTAAATATTATACAATGAATACATGTGTTAAAATGTTATATGGTTCATATTAAGTATGTACTTTCCATTTTATACCAATTTAAATTATTTTATTTTTTAAAATGTTTTTATTTATTTTACATGTATAAATGTTATGCCTGTGTGTATGCATGTTTATCACATGAAAACATGGTGCCCAGATGTCAGGAAAAGGTGTTGGAACCCCTCCAAATAAAGTTGCAATTGGTTGCAAATCACCATGTGGGTGCTAGGAACCAAACTTCAGTCTTCTGCAAAAGCAACAAGTGCTTTTAACTGCTGAGCCATTTCTCCAGCCCCCTTTTAATTAGTTTTAAAAAAAAGAGAGAAAAGATGTGCAGCTGGTACTTCAATAAAAGAATATATATTCATATATATATATGAATATATATATTTGGTAACAGACTTTAAGTAGCTCTTTTAGCTACCAAAACCTTAAAATGTTTTACAAAATGAACATAGACCTAAGTGTTCTAGACGTGTTACAATTACTACAGAAAACACTATGTTTTACAGGACATCAACAAAATAACTGCTCTTGATCCAGCTTACCAGCAACTCTTGCAACCAGTGATAGCTCTAGAGTGCTGCTCAGGGAAGTGTAGGTCCCTCTCTCCTGAGTGTTGCAACCTGTGAGGGTCATGGACAGTTCTCCCAGTCTCATGACCCTAGGGCCAGCTCTCATGCCTGCCATAGATGGCAAAGGAAGAAGGGAGAGCATGCCTCCCTCATCCACACCACCACACAGCAGACAAGAGTCAGGGTCAAATCTCCCATGCTCAGGCCCTTCAGCCACTCACCCAGAATCTCCACATCCTGGGTCCAGTTTTCCTCTCTCATGACTCCAGGGCCAGCTCTCCCAAGATGGCCAGGTGAGGGCTGAGACCAGTTCTACACAGCCCTCAGACATGAATATGTCACCAGGTGGCAGCCCAAACCAGGAATGTTTGCTTGGCTTTGGTGGTAACAGGTCCCTACTGCTGCAGGGCCATGGACCTAGATATGCCCCCCCACATACCAGTTATAGCACAGGCCAGGGCCCCATCATGGCCACAGGTGGCATTATTGGCTACTCACAACTTGTTCACACTACCCTCCAGTCTCTAGTTCTACTCTGTTCACTGTGCCCACACACTTCTATTTATTTTTCTTTTCCATTTCTGCACCACTTACTTGCTCCTTTTAGTGGCAGCTGGGGTCTATGAGTGTCTAGGGTCATCTTAGGAGTGGTCTCATGACTGACATACCTCCATCACATGGTGCTGGGCAGATATTATCTCAGGCATGGTCTGAGCCTCCCTCCTTCTGCCAAGCTTGTGTGGCACCAAACTACTTGTCATCTCTGGCTAGCTCTTTCTACAGGCCCCATGGCCTAGTGGTTATCTCAAGCACACTCCTTTCCTGGCTTGCCCAAGTCGCCTCATGCGAGGCGCATCTGTTTTGTGCCTACTCCTGCCCAGGCCCGCAGTCCCAGTCAGGGTCCTTGGAGCCTATCTGGTCCTATGTGGCATTGAACTGGTGGTCATATCAGGCTAGCTCCCTGTCCATGCCCCGGGGTTCTGCCTGGAGGAAGGAACCATCTCAGCCTCTTATTTTTCAGAGAGTGTTAGGCTACTAATCATCCAGACTTTTCATAGGTCAGAACGCTGAGTGTAGACATAGACTCTTTCCTCTCTGCCACCTTCTGATGCACACGCACACCTGCAAAGCTTGTAGCGGCAGGATGTTTCTTTTTAAATAGATTATACAGACAATGTTAATAAAGACTTTTACATATGACTAACAGCACTAATTTGGTCAAACGTCTACATGTCTGTAGAAGCCTACCATATATAGAGTGGTATTGTCAGTCTAGCCAAGAGAGCAAGTGGGCTAACTGCAGATCCTTACCTCCCCTATCCTCTAAATCCAATCCCCCAGACTCATCCCCAGCTTTGTAGTAGAATACCTGTTGAGGTTTCATCTCACTCTTTGCCCCATTTCCAGGACTCTAAGCAGATCCTGGTGGAAGACCCCTTTTCCTCCCTCTTATGGAACAATTCACCCACATCCTAGTCCATCCCCATTCTTAAGTGTCAGTTCCTAATACCTAGAAACATATCTGACCCAGAACCAAAAGAAACCACACTTATCAGAACCCTATCAGACAGCACATACCCTAAGAAACAAAGAAGGCAACAGAAAGCAAGGAATAAAACAGCCACCCAAAAAACACAAGATATGGTATTAACACCTAGAACAACAATCTTCCCAAATCCAGATGTCTCAATGCCAGGGTAAAACACAATCAATAATGTCCAAGACAATATGTATCCACTAGAGACCAGCAACCTTACCACAGCAGATTCTGGATAATCCAACATAGATGGAGCACAAAATAAAGAGCTTAAAATAGCCTTTTTGAATAGGATAGAGTTCTCAAAACAAGAAATGGATAAACTCCTTAAAGAAATCTATGAACATACAATGGAATAAAAAAAAAACACTAAAACTGTCCAAAATTATAAAGTGGTAATGGAATCAATAAAGAAAATCAAAGCTAAGGAAAATCTGGAAATGAAGAATTTGGAGACTCACAGAGGAACCACAGGAGGCAAGTTTCATAAATAGAATACAATAGTTGAGAGAATTTCAGGCATTGAACACAAGATAGAAGGAATGGTTGTCTTGGTCAAAGAAAATGTTTAAAAAAATTTTAAAACTGTCCCCAAACATGCAGGAAATTGGGGATACTATGGCAGACCAACTCTAAGAATAACAGAAATAGAGGAAAGAGAAAAAAAAACACACAGGTAAAAGGCACAGAAAATATTTTTATCCTAACGAAGAAGAAGTCTATCAGGGTACAAGAAGCATATGGTACAGTTAGTATACTGAAATAGAAATTCTCTTTGACACATAATAATAAATGCAATAAACAAACAAAAAAAGAAAAAATGTTAAAAGTGGCAAGAGAAAATAACAAAGTAACATACAAAAGCATACTATGAATGACACCTGACTTCTCAATGGAAACTGTTAAACCTAGAAAGGGCCTGGACAAAAGTTCTTTAGTCTTTTAGAGACAACAGATGCCAGACCAGGCTACTATATCCAGCAAAAACTTTCAATCCTAGTAGGTGGAAAAAACAAGACATTCCATAATGAAACCACATTGAGGTAATATCTATCTAAAACTCTATCTCAACATATACACTGAAAAGAAAACTCAACCAAAATAAGTTAGCCACACCTAAGAAAACCCAAAGAATAAAGAATCTCACACCAGCAAATCAAAAGAAGGGAACACACACACACACCATCTTCACCTTCACTATCACCATCACTGGCATCACGGCTACCACAGCAACAACAACAACAGAAAAAAAATAGGAATCAATAAATATTGCTTATTGATATCTCTCAACATAATTGGGCTCAATTACCCAATTAAAAGTCACAGACTAAGAGACTGGTTGTGAAAGTGGGGTCCATTCTACCACTGCATTCAAGAAAAATACTTTATCATCAAGGTTAGATATCAGTTCAGGTTAATGATAAAAATATATACCAAGAAAATGGACCTAAGAAACAAGCTGTTATAGCCATTTAAATATCTGACAAAATAGATTTTAAATTAATCATAAATTTCAGGTAAGGACACTACATACTCATCAAGGGATAAATCCATCAAGAAGTCATTGCAATCCTTAACATTCTATGCATCAAATACAAGGGCACCCAAGTTCATAAAAGGAACATGCCTTGGCTTAAATCACATGCCTACTCTTAGAAAAAGATAGTGGGAGATTTCAGTATCCCACTCTCACCAACAGAAAGGTCATCCGGACAAAAACCAAACAGAAAAATGATGATGCTAGCTGATTTTACAACGCATACTTAATAACAGATATGTATAACAGATATTTACAGAATATGTCACCCCTATATCAGCAGTTCTAGGAAATTTCTCCAAAACTGACCACATACTTGGTCACAAAGCAAGTCTTAGTATATACATGAAAATGGAAATAACACCCTGCCTCTTATCGTACCACCACAGATTAAAGTTGTATTCCAACAACAACTGAAAAACACAAAAAGCCTAAAAACTGATGGAAACTGAACAACTCTCTACTGAAATGTCTTAGTTTGGGTTTTACTTCTGTGAAGAGACACCATGGTACTCTTATAAAGAAAAGCTTTTAATTGGGTTGTCTTATAGTTTCAGAGGTTCAATCCATTATCACCATGGTGGGAAGCACAACAGTGTGCAGGCAGACATGGTGCTGGAGGAGCTCAGAGGTCCACATCTTGATTGGCAGGCAAGAGGAGAGTGTGTCTCTGGATGTAGTTTGAGCATAGAAGACTGCAAAGCCAACTCCTGCAGTGACACACTTCCTCCAACTAGACCAAGCCTACTCCAACAAGGCCACACTTCCTACTAATGACATTCCCTATTGGCCAAGCATTCAGACACATGAATCTATGTGGATCATCCCTGACTGAACCACCACATGAACAACAACTGCTTCAAAACATAAAAAAAAAAAATTAAAGGCTTTCTAGAATGAGAATGAATATGCATACCCAGACTTATAGGAAACAATAAAGGAGGTTCTAAGAGGCGCATTCATAACACTAAGTGGCTACATTTTAAAATGAAATGGAGAGATCTCATACTAGCAACTTAAGTGCACACATGATAGCTCTACAGCAAAAACAAACAAGCACATCCAAGAAGAGTAAATGGCAAAAAATAATCAAACTCAGGTCTGAAATCAGTAAAATGGAAACAAAGAGAATAATACAAAAACTCAAAGAAATAAAGAGTTGGTTCTTTGAGAAAATCAACAAAATAGATAAACCCTCAGCCAAACCAAATTGAAGAAGGAGAGACAATATCCAAACTGAAAAAAAAAATCAGAAATGAAGTAGGGCAGGACATAATGACAGGCACCAAGGGACTTCTAATAATCATAAGGGCATACTCTAAAAATTTGTATCCTGCCAAACTGGAAAATCTAAAAGAATTGCTAATTTTCTCAACTTGCCAAAGTTGAATCAAGATTAGATAAAAAATTTAATTAGACTTATAACCCCCAGTGAAATAGAAGTAGTCATTAAAAGTCTCCCAACCAAAAATATCTCAAGGCCCGTTGGCTTTAGCAAATCAAAATGACTTTAAGATTCTGTCTTATACCCATCAGTATGGCTAAGATTAATGATATAAGTGACAGCTTATGATATTTAGGATGTGGAACAAGGGGAACACTCCTTCATTGCTGATGGGAGTATAAACTTGTACAGCTGCTATGGAAATCAATATGGTAGTTCCTTAGAAAACTGGAAATCAATCTACCTTAAGACCAAGCTATACGACTTGGACAAATACCAAAAGGACACTCAGTTCTACCACAAAGACCTTTGTTCAATCTTTATTTATAATAGCAACTGAAATCTAAAGGTCCTTCAACTGAAGAATACAATAAAGATATTTTTAAAATGATACCATGAAAATTGCAGGTAAATGAACAAATCTAGATAGAAATCATCCTGAGTGAGGTAACCCAGACACAGAAACACAGTATGGTGTATACCCACATATAAGTGAATGTCACTTGTAAAGTAAAAGACAATCATGCTATAATGTATAGACCTAGAGAGACTAAGTAACAAGGAGAGCTCAAGGGAGAATGCATGTATCTCCCTGGAAAGAGGAAATAGAATATATTTTCAGGTGAGCTCGGGAAAAGTGTGAGTGGGAACAGAAGGAATGACAGGGAGGGATAGAGATTGTATAAGAGATATGGGTGGGGCTCTTGGGGGAAGGGTGATGTAGAAGCAACGCAGTAGAAAATTTTTGGATTCTATGAGTGTGACCCTAGCAAAGACATTTAGCAATGGGGAATATGGAGCCTTAACTCGCTACATTTGTAGCAAGGACTTTCAGTACCTGGGGTACCCACTCACTCACGAAACCTTCAAACTACAGTTTGTCCTGCCTGAGAGATGTTCTGGAGAAATAAAAGCTCAGAACTTGTCAGAGTAGGCAACCCATGCTTATTCTAACTTTAGATACATGCCACAGAATGATTCATTCCTGATCCTGATTGGTTAGCTAGGAACAAGAGGCTGGATACCCCTGAGACCTAGGATAGAACCAAATATGAATGACAAAAAAAAATCAATGATATGATTACCAATGATATTCTGCTATACTTATAAATCCATGCCTGGCCCAATCATCATTAGAGAGGCTTCATCTAGCAACTGATGAAAGAAGATACACAGACGCAGAGCTCAGAAAACCATGCAGAAGAGGGAAAGAACGGTAGGAGCCAGAGAGGTTAAGGACAGCAGGAAAACATGGTCCACAATGTCAACTAAGCAGGCTCACAGATACTGAAGTGGCAGTCATGGAGCCTGCATGGATCTGTGCTATGTCTTCTGCATGTATGTTATGGTTGTTGAGCTTGAGCTTAACAGTGGGGGTGGGGGTGTCTCTGACTCTTTTGCTTGTTCTTGGGACCCTTTTCCTCTTACTGGTTGCTTTGTCCTGCCTTGATATGAGAGGTTTCGCCTAGTCTTTTTACATCTTGTAATTCTGTGTTGGCTTGATAACTCTGGGAGGCCTGCTGTTTTCTGAAAGGAAAAAAAGTGGGTCTAGGGGAGAGGGGGAGGTATAAGTGGAAGCTGGGAGGAGTAGATGGAGTGAAAACTGTGTTCAGCACCTATTGTATGGGAAAAAATTAAAAAAAGAAAGAAGTTAAATTCTTTCTAAAATTGAATGAAAATGAATACAGAACATACTCAAACTTAGAGGAAATAATGAAGTGGTTCTGAAAGGCAAGTTCATGGCACTACCTCTCTATATAACTGAGATAGAGAGAAAGAGCTTATACTAGCAATTTAACAGTTCTGAGGTGTCTAGAACAACAGAAAAAGAAACCACACTTAAAAATAGAAAACTGCAGAAGATAAACAATGGAAACTGAAAAGCTTCTCTAAAGCAAAGGATACTGTCATCAGAACAAAACGACAGCATACAGACTGGGAAAGGATCTTCACCAACCCTATATCTGACAGGGCTAATATCCAAAATATATAAAGAAGCCAAGAAGTTAAAAAAGCAACACGTCAAGTAATCCAATTTAAAAATGGAGTACTGAGCTAAACAAAGACTTCTCAATAGAGGAGTATTGAGTGGCAGAGAAACACTTAAAGAATGCTCAACATCCTTAGTCATTAGGGAGAGGCAAATCAAAATGACCCTGAGATTTCTGATGTGTGTAAACACATCAGAATGGCTAAAATCAAAACTCAAGTGACAACCCAGGCTGGAGAGGATGTGGAGAAAGGCGAACCCTCCTCGGTTGCTGGGGGGAATGTAAGTTTGTACAACTACTTTGGAAATCAATCTGGCACTTTCTTAGACAATTAGGAATAGTGCTACCTAAAGATCAAGCTACAGCACTCCTAGAAATATATCCAAAATATGTTCAAGTATACAACAAGGACATTTGTTCAACCATGTTCATAGCAGCTTTATTTGTAATAGCAAGAAGCTGGAAACAACCCAGATGTCCCTCAGTTGAGGAATGGATATAGAAATTGTGGTACATTTACAAAATGGAATACTACTAAACAATCAAAAACAAGGAACTCATGACATTTGCAGACAAATGGTGGGAACTAGAAAAGATCATCCTGAGTGAAGTATCCCAGAAGCAGAAAGACATACATGGTATATACTCACTTATAAGTGAATATTAGACACACAATATAGGATAAACATACTAAAATCTGTACACTTAAAGAAACTAAGCAAGGAAGACCCTGGATGAGATGCTTAATCCTCAATCAGAAAGGCAAATGGGACAGACATCAAAAGAGGGAGAAAACAGGGAACAGGACGGACAGGAACTTACCACAGAGGGCCTCTGAAAGACTCTACCCAACATGGGAGCAAAGGAGATGTTGAAACTCATAGCCAAACTTTAGGCAGAGTGCAGGGAATCTTATAAAAGAAGGAGGAGAGAGAAAGAACTGGAGAGGATAGGAGCTCCTCGAGGAGAGCAATAGTACCAGGGCACAGGGATCTTTTCTGTGACTGATACTCCAACCAAGGACCATGCATGGAGGTAACCTAGAACGTTCGCACAGATATGGCCCATAGCTGCTCAGTCTTCAAGTGGGTTCCATAGTAATGGGAACAGGGACTGTCTCTCACATGAACTCAGTGGCTGGCTCTTTGATCACCTCCTCCAGATGGGGGAGCAGCCTTACCAGGCCACAGATGAAGACAATGCAGCCAGTCTTGATGAGACCTGATATGCTAGGGTCAGAGGGAAGGGGAGGAGAATTGTCCCCTATCAGTGGATTTTGGGAGGGGCAAGGGATGAGAAGAGGGATGGAGGGTGCAATTGAAGGGGATGAGGGAGGGGGCTACAGCTGGAATGTAAAGTGAATAAACTGTAATTAATAAAAATGATAAACAATGGCTAAAATCAGTACAATAGAAACAATAACAAACCCTCAACGAAATGTAAAGTTGATTCTTTGAGACAATAAAACTGACAAACACTTATCTAGTAACTAAAAGGTATAGAGCAAAGATCCAAATTAACAAAGCAAGAAATGAGAAGGGAGATATAACAACAATCACGAGGAAAGTCAGAGAATCGCAAAGGCACACTTTTAAAAATCACACTCCACAAGATTGGACACTCTAGAAGAAATGGATAATTTCTTATAAGTACCATTTACCAAATTTAAATCAAGGTCACATAAGCAATTTAAACAAACCTATAACCAACAGTGAAATCCAACAGCTCTTCATGATAAAAGTCCTGGAGAGATTAGGGATACAAGTAACATATCTCAAATAAAGGCAGTTTACAGAAGGCCCATAGACAACATCAAATTAAATGGAGAAAAACTTAAAGCAGTTCCACTAAAATCAAGAACAAGACAAGGCTATCCACTCTCAACCTAACTATTCAATGTAGTGTTTGGAGTCTCAGCTAAAGCAAGATCAAGGGGATATAATATGGAAAGGAAGAAGTCAAAGTTTCTTTATTTTCGCATGACATGATAGTATACATACGTTTATCCAAAAATTCTACCAGAAAACTCCCAAAGCTGATAAACACATTAAGTAGAGTAACTAAATACAAGATTTTCTCACAGAAACCAATAGACCATATGGGGTGGAGGATGGAGAGATGGCTCAACAGTTAAGAGGACTGGGTGCTCTTCCAGAGGATCTGGGTTCAATTCCCAGCACCCATGTTGCAGCTCACTACTTTCTGTCACACCAGTTCCAGGGGATCAGACAGATATGTAGCAAAGCACCAATGCACATTTTTAAAAAGTGAATTGAGAGAGAAATCAGGGAAACAAAGCCTTTCACAATAGTTATCTATGGATAAATCTAAACAAGCTGAAGAAAGAAATTGAAGAAAATATTATAAGGTGGAAATAACTGCCATGCTCATGAATTGTAGAATCAATAAGTAAAAGTGGCAGAAAGCAATCTACAGATTTAATGCAATCCCTGTTAAAATTTCAACATAGTTCTTCACATGTCTTGAAAGGACAACTTGTAGCTTCATATGTAAATACACACATACACACACACACACAAAATAGGATACTTAGAAAAACTCTGAATAATGCAAGAGCTGCTGTAGATATCACTAACCCTGACTTCAAATTATACTACAAAGCAGTAGGCCAAGGGACACCTTTTTGATGATGTTATTTTCATATCAGTCAGGGGCGGAGCAGTTGGCAGGTTTTTGTTCATCTTAGCTTGATGCCTGGCTAGGTGGCCAAAGCTATTTTAGGACTAGGTCACATAATAATCAAATCAAATCAAACCCAAACAGCTTGTTGCAGAAAGAGAAAGGCAGACAGAGACCTTCAGACTGCAGGCAGGGAAAGATACCCACACAGCTGCCCTCCACCCCACAACACAGTCAGACCATAGACACACAAACCCTGCCTACTACCGTGCGGCAGAGTGAGGGAGAAGGAAGAAAGACAGAGACCTGCACACCTCCATACCACCCACAGAACTGCCCTCTTGCACATGGCACAGGTGGGCCAAAGACAGCCACTTGCCACCATGCTTGTCACCCAGGTGCCTGACAGGTGTGTGACCAATCTACAGTGGGAGCCACCACATTGTGCAAGTATGAGGTGGCCAGATGGTAGAGAAAGAAGGGGGCAGCTTGGACATTATAAAGAAAGATGGAACTAGAGCCTCAAGAGAGTAGAGGAGAACCTTGTTTTAAGTGGCCAGCCCTGCCACCTGGGGCTATGGTGAGGTCCCAAGCCTACCTCAGCTGAAAGCCATGTCTGGCTTCTTGGCTATGCAATGCAGGGTCTGTGTTGATGTCAGTGGTTCAGACTGCCAGTAGAGAACACAGGGATGTCCTTGGTCTAGGCAGCTGCCAGGGTCTGCATGGATGTCCAGGGGCTATTTAGAACTTGCCAGACCCTCATTGCTTGCAGTGCTCTGGAGAGCTGTTGCCACCTCTCCCTTGTGGTGGCGCTGAGGAGAGAGGGCCCTGCATCTAACCGCTATATCACAGCAGAGCTGACCTTGGTGGTGGGGATGCACATGAGCCAGCCTTGAGGGCAGGAGGGGAGGATGCCCTCCGTCCTCTGACCTGCCTGCCACCTCCTGAAGCAGTCTGGATTGATGGCCCCAGGATCATGAGAGCATGAGAGCTGTTAGCTGGTCCTGCCCTCAGTAGGTTGCAGCACTCAGGAGAGCAGGTTCTGAACATTGCAGGGGCAGCACAGTAGAGACAGTCCTGGTGGAGGGGGCAAGGTGCAGGACAGCTGGCCTTGCTACTCATCTTTTGTGAGGTAGCACGTGTGAGGGGGTGGTTCGAGGTCCGTTTACTTCCTTCCTTGCCAACTCCAGTAGTCAGAAGACCAGGTCCGGAGAGCATGAGAACTGGATTGCTTTCCTGCACCCCTCCCCCAACCACTGACTATAGCATTCAGGAGAGTGAGCCCTGCACCTCTCTCCTTGGCAGCACAGTGGAGCTGATCTTGATGGCAAAGGCACAGAGGAGCCAGTCCCAAGGCTGTGAAAACTGGTCCAGTCCCTTGCAGATGCAGCATTTAAAGAGAATGGACCCAGAACCTTGACTGGGTAGCAGAGTGGAGCTGCTTCTGGAGGCATGAATACAAGTGAGTGGGTCCCCAAGCCATGATAGGAGAACAGTCCTCCAGTAGGTGGCAGCATTAAAGGGGGGAGGGGAAACAAGAGAGCCAGCCCTGAGGTGCCACGCAGCCTGAGCAGTGCTGGAAAGCTTTCCCTGGTGGTGCAGGTAAGAGAGCACCTGAGACAGCACGAACACCCAGGCTCACATCCGGAGCTCAGAGTTGGCCCACCCAAAAATCTAGATCATCTGCGAATAGCTGGGATACATGAAAGGGCCAGTCCTGCTCTTCCAAAGCTACAGGTTCTCCATGACACAAGGCGACACCTGATAAGTGGGAAGAGTCCCAGGAAAGAGCCAATGTTGATGGTGTAACAGAAGTCAGAGACCTCAAACCAGATCAATGACCCATTTCAGTGAATGTTGCCAAGTGAAGATGTGTGGACAGAGGGATATACTGTGGAATGCATTGTGACACATTACCGATTCCATGATGAGATGTTTTCTATGCTTTGTTTGTGTGTTTTTTTTTCTTATTGGGTGGGGTGTTGCAAGAGTAAAGGGTGGTTATGAATGGACAAGAAGATGAGTGCATGATGTGAAATACACACAAAAACGATCAATAAAAATTTTAAAACACAGTTTTCACACACACACACACACACACACACAACCAGAAATTTTGATCATTAGAATAGAATTGAAGTCCCAAACATAAATCCACATACCTACAGCATCTTTAACAAATACTTTTGATCAAACTGAATGGTTGCATGCAGAAGAATTGAAATCGATCCATACTTATCACACACACACACAACCAGAAATTTTGATCATTAGAATAGAATTGAAGTCCCAAACATAAATCCACACACCTACAGCATCTTTAACAAATACTTTTGATCAAACTGAATGGTTGCATGCAGAAGAATCGAAATCGATCCATACTTACCACACTGCACAAAACCGAACTCCAAATGTCTCAAAGACCTCAGCATAAAACTGGGTACATTAAGCTTGATAGAAGATATAATGCAGGATAGCCTTGAACTCACTTGTCACAGAAAAAGTCTTCCTGAAGAGAAGACTAATATAAAGCAGGCATGACGAACAAAGGGACCACATGAAACCGAGAAGCTTCTTGAGAGTCAAAGGACATTATCATTTAGACAAAGCAGCAGCCTGTTGAATGGGAAAAGAGTTTTATTAACATCCAATAGAGGTTCATATCCAAATTATATAAATAAAGAGAACACATGAAAATAACAAATAACACAATTTTAAAATAGGCTACAGATCCAAACAGATAATTCTTAAAAGGAGAAACTCAAATAAGTAAGAATCACTTAAAGAAATGTTCAGCATCCTTAGCCATCAGGAAAATACAAATCAAAACTATTTTGAGATATCATCTTACACTCCTGAAAATGTCTAGGCCAATAAAACAGTGATAGCTTATTCTTGGAGAATGTGGAACAAGGGGAAAGCTCATCCATTGCTTGTGGGAGTGCAAATTTGAACAGGCACTGTGGAAGTCAGTGTGGTTCTTCAGGAAAATGAGAATCGATCTACCTCAAGATGCAGCTGTAGTACTCTTGAGCATATAACCACAGAATGTTTCTTCTTACTACGTAGAGACCTCGTCCCCCATGCTAGTATCTTTGCTGCAGGCAGGTACTCTTCATGTTACCAAAATAGAATGTAAGCACCAACCAAGCCACAAACCCTTTGATCTACCAAGGTGTCTTTCCTGCAAGATATTTTAGTTCAGTGGTGGAACAAAGCTTGTGGTAATAACCAACCAATATCTAATTTTGCTGAAGGCCCACTCCGTGAGATAGAACCCATATTTGACATTGCTTGGGTGGCCAAGAATCTGAGACCAGATATCCCAGGGACCTAGGATAAAATCAAACACTACAGTTCAAAACATAAAAATTTAAAAGTAGTAATAAAATTCATTTAATGACATTTGGCTATGCTCACAGACGAGTGCCTTGCTCAACCATCATCAGAGAAGTATCTTCCTGACACATGGGACCAAAAAGAGAGAATGCACAGCCAGGTGCTATGCAGAGGATGAAAATCCTTGCAACAACCAGCCCCAAAGTAGATGTCTCTATTAAATCATTCCCCTCAAGGGTTAGAGAATCCCACAAAAGAGAGAGTGGAAAGAAAGTAAGAGCCAGAGGAATGGAGAATACAAAGAAATTTCTAAATCAACAGGCACAATGCATATATGAAAACCACAGAGAATGAGACAGCATGTGTAAGTCTAATCCAGATGAGGTCCTAGAGCTGGAAGGAAGAATGGACACATGCCTCATCCCTAACCTAGAAGCTAGGTGTAACCCAGCTTAACCACTTGCAAATGAAAAATTTAGTTTCCTCCAAGAGAGTCTTACTGGGAAAACAAATTACTCTTAATGGTAGCCTGCATGCCCAGCAGGAGATGACCAACAGAAAACAAACTCTGTGGATTCTTTCTAGGTCCATTGTCTCATAATGTGGTGCCAGGGCTTTCCTTTATTTTTCCCCCTTTTTTATTTTACCCTGTTTGGGTTTTTTATTTTAATTTTATTTATATTTTTTTCTCTCTTTTTACCCCTCATGTCCTTTGCATATATTTTATGCCTTCCAGTGTTTTTAAAGGATTCCTTAGTTTGCAAACAAGTGGGATTCTACATCTATATTTGTTTTTTGGATTTTCTTAAGATATTTTTCTTATGTTTGTTTGTTGGCTGGTTTTGTCCTACTGTGATGTGTTTGTTTTTGTTTCATCTCATATATTTTAATTGTTCTTTCTTTGAAGCTTGTTTACTTTCTAATGAGAGGCAGTGAGGGGTGGATCTGGATGGGAGGAGAAGGAAGGAGGAACTGGGAGGATAGAGGAGAGGAAACCACAATCAGAATATATTATCTGAGGAAAAAAATTATTTTCAACAAAAGAAAAAGTAAGATGAGAATGTATCAAGTATAGACTATGAAAGGTGGCACCATGCTTCTTATACATTATTTTTTTTCTCCAAATTAAAACTGTTTAAGTCTGCATGTCACACACCCTAAAGTTGACACAGTTAAATTGCATGGAAAACATGGAAAAGAATTTTGGCAGCTATTTATACCAGCGACATTTATCTATTTTGTGCAGCAACGATACTAAACAGATGACCCAAACTAAAGAGAAAGAACAGTGGAGCCCAAAAGTGGATTATTCACCCAAGACAACTGCCATCAGTGATATTTACCAACATTTGCTCACATGTGACAAAGGGCTCCTGAAAGCCCCCATTGTTAATGGTTCACACCACATTCGGGGAGTAAAGTTGAGCTGTTTCAGTAATTTGACTACAGTTATGGACAGAAAGTGAAAAGAATTAATAATAAAATAACCCACCTGGCCCAAACAGCCATATCTAGAGACAGTAAAAGTGTGTGCGTGGGGGGAGGGGAGGGTTCTGGCTGGCAGTGGCAGCTTTGAGCTAAAAGGTTCAAAAAGCTACTGTAAAAGGAATGCAATCTTTATTGGGCAAATTTGCTCAAAAGAGAAGAAAATGGTCAGCAGAAAAACATACTATTCTTCAGCAAATCTATGTCTAATAGCCTTGTTAGGAATGTTGATGCCTTTGGAATTTCCTGAAGAGTTTGACCACATAGCAAAGTACTAACTAAAACTCTCAGCACACAATTTTTTTCACCTATATTTAAACGCATAACAAAATGATATGAGTAAACATAAGGCAAAGTTTGTTAGCATGAAATGATGTAATTATTCATTTAATCACATTTTCACAAATAAATGTTAGAATTATGTGTAATTTGGTAAACGATGTTTTTATCAAAACAGAGGCATTTCTTTCCTTGTTTATCACAAGAGTCTTTCCAGTAAGTCATACCAGAGGTCTCCTTCAATCAAAATATATCAGGTGCACATACTCTTTGGTGTGTTCCATTGTTTGTGTTATGGTGATATTCTTCCGCATAAGCAGATAAATGTGAGTTTTGAGAAGGTAAAAAAAATTCATTACTTAATCATTTAATTACTACATAAGACAGTATGCTGAATTAGGCATCTAAGGATCGCCAAGTGTCATCTCTAAACAAATACCCAGTTTCCAACACATTGCCAGATATAATTTGGAGATTTGGTCTTACAATTTTCCAAAACATGGGCTCATCTGTGTAACAATTTCATTCCTAACTGCACACAGTTCTCTTCAGTAAGTAGAGCTCATGCCATTCCCATAGAAACTGTCAAAATCAAGGAAGAATCTTTCCAAAGAGCCGAGATACCTCTACACTGGTAAACACACACAGTAATGACATGAATAATGATGGAGGTGTGACTACAATAATATTATAAACAAAGCTGTATGCCAGACACTGTGCACAAGTGCTTTATATAGATTTACTTTTCAAAAGACTCTTAGCAACAGTTTCCATTTTTCTTGTTTTCTGTGATGAAAAAAATGAAACTTAGCCAATAACAAGCTAGAGGAGGCCTTTCTTCATCTAAAGAATGCTAAAATTAGTAGTGAAACTTTAACTGGCCGGAATGTAAAGTTGCTATGTGTAGGCAAAAGAAATGCTAAGGTGTTTGACATGGACTGATTACTCTTTAGGACAGTGTCTGAAAAACAGTTCACCACAGACTTGATTTTCCTCATAAATACTTCCAGAAATTCATAATACGCATAGTTATTGGTCAATCACTCTTGGGCAGTCTTTACTAGGTGGATGGGGATACATAAAAGATCAGTTCAGCTCAACTAACAAGTTTGTCCTTTATAAATACTTTTCACATGGAAAAAACATTGTTGCCTTTTAAAGAAAAAAATGGCTAAAAAAAGGATAGCCACACTAAGACTTTGTAATCTTGCATTGGTACTGTGGTTAATGCATTGTGCCTTAAGGCAAAAATGTCCATTTAGAGTGAGATTTGAAACATTCTAATCAAGTGGCAGTAATAAACTTAAAAACCAGAAAAGAAGGAATAAATGTCATTTCCTGAAGTTGAGTAGAACTTTCCCCCTTTCTTGCAGTTTCACTTTTTAATCCTGAGGCATTACTTCAGTGTGTATACATTTATGCTAATCATATACCACAGCCCTGGGTTCTTCTATCAATATGAAATGTTTTGTACTTGCTGTTTTTGTGCATCTTGTATTGTTATGTGCAATATACAAAATAATGTGTCTAACTATGCCATTTATGCTTTTGAAAGAAAAAGCAAATTACTTACTGAAGAGAATGGCATTTGCATGCATGTGTGTCAGCTTTCAAGCCTTTTCCTTCTACAAAATATTGCTTTCTGCACTTAGAAAATGCATCCATCCATCAGTTACAAACCATTTCAAAGCACTTTATGAATCTACAGAGCAAAATGTACTTATCTTACATTGGCAGTGTCCCAGCTGTTACAAAATTGCTATTGTCCTAATACTTACAAGGCAATTTTAGCATCAGTTAATAATTTTACAGGATAGATAACTTCTAAAGCATTATGAAATGACAGACATTAAACAATAGCAACTTAGCGTTTTTCGAAACAGTTCACGACAGCTTAAAAACTAAAGTGATTTTAATGTATAGTCTATGTAGTTTCTCATTGACAATTCCTTTAGAGGATAAAAATGTGAAAACCCTTTTAAATAGTGTGTGAAAGAATAAAACAAATTTATCTTTAAAGATATTCAGGAAAAATCTCAATTAGGAATAATGTCTAAAATCTTCCTGTTCAGATAGTAGGTGACAAGAATTCGAATTTATTTAGGTAAGAAAAAAAGAATGATGATATCATTTAAATGGTGGGGTACCACAAAATAAAAAGGTGCATCTATTCATTAAAGCTAATACAAAAAAGACATAGACAATGAACAGAATTTTCTATGAATCAGTGTGCATTATTTCTTCCTAAACACTGTTTTCTATCAATCTTATTTTAAAAGCTTCAGTTAAAGGGTAAGTCTGGGTAAATGTATCATCTGTAATCTCCCTTGCTCCCTTTGTTTAGGTTGGTGGGAGAATCACACTACTCACTTTTAGCTAGATATTTTACCACTCACCTTGGAAAGCTAATGCTTACTTAGATGGTACACAAAGAAGAATAACTGCTCAAACTTTGTTAATTGGGAATTTACTGCATTGCTTGTGTAATATCTTCAAACCAAAAAAAAAATCTTTCATAAGAATTATTGTGCAACATAAATTATTTTTATAAATTGATAAGTTGTTAAATAAAGTAAATTATTGTCAATATTCACTAAGGCCAATTGACCACATCAGACTACCAAATTCCCTTACTATGCAAATACAAACTTCTGCATCACTGAGTCACTGACATGGTGTGGGCTCATTGTATACCATGCTACTGTATCAAATATGCTAATTCAGAAAAATTTAGAGTTTTCAATTTATGAAAATCAAAATCACATTTTTAATGCTGTCTGACAAATTTACTACTGCTATTGTCTCAAAAATGCATGATCTTTTGTGGGAATAGATCATGGTTTTTCAGTTTCAGCACTTTGCTAATACTAAAATAGTAAATTATAAGTATAAAGCAGTTGTAGATACAAGTACATATGCACACACTGAATCTATGTGGCAAAATACATCAGACAGCCAAATATCTTGAAGACTTAGCACATGAGTGCAAGGTAACTCATTTTCTCAGGTTGTTCTGTTCTAGGCAACACTCAAAAAGTCTAGAAAGTACTGGGTGAGATATATATATATATATATATATATATATATATATATATATATATATATATATGTTGTTGAGTGAATGCTGATGGAGTGAATCATCTTGATTCATTCTGGAATATTTAACTCTTCTGTAGATGTTTGAAATTTCAAGCTTTTATCCCCAATGTGTATATAAAGAATTGTTATCAAGAGAAAATCATGTGACTCTGGCTTAGAAAACCAAGCATCTACTTCTTGCCAGAAGTGATTGAAAATCATGAAGCTTTTGTCAAAAATGGGGTGTCCACAGGCCTGTAGGTTTATTTCTGGGTCTTCTATTTAACTCCATTGATCCATCAGTCAGTTTCTATGCCAGTACCATGTAACTTATATTACTGTTGTGCTCTGCAGTATTGTTGAGATCAGGAATGGAGATACCTCCAGGCAAATTTTTATTGTAGAGAATTGTTTTAGCTATTCTGGGTTTCTTCTTATTCCATCAGAAGTTGACAATGTTTTTAATGAAATTTAATTATTTTTATATTAGTCACAGGTTAGGTACTTTGCATGCCAGGAGTAGCCCCCTCCTTCATTCCCTCCCACTCTCCCCATCTCTCCCAAATCTCCTATCCGCCCTATCCCAGTCCACCAATGGGGAGGACCTCCTCACCTTCCATCTGACCCAGGTTCATCTTGTATCCTCAGGGCTGGCTGCAATGTCCTCCCCTGGGATCTAGCCAGGCTAGATCCTTGGTGTGTATGGGGGAGGGTTAAAGAGCCAGCCATCGAGTTCATGACAGAAACAGTCCCTGTTCCCCTTACTAGGGTCCCTGTTCTCCTTACTACGGTCTTCAGTTAGACAACGAGCTACCACGGGCCACATCTGAGTGGGGGTTCTAGGCCATATCCATACATGGTCCTTGATTGGAGCAAATGTCTAGTAAAATACCCCTGTGCCCTTCTCAATTTGGTCTTTGTGGAGCTCTTGTTCTCCCCAAGTCTTACTAACTTCCCCTGTTTTCATTAATATTCCCAGCCCTCTGCCGAAGGCTTGGTTGTGAGTCTTAATGTCTGCTTTGATACATTGCTATATTGATTCTGTCAAAGGCCCTCTTTGGTATGCTCCTGTCCTGTTGCTTGTTTTATCCTCCATTCAATGTCCATCCCATTGGTTCATCTAAATGAGCATTGATCATATTAACCTGGGTCCTCTTTCTTGTTTATCTTCCCTAGGTGTACAGATTTCAGCATGACCTTCCTATCCTATAGGTCTATAAAAGTGAGTATATACCATATGTTTCTTTCTGCTTTTGGGATACCTCACTTAGGATGATCTTTTCCAGGTCCCACCATTT
>CM053765.1:60602381-60621098 GCA_028658305.1 Pachyuromys duprasi
CTGGGGGCTGTGAACTCCGCCCTGGGCTTGCTGCTAAGGGCTCTCCCCTGGAATGGAGATTTGGTGCCTCCTTCTGTGCCAGGGGCTGTGCACCACGGTCTGAGATGATATTTGGGGCACACACAGTGGGTTTGGGTTTGTGTGCATCTGCTATATGCAGGGCTGTCAGAAATGGTGCCTGAGGCCTTCTCTATCTGGCCCATGGACAGACACCTGAACTGGGGTTTTTGCTGGTGGATGCGTGCAGCTTTTGCCCTCAGTGTGAGGTCTGGTCAAGATGGTCCCAGGATCCTCTCAGCCGTGGGTTGAGACAGAACTCGGGTTCTTCCCAGATCCGCTGGCGGACTCACACCCTGACTGAGTTTTTGCTGGTGGAAGCGTTTGGCCCGCACCCCCGCAGTGTCGGACTGGTCAGAATGGTCCCCCAATCCACTTAGTCTGTGGTGGTTCCCGCGATCGGTTTGCGCCCACTGCACACCCGTGGGTTGATGCAGAACTCGGGATCCTCCCAGTTCTGCTGGCGGACTCACACACTGAGTGTTTGCTGGCGGAAGTGTTCGGCTCAGGCCCGGCAGTGTGTGGACTGGTCAAAATGGTTCCCCAATACACTCAGCCTGTGGTGGTTACTGTGATAGGTTCGCGCCTGCCGCACACCCGTGGGTTGATGCAGAACTTGGGATCCTCCCAGATCCGCCGGGGGACTCACACACTGACTGAGTTTTTGCTGGCAGAAGCATTCGGCCCGTGCCCCTGCAGTGTGCGGACTGGTCAAAATGGTCCCCCAATCCACTCAGTCTGTGGTGGTTCCCAAGATCTGTTCATGCCTGCCACACACCTGTGGGTTGGTGCAGAACTCGGGATCCTCCCAGATCCACTGGCGGACTCACACACTGACTGAGATTTTGCTGGGGAGCGTTCGGCTTGTGCCCCTGCAGTGTGCGGACTGGTCAAATGGTCCCCCAATCCACTCAGTCTGGTGTGGGTCCAATGATCGGACCGAACCCGCAGCACACCGGTGGGTTGAAGCAGAACCCGGGTGCAGTGTGCGCTCGTAGGGCGCAGTTCAGTGAAAACGGCACCTGGTTCCTCTTGAGACTGCCTGGGAGATTGTGCGATCCAGTCTATAATGGCGGGTGCGGGCATCCAGCGCAGCCGCTCGTCCAGATCAGAGCTGTGCGCCGCTGGTCACCAGGAATTTCCAGGTAATAACTGGGTGTCCCTAGGGTTTTCCCACTTGATTTTCTCACCGTAGGAGTTCCGTTCACCTGGCACTCACAATGTTGGCGTTTTAGGTCCCAGAGTTCAGTCTCCTGGTCGCTGTGTTGTTTCTGCTCTCCTACTCCTCAGACACAGTGTTCTCTCGTGGCAGCCATCTTGGATCTCCGACCTCTTCTCCATTTCTTTGAGGGCCTTGTTCATTTCCTCTTTTTCATGTCTTTTTGTTCGTCCAATATCTGCATAATCATAGCTTTAAGATAATTTTCCTGTGTCTCTGCTGAATTAAAATCTCCACTGCTTATGGGTGTTTCTGGTGGGGCCATGGTGTCCTGATTTTTGTTGGGTGAGTTTTTTCGCCGATTTCTGGGCATTTGTTTATGTATAATCAAGGAGCTGTTTGTGCTTTAAGGCTGAACTTCAGACTGGAACTGTCAATCTCTTGTGCCCGGTTTTGTGCTCTGTGCTAGAAGCTTTGAGCACTGCAGGCTGGTCACCCTTCTGGTCTGGAGACTTTACTCCTCACTATGCTAGATGCTGAGTGTCCCGTTTTGAGATGTCAGCTGGGGTCTTTGTGCTCTGCCCTGAGCTTGCTGCTAAGGGCTCTCCCCTGGACTGGAGACTTGGCGCCCCCTTCTGCGCCAGGGGCTGTGCACCACGATCTGAGATAATATTTGGGGCACACACAGTGGTTCTGGATTGGTTGCAGGCGTTGTGGAGCAGTGTGCATCCGCTGTATGCATGCCTGTTTGAAATGGTGCCCAAGGCCTTCTCAGACTGGCCCGTGGACACACACATGGACTTAGGTGGTCACTGGTGGACCTGTGCTGGCAGGCCGGTTAGAACTGTCTCCTAGGCCCTCTTAGTCTGAAGTGTTTCCGGTGGGCACCTGCTGAATTCCCGCTAGTTGAAGCAGAACCCAGGTCCTTCCCAGACTGGCCTGTGGACACACACACACACACACACACACACACACACACACACACACGGACTGAGGTGGTCGCTGGCGGGTCTGAGCAGTGTGGGCCCCGCAGTGTGCAGGCCAGTCAAAAAGGTCTCCTAGGCCCTCTCAGTCTGGTTCGTGTACCCACACACACACAAGGACTGAGGTGGTGTCCGGCAGAAGTGATTGGTGTGCGCCTGCTGTATGCCCGCCTGGTCTTTCTCTGACTGGCCCATGGATTCACACAGGGACTGAGGTGGTTATTGGTGGACCTGCAGTGTGCAGGTCAGTTGGTATCTGGTTCCTCCTCCATCTGGCCCTTAGGCTGTGAGACCCAGTCTGGTATTGTGTCTGCAGGCGCCCAGCTTGGCTGCTCATTCAGATCAGAGCTGTGTGCCGCTGGTCACCTGGAGATTTTTCCGGGGAATAACTGGATGTCCTTAGTATTTTCCCACTTGATTTCCTTCCTGTAGGAGTTCCGCTCACCTGGCAATCACAAATGCTGGTGTTTTAGGTCCCAGAGTTCAGTCTCCTGGTTGCTGAATTGTTTCTGCTGTCCTACTCCTCAGACATGGTGTCCTCTCCTGGCAGCCATCTTGGATTCCTTCCGGTATTTTTTTTTTTCATACAAGTCTTTGACTTGCTTGGTTAGAGTTGCACCAATGTAAATTATGACTTTTGCAGCTATTGTGAAGGGTGTTGTTTCCCTAATTACTTTCTCAGCCTATTACCTTTTGTATGTAGGAGGACTACTGATTTTTTGAGTTAATTTTATATTCAGCCATTTTGCTGAAGGTATTTATCAGCTGTAGGAGTCCCTTGGTAGAATTTTTAGTGTTATTCATATATACTATCATATCATCTGCAAATAGTGGTACTTTGACTTCTTCCTTTCTGATTTGAATCCCCTTGATCTCCTCTAATTGTCTTATTGTTCTAGCTAGGATTTGAAGAACTAGATGTCCCTCAATGGAGAAATGGATATAGAAATTGTGGTACATCTACACAATGGAATAATACTCAGCAAATAAAAACAAGGAATTTATGAAATTTGCAGGCAAATGGATGGAACTAGAAGAGATCATCCTGATTGAGGTAACCCAGAAACAGAAAGAAACTCATGGTATATACTTACTTATAAGCAGAGATTAGCTGTATAATATAGGATAGCCATCTACAGACCTAAAGAAGCTAAACACTAAGGAGGCCCTTATGGAGGATGCTTAAATATCATCCAGAGTGGCAAATGAGACAGACAGCAGAACAGGTGGAATGGAAGAAACAGTATGGGAGCCTCCTATTGAGGCCTCTCTGAAAGGATACAGCCAACAGGGCATCAAAGCAGATGCTGACACTTAGGGTCAAACTTTGGGCAGAGCGTAGGAAGTCTTATGGAGAAAGAGAGGGGTAGGAATAGAGAAACATGAGTGGAAAGGGAGCCCCATAAGGAGACCAACAAAACTAAAAGATCTGAGCCCAAGGGGTCCTGCAGAGACTGATGCACCAATGGATGACCATGCATGGAGAGGACCTAGACCCTCTGGTCAGATGTGGCTGATTGGCATTTCAGTCTCCTGTGATTATCTGAGTGAGGGGAACAGGGGCTGCCTCTGTCATGAACTCGGTTGACTGCTCTTTGATCACTGACTCCTGGTGGTTCGGCATTCCCAGCCCACGGAGGAAGAGGATCCAGGTGGTCCTCATGAGACTTAACAAGCTATGTGCAGATGTCAGTGGTGGAAAACTCCCCCTTTCAGTGGACCAGGGGAAAGGGATATGGGGAAAAAGGAGGAAGGGTGAGACTGGGGGAAATTGAGGGAGGGAGCTTCAATCAGTATATATAATGAATAAATTGTGAAGAAAAAAATTTAAAAAAGAGAGCATGAAACTTTGCATTAAAACCGCTGACATGCCTAAAATTTCAAGATATCGTTATTAGAGTAATCTATGTTAACATGAAAGGGACATACTTATAATGATAATGTATAAAACTAGATCAATATCAGGTAGTTCTTTTTTGCCTTTATACATGATCAGATATTTAAGTTATCAAAATACATGTAATAATGTTAACAAATATGATTTTTGTTAATACATGCAAAGTATAGAATGGTATGGATTCCACATCTACAGTTTTTAGCCAAAAAGGTTACACTTGGCACAAGGGGAGTAGAGTTTTAATTAAGTTGTATTTTTTAAAACTTCAAATACGGTTTATTAAGGAAAATAACAGCAAATAAAACTAGAGTTGAACATAGGTGTTTTTCTCTACTACTTTAATAAGAGACAGATCTCTTGCATCTGGAGCTTGAATTTTTTTTTATTTATTCTTCTCTTAATCTCAATTTCAAAATTCATGGTAACCTTCAGCAAAAATGTATTGAGTCACAGTGAAAATGAGTTTCTATATGAAGATCAGTAGCGAACTTGTTTTGTGGAATAAGTTACTATTCTCTAATTACTGGAAGACCCTAGTTTTACAGAGAACCAAAGATATCCTTCAGATTCTACACACTAGAGTCTTTTTCATAACTTATTATTAAATAGGCCTTGAGTTAGGGTGCTATTTTCTCTTCAAACCATATTTTTATACTCCCTCTCAGCTCTCTAGAGCTAGCCAGGTGAGAAGATGCTTCCTACTTATTAAAGGAAAAGAGAACATCAACCCACAGAGAAATGAGCCTAAACCTCTAGAATCAAGCACAATAAAGTCAACTCTGAGAACTAAAACTTACGCATCATACTTAAGTTTTAAGCATGTAACCAGAATTTTAGTTCTGTTTTTATTTCATTGTTGAGTCACTACATCTAAAAATATGTTACTAACTTAGATTTCTTTGCTGATGTTTCATACACACCTGCATGGCATGAATTATTAATATAAAGAAGTTATAATTAAAATTGTTTGTATTACCAAGATGTACATCAACCAGTTTTAGGCAAGGAAACCTGAAGTACAAAAATAAAGCAATTTAGAGGAGATACTACCAAAATCTCAGGAGATCAATTCTGAATGTATGTAAGCTTTCTGTAAGGACTGGCCATTGCTGTGAATGATTTGATCTGTTGTAGGGTGCTCAAATCTGAGAAGTAGGCAGCTTGGTTTGATTTCTGGAACATTATCTATCCCAGTCAGGGTCCTGAATCTCTCAAGTTTGCTACAAGTCAGACTATCCCAGACCAAATTCACTGAAACAGTCATGTTGTATTACTATTCTAAATCTATTGTCTTCTTACAGAAAAGATATCTATTTGTTATGCAATTAATTTGTTCAAAATTGGTGTTCATATTAGAATCTTACCCCTCTCATCACGTAAAACAAACCAAGACTTTCATCTAATTGAAGCCATAAAATGACTGTTATCTTGTCTATCTGAACATACTGTGGAACCAGAATGCCTGTATTTGAATCCTTCTGTGGTATTTATGTTCTGTGTGGCTTGGAAAAAAATGCTTAATATCTCAATTACCGTAGAAGTCTAGATTCAACAGATCTAATTCATATTAAATATTCTGAATACTGCCTGGCACATCTTAAACAAGTATCCTCGAGTATTGACACAAGTTCCTTGCAAGCTGGTTATCACATTTGTGTGTTTTGGTTGCTCATGTCCACTTTATTAGGACAATGTTTATTACAGCATCTTGCGATTCAGCTTAAGTCAGTACATTTTTGATACTGCTCACAAAAATCATCAGAAAATACACCCAGCTGAGAAGAGAGTAAGGGAACATAGTATTACTTGAAAACAGAATATGTTCAAATTATAAGTGCTGTATTTCAAATTATTATTCAAGACTATATTTTACTTTAGTAAACTTCAAGGCCAACATTAGTTGATAATTATAAACATTTATAATAATAAGTATTATATGACAAATACTATGACATTAGTCTATTAGAAAATATTAAAAACACAAATAAAGACAACATTCAAATCCTTAAATTTCAAGGCTTTCTGACTAAACACAAAATTAAAGAAATTTCAGAATTATAAAGCACATTTCCACTATTATAGCCATTGCTACAAATGCAGTTACTGAAGTTATTGAGTTTATGATTGTCCTTAATTTCTCAGAAACTTCACTATTGTATGTTATATTACACCATCAAACCACTACATATATGACCCCATTAATTCAAACTCACCTTTTAATCCAATCTCAGTTTTAAATAAAAATGTATTTAAACTCCTGACATTTCACATTTCAAATAATGGAAGAAAGAGATTCATGATCAAAACTGTATTATCTCCAAGAATTTTCTCAAGTGTGAAAGTTTAAGTCCATGATGGGTTTTGTTTATTAGGTTTTCTTTGTTTTTTTTTTTTCAATTAGGTACACCAGATTATAGGATTATTTTTATGTCTTCCACTGATGCTCTTCAAAATTCTTTATAATGTGCATTAAATTATACGTAGTGGGCAGGTATGATGATTCTGTACAAGTGTAAAAAATTCATGATATTGAAAACCCAGTTAGCAAATTTCAGTTTGCTCCTGGGCAAATGTTTTTTAAAACTGAAAAGCTTTCAAAAACAAATAGGAAAGAGAATCATGGCACCAGTTATTCAGAGTTTATACCTCTTTCTTTTTCAAATACTGTATTCAAAGTCAATTCTGTTTAATTTACTTCAAACAATATATAATATGAATCAACTAGGGAATTTAATTATATGTGCTATAGAAATACAGACAGCGCCTAATCTATTAATCTCACAGAGAGGACTATGGGCACATGATATCCCAGCATTCCAGATGCTGAGTCAGGAAGGTCTTCATTTAGAAGCCAGACAAGTGATAGCTTGCTTCAGTGGAACTCATGATATTAACTACTGGAGAAATGTTTGGAAGGCCACAATGCATGGTCTCAGTTAGATTTCTATTACTGTGATAAAACACTAAGACCAGAAGCTACCTGGTGAATCAAAGGATTTATTTTATCTTACGCATCCAGGTAACAGTCCATCATGAAGAGAAGTTGGGCCAAGAACTCAAAGCAGGAACCTGGAGGCAAGAACTGAATCAGAAGCCATGGAGGAAGACTGTAACTGGCTGGTTCCACATTGCTTGCTTAGTCTTCTCTCTTAGATCTTCTAGGACCACCTGTCCAGGAGTGGTGCCATTCCTAATAAGTTGTGTCCTTCCACATAACTCATTAGTCAACAAAATGTCAACAGCTCCAAAAACTCTCTTCCAAAAATTATAGATGATTGTCAATGTTATTGGTTACCCTTCACAATTTGATAGTAAGTCCTATTGCTGAAGCTACAACTTATTTCTGTCATTGTACGTGGAAATATCAAGATGGGATCCAACTAGAAGTTTCATCTTTAGTAACTAGCATTCATAGTACCATAAGGTGCTACAAGAGGAGAAAACTAATCCATAATCATACCCAGCTATGATCCTGATCCCTGTGATCTATAATAGAGCTTTCCTATAGAATATACTGGGGCAATAGTATCAAAACTGTAATGGGAGTAACCAACAGTTTTAAATAGGATGTAAGGCCCACTCCATGGGATAGAACCTACAATAACACAATCAACGAGGCCAAGAAACTGATACTAGTCAGGACATGGACCCTGTGGGAAAACCTACTACTATTATTCTGCTACATAAAAATAGCTATGTAAGAACTCCTAATGACATATTTCTATACCCATATATCCATGTATTGCTCAACTGCCATCACAGAAGTTTGTTCTTGCAGTAGATGAGAATTAACCCTGTGCTCACAGCTGGAAAATATGTGAACAGTGAAAGACATTTAATACACAGTTCTAAATGTCTCTTTCAACATCAATACCTTAAGTCTCAGAGATCTATGCCAAACAAAAGGCAGAAAAGTTGCAAGAGACAGAGGTGGTGGATGACTCCAAGGAAATAGTATCTTCCAGGTACAATAGGACTAATGTGTATTTGAATTCACAATGACTATACAGCATGAATAAGACATGACCAAATTCAAGCCAGACAAAATCCCAGCAAGGAGAAGGTAAATTGACCACAGAGCATCAACCACAATCAAGAGACTACTTGCAGTCAACAGCTGCCTGAAGAGGGGCAATTAATTTTCTCCAATGGACACTATGTATATTAACTACACTCCAGGGCAGCCACCAAACTAAGCAGTGTTGGGAGCCTGGTCCTTAGTTTTGGCCACCACTGCCACTGCTCCTGTCATGGCGAAAGAAATGTTTTCTAACTGTGTGTATGTGCGTGTGTGTTTCTGCCTGCATGTGTTCTGTACACCATGTTTCTGTTGGATCTTCTGGGAGTGGAGTTACAGACAGGTGTAAGATGACATGTGGGTACAGGGAGCTGAGCCCAGGTCCCCTGAAGGACCAAGCAATGTTCTTTATGGTCCAGCCTCCTGTGTAGCCCCATTTCAGGCCATTGGAACTAACCTTGAAACATAGGGAAAGATGTTCTCGAAAGAACTGGACTGAAGTAACAACAGTAAATTCATTAGGGTCTGACTTCCAATAATATTTTTGGACTTGCACAAACAACAGAATACTATCTTTTCCATTTCCCACAATGTTTGCATCATTTAGAGACAACACAATTATTAAAGCTATGAAATGCAACTGCTGTATGCATTATGTTAGAATCTTTCTAGATTTCTGCTAACTTTTTTTGGCCTGAGGTTTATTTTAAGACCCTCTATCCCATTTAATGACTATGTCTCAGCAAGTGACCTTTTCTGGAAAAATTAAAACCAAGTGCTGCTATGTCCTTCATCCATCATATTGAGGCATATGCTGGCATGATTACTTAGTACTCATAATACTAATTTCTAGTGCAGGTTACTTACCACCACCCTTCTTGCCTGAGAGCTTTCCAACTACTGTTAGCTTACTCTCTTCCAATCTCATCTTCTATTTTCCTTATCTTTGTTCTATCCCAGAACCAAGAAAAGAAAGGAGAGAACTGTTGTCTATGTTTCTTTGTATTTCTTTCTATTCCCTACCCTCATCAGCATGGGTTATTTTATTTATTTTCACAATTAATTTAATTTTCCACTTGTTTTTAATTTGGGTTCTCACCTTTTGATACATTTTAATTATTTCTTTGGGGACTATGTGAAACAATTTAACAACAAGGACTCTATAAATATATCTTCATAATAGTTGTTCCCCATTTCCCCTTCCATCTTTCCCTTCCCACCCACCTATACATGGAATAAGTTCAGTAGTTTCTGTTTTGTTCTTCTGGTAAATATTTTCACTACTGAGTAAATACATGGAGTTACATACTGTGTAACAACATCAGGGACAAGGAACCATACGTGATATGGTGAATACCATGCAACCTTTCTGTGTAAAATTCATGTCACTTCTCTTGGCACTATGACAAAATACCCGCCAGAAGTTGGGTGGAAATACTGAGTTTGCCTGCAGCCTCATTCCAGCACCAGAAGACAAATGTAGAAGAACTCACAGCAGCCAGAAAATGTTGTAGAAGTGTATGATGTCTCTCATATCTTTATGGATCTCAAAGCAGAGACAAGGCCAGAACCAGGGACCGGCTATAGTCTTCAAGGGCTTGTTCCCATTGGCAGGCTCAATGTCCTAAAGTTTCCGCAATGAACTAAGAAGCAAGTGTTCTAACATGACCCAAATGAGTGACGCTTCATATTCAAATCGCAGCAGTAGCTCTACCACCCCAGTGTCTGTGGGTAGACGTCATCGAGTTAACACAGGAACAAAATTACCTAGCTTGTCAAGATCAATCAGTTTCATTCGGAGTTGAGTGAGTGCATATCGTCCTACAATTCCTTGTTTCCCAAAGAAAGACTCATATTTTATAGATGTTGAAGAGTATGCCCTAAAAATGTCTCTTTATAATTTATACATATATACTACTCCATTGTGAAGATTAGATGTGTCATAATTCTTTCAAATATTGGTTATTATGGACTCCTAGGAATTTTTTCAATATTTTGCAATGACAAAGAAAATTTTGAAAAATTTCCAAGGAAAGAAGTTTTCCTTTTTCTTTAGAACATAACATAGAAAATCTGTAAGAACTCTAAGACCTCCAGACTATAAAACTTTGCATTTTCTGTTTTAAGAGGTACAGATTAGGAACAATCTTTGGCAGTGGATAAAAGGTATCCAAATCTTCACATTCTCCACCACTGAAAAGACAAGTAGATGAAGAGAGGACTTGGCTAAGGCAAACTATAAAGTTCAAGTGCAGTAAATTCTAGGTTGAAACTCAGATAAGACAAGTGGGTGGCATAGGAAAAAATGAAATGATGAGCAAAAGACTTCTCTGGGTGATAAAGCAAGGCCTAAGGGATGAACAGAAGTCCTCCATCAGGAGTCTTCTTTCAAAATGAGTATGTGGTTTAAAAGAGAGAACACACCTTTTGTGAATTTGGGGAAACCTGTCCATACCGGGGAGTTTGATTTTAAACTTGGCTGAATACCACCATGGCCAACATTATTGTACTAATTATGTTCTACATTGCTCAGAGCTCAGTGGATCAATATAGCATTATTCATGTTACTTTAAGGTTATATGAGTTAAGATGTCAAGAGTGGCTTTTGCTTGGGGTTTAAGCTGTGAATTTCACATGAGATCACAGACAGGTAAACCAATGCTTACAGTCTCTAATGACCTGATGGGAACTTCAAACTTCTACTTTCAATTTTCCTCATATGACTGTTGTCAGGAAGCTTGACTTCCTCTGCAGATATTGATATGGGTCCCAGATCTTCTCATGTGCCCCTATTATAGGGATTTCTTAGTGTCCACATGCTGAAACACTTGATTTCTCTTCAAAGGAACACAGAAGTAGGAATGCATACATTAATGTTCCAGTCTCTAGAATTATACACTGTCAATCCCACCAAATTCATTTGATCAAAGAAAATCATTAAGCAAGAATACACTCAAAGGGGGGAGAATTAGGAGGATCCCAACTTCTAAAGGGAAAAGCATCAATGAATATAGGAGATACTTTCTACCATTGTAGAAATAAGTTATTTGGATGTAATTTTTTACTCATAAATACATTTTCACTCATAAATATATTTTCACTCCAGAAAAGATCAGTACATAATGAAGCAAATTACTTTTTGAACCTAAGTTATGGATATAGGATACTACCCTACTGAAAGGTGGATACAGAACATTGTGTTAAAATGTTGAAAAAGACAATAAACATTTTTACAAAGACATCTTTAAAGATGGAATTTATACCACCTCCAAGAGGTAACTGTTAGCATAGCATTCCTTTCTAATCACCACCAGTAACTCTGAAGAAAGTTTCCAATGCCCATTTCTGTTTTATGTTTTGGGTTTTTTTTTTTGCATTTCCACAGTGTAAAATATTTTAAGAGTAGAAATAAACCTTGAGGGTTGAAGGTATGGTTAAATATATATACTTTTGCAGAGGATCTGGGTTCATTTCTCTGCACAAACGCATGTAATTCCAAAGCCAGAGGACCTAACACTGACTTCTTATCTCAACAAGTATTGGCCTTGCATGCAGAGAAAATGCCACACACACAAAATAATAATAAGTAAATCTTCATAAAAACAAGACTCTTAGAAGAAAGCCATGGGCACTGATACACCATAACTGCAGCCTTGTTTCTAGCCACCTGTTTGTGTGCTGTGAAAGTTTCTTCATACTGCAGAAACATTATGAAGCAAACAGATGTGAACTTGCCTCTAAAGTGTCAGTGTTGCCGAGTTTATCACTTCTCCATGCTGTAGAGCCACCTGCATACAGATGATGCTAATATGGAAACATGTCTGGATTCTTTGTTTATGTTCTGCATAACATTACATTCAAGGACAGGCACCAGGGCCATGCTCTCAAATACCATGAGATACAACTGACCATTCCATCAATCATAATATTGGAATACATAGAAATAATGGTGTATCAGCCTCAGCACCTACCATGAGAATCAGCTCATAAAGCACCAGCAAAAGACATTAAGAAACAAGTGACGTTGGTGAAGCAGATTCCGAAGCATTAGCTATATAAAACTGAGCATTCCAGAAACTTCTCTGTACTTCAGTTACTCTATCATTCTAAAACAAACCATAGTACCTACTTCTTAGGGTCTTTAGAAAGTAAGATAATACATCAGAGCTATGCACAACTAATATCAGTTTATACACAAACTAAAATCAGTATTATTAATACTGCTATGTAATTTTTGTTAGAAAACTCTGTTAATACATTTGTTTTTGTTTTTGGAAGGGAAAAGGGACACTGAAATTTTTTTAAAATAGTATTTATTTGAGATAATGTCTTTATTAACTTTTTATCATACTTGATAGTTTACCAGCAAGTAAACAAAATACTTTTCAAACTTTAATCTGAAAAGAATGAAGATCTCAAGAAAGAAATTCAATTTGTATGTAAAGTTCAGAACTAAAGATATCAAAAAATTAGTTCATGTCGTGGGGAGGGGTGAAATCTGCCTCAGCAAGGAAGAGCATTTGTAGCAAAAGCAACAAGACCTGTATTCCAATCCTTAAACTCACTTAAGAGCCAGGCATGCTCACATATAGTATTAATCCCAGTGGCCGCGGCTGACACAGGTAGAACAAGGAAGAATGGTGGTCATCCACCCAACATAGATGTAGCTGAAATGACCAACCTAGGTTCTTATGGAGAAACCCTGTCTCAAACATAACATGAGAAGTAGGAAGGGAAGAGACACATTGTCCTCCTCTACATGCAAGCATACATGCACACACACACACACACACACACACACATACTGCACACACACACTGCACCTATACACAGAGAGACAAATACACACTGCACACAATGTGGTTTTAAATGTATAAATACATCTAAATAAAGAGAATTCTGGTATTTAAACAAATGATTTATTATTATTCTAAATCTAGAGGAAGTTGTATAATTACTGGACATTTTGAGTCCAGAAATTATACAGCTGGTTCATTTTTGAATAAAACTCTTGAGGGGAAAAAAAGACTTACAGTGTCTTTTGTGTTCTTGTAGACACAGTCATTCCGCCTGGCTCTCTGCCTCCATCCTCAATGCTTCACATCCTCAAGATCACTCCAAGGGAGTCTCCTGGATTCTCCAGAGCTCATTACCCAATGACTTAGCAGTGATATGCACGAGTTTCTGTACCTGACAACCTTTGCAGAAGAAGAGCCATTCACAGCCAGGGACGCTCAGACACCCTACAAGCAATTACCACAAACTCATGAAAATGAGCACTGACTTTCCTCTACACAATATTTTTTAGAAAGCTTGTCTCAACTGAGAATTTTACATGGAAACAAAATCAGATTAAAATATGGGCTGCCACTATTACTGAGAAAATGTGGAACTTAAGCAGAAAATTTAGAAGTTAAAATTACACAGTGCAATGGTAGCCTTCCTGGTGGAGGGAGAGCTTCGGTTAGCCCATCTCCCTCCTACAGCAATACCTCATAGGAAAGCAAGTCAGAAGCTGAGGAGTATCTCTTCACCAACCTGCCTCAGTGATAGTGGGCACAGTTAGAGTAAGACAATATTCTTCCATTTGTGGACCCAGAGAGAAGTTTTCCTATTTTTTTAACTTTTATTTATTAATTTTTATTTTTATATTAATCACAGGTTATTTACTTTCTATTCCAGCTGTAGCTGCTTCCCTCATTCCCTCCCAACACCACCCTCCCTCTCTCATCTCCTCCCTGCCCCTTTCCAAGTTCACTGCTAGGGGAGGTCCTCCTCCCCTTTGAACTGACCCTGGCTTATCAGGTATCTTCAGGACTGACTGCCATGTCCTTCTCTGTGACCTAGCAAGGCTATTCTTCCCGGGGGGGGGGTAGGGGAGTGGTAAAGGAGCCAGCCATTGAGTTCATGTCAGAAATATTCCTGTTCCTCTTATTAAGGACATGCATTTGGATACTCAGCTACCATGGGCTACATCCAAGCAGGGGTTCTAGGTTATATCCATACATGGTCCTTGGTTGGAGACACAGTCTCATAAAGGACCCCCGTGTCCTGATTATATATTTGTCCTTGTGGAGCTCCTGTCCTCTCCTGGTCATATTATCTCCCATTTTTATCATATGATTCCTTGCACTCTGCCAAAGGTTTGGTTATGAGTCTCTGCATCTGCTTTGATACACTGCTAGGTAAAGTCTTTCAGAGGCCCTCTGTGGTAGGCTCCTGTCCTGTTACTTGTTTTCTCCTACTTCCCAAGTTCATCCCATTTGTCTTCTAAGTGAGGGTTGATCATCTTAACCTGGGTTCTCTTTCTTGTTTATCTTCTTTAGGTGCATATATTTTAGTATGTTTATCCTATCTTCTAGGTCTATATAAGTGAGGATATACCATGTGTGTCTTTCTGCTCCTGGGATACCTCACTCAGGATGATTTTTTTTCTAGATCCCTCCATTTGCCTGCAAATTTCCTGATTTCCTTGTTTTTAATTGCCGAGTAATATTCCACTGTGTAAAAGTACCACAATTTCTGTATCCATTCCTCCGTTGATGGACATCTGAGTTGATTCCAGTTTCTGGCTACTATGAATAGAGCTGCTACAGACATGGTTGAACAAATGTCCTTGTTGTGTACTTGAGCTTCTTTTGGATATATGACTAGGAATAGTGTAGCTGGATCTTGAGAAAGTGCTATTCCTAATTGTCTGAGAAAGCAGCAGATTGATTTCCAAAGTGGTTGTACAAGTTTACATTCCCACCAGCAGTGGAGGAGGGTTCCCAATTCTCCACAACCTCTCCAACATGTGTTGTCACTTGAGTTTTTAACCATAGCCATTCTGATGGGTGTAAGGTGAAATATTTTTGATTTGCATCTCTCTGATGGCCTAAGGACGTTGAACATCTCTTTAGGTGTTTCTCTGACATTCTATATTCCTCTATCAAAAATTCTCTGTTTAGCTCTGTACCCCATTTTTTAATTGGATTGCTTGATTTATTGCTTTTTAACTTCTTTAGTTCTTTATATATTGTGGATATCAACCGTCTGTCAGATACAAGGTTGGTGAAGATCATTTCCAGCAGTGTGGAGGCTTTGTTGAGGTGAAATGGTAGGAAGAGCAGAGGTCAAAGCACAGATATGTTGATGCGTGTATTGTCCTTCATGTTTCCTTGCTGCTCTGGGGAGTGTCCTTGTTTTTTCTAGGGAGGAGTCTGACTTTCATTTATAATCTTTGTTCACCTCACAGCAATCAAAGGCTCATACGACACTCTCAGGAGATGGCATGGCAAGTCCATCGCTGTTGTCTTTACCTGTTACTTTTCATCAATTCTTCATGTTCTTAATTTTGTGCAGGCATCTGTATCTGGGTGGGGACTTAGAAATAGTCTTTTGCCCAATTCCAGGTGGAACTTTGGTGATATTGTCAAAGTATTAATGCTTTAAACTAATTTTCACTAAAATATTAATGGCTGCCGTATAACAGTGTCATTGTAAATGAAGCAATTAAGTACTCTAAATCAATTCTGTAGAGAAAAGGCGACATTTTTTTTTCTCTGAAAAGCCACTTCAGAAAGTTGTGTGCATGGTGTCAATTTGTGGTGCCTTTCAGAATGGATAATCAACCTCAATGTTACAGAAGTGGGGTGCTATTGTATTTCTTGGCAAAGGAAAGTAATTATAGAAAGGAGATGACAATGTAGCTCAGTGGTAGAGTGCTTACCTACCTAGCACGTACGGTGTCCTAGGAGCAGTTACCAACAGGCCTATGCCCGACCACTTGAGAGGTAGAGGAAGAAAAATCTGGATAGAAAGTCAACACTTCTGGTATTTGATGGAGCCCAGAAAGTAATGGGTTTTGTTTTATCTCAAGCTTAAAGATGAGTTTATCAACAGTTGCCTGTTAGATTATAGATAATAAAGACTGAGAGCCTCTCGATCCTGCAGAATTTGCTTTAGTAATTGAGTCAGTATTGTTGCTTTGATATGTGCTACTAAGTAGAAAAGAAATTTCTTTATTAAATTTCTTTATTTATTCACTTTACATAAGGATCACAGACCCCTCCCTACTCTCCATCTGGTTCCATCCTCTTCTCCTTTTCCCTCTTCCCCTTATTCTCATAAAAAGCTCTCCCTTCCCCACCCACCATACAAACCCACCCTAGCACATTAAGTCTAAGTACTAAGTAGAACTTCTTCCATTGAGGCCAGACAAGGAAGCCGAACTAGGGACAAGTGATCTGTGGGGAATGTCTACATAAGCCTTTTGGAGGCCCACAGGGAATGGTGAGCAAAGCATCAGTGACTCCTACAACTCCTCAGAAGGTCCTGATCTACTGCACAGAGTGTTGATCTACTAGGGACTCCAAGCACACAAGTGACATCTCAAAATGGATCTGAGGCTAGGTCGGTGACTGCTTCCCTCTTCTTTACAGAGGTCTCCAAGGTGACCTTGCCCCTCAAACCACCCCCCATACCTCCCACATTTCCTTATAGTTGCACCAACTTGATTGGTTGTTACTGGTGCTTGGGGCTACCAGGGGATGGACTGACTGGCATTTTAGTCATTTAAAGGCTGTTATACTGGACAATAAAGGTAGATCTGCACCTTTGAGTCTGGTCTCCAGAGTCTGATTCCAGGGATTCTGAGTGGACTCTATCACCACTCACCCACCTTCCCCTCAGTTCCTGATCCCCACAGTGATCCAGACAACAGAGTACATGTCAGAGACGACCCCCACTCCACTTGCTAGGGGACCTACATGAAGACCAAACTGTACATCAGTTACATGTGTCAGGAGTCTAAGGCCAGTCCATGCCTACTCTTTGGTTGATGCTTCATTTTCTGTAAGCCCTTACGGGCCTAAGTTAGTTGGCACTGTTGATCTTCTTGAGGAATTTCATCCCCTCTGAGAGCTTCTATTCTTTCTCCACTCTTTTTTAAATTATATATATATATATATATATATATATTTGTGTTCTGCCTGCTGGACTGTGTGTGTGAGGGTATCATATCCTTTGTAACTGGATTACATTCAGTTGTAAGCTTCCATGTGGGTTCTGGGAATTGAACCTAGGTCCACTGGAAGAGCAGCCAGTGCTCTTAACTGCTGAGTCATCTCTCCAGGCCCAGAAAGGAAAATTTTTTGCACCATAGGCTGTACTATCTTGTACTTAGCTAATATAAAGTGCCCTGATTCCCTGCCCTGCTTTGCTCTGTGGTGCTTTAGGCTTCACACTTTGAACTCAAAGGATGGTATACTCTGTTACAATTTATTAACCAAAAGATATTTTCAATGAACGGTGAAAATCTGCCTGATCCAATCTGTAGTCTTGATAATTGAAAAGAAGAAACTAAGTATGTGTTCTTTTTTTTTAAAGATGTTCATTTTTATTAACATTTTTATTTTATATTAATCACAGGTTATGTACTTTGTATCCCAGCCAAGGCCCCTCCTGCATTCCCTCCCTATCCCCCTCATTCCTCCCTCATCTCCTCCCTGCTCCTTTCTAAGTCCACTGATAGGGTAGGACTTCCTCCCCTTCCATCTAACTCTAGCTTATCAGGTCTCTTCAGGACTGGCTGCAATGTCCTCTTCTGTGGCCTAGCAAGGCTGCTCCTCCCTTGAGGGGTGAGAGGGGGGTCGAAGAGCCAGCCATTGAGTTCATGTCCTAAATAGTCCCTGTTCCCCTTACTAGGGTACACACTTGGATATTGAGCTACCATTTGCTACATTCAAGCAGAGGTTCTAGGTTATAGCCATACATGGTTCTTGGTTGGAAAAAAAAAAAAAAACCTGTGCCCTGATATATTTGGTCCTTGTGGAGCACCTGTCCTCTTCAGGTCATACTATCTCAACCCTCTTTCATATGATTCCCTGCGCTCTGCCAAAGGGTTGGTTATATGTCTTTTTTTTTCTAATATATTTATTTTTATCTCAATCACAGGTTAGGTATTTTGAATCCCAGGCATAGCCCCCTCCCTCATTCCCTCCTACCCTCCCACTCCCTCCCTCATTTCCCTCCTCCCCGCCCCCTCCAAGTCCACCAACAGGGGAGGATCTCCTTCCCTTCCATCCAACCCCAGCTTATCCTATCTCCTCAGGGCTGGCTGCAAAGTCCTCCCCTGGGATCTAGCCAGTCTGTCACTCCCCAACTTGTATGGGGGAGGGTCAAAGGGTCAGCCATCAAGATCATGACTGAAACAGTCCCTGTTTCCCTCAGTAGGGTCTTCAGTCCTACACTGAGCTATCATGGGCCCCATCTGAGCAGGGGTTCCAGGCCACATCCACACGTGGTCCTTGATTATAGAAACTGTCTCATACAAGGCCCCAGTGCCCTGCTCAGTTTGGTCTTTGTGGAGCTCTTGTTCTCCCCAAGTCTCAACAACCTCCCCCAAATCTATCATTACTTCTCGCCCTCTGTCAGATGCTTGATCGTGAGTCTTAATATCTGCGCTGATACATCGCTGCATGGGCCCCCACCCCCAGAGGTCCTCTTTGGCATGCTCCTGTTCTGTTGCTTGTTTTCTCCTCCACAAAATGTCCATCCCATTTGTTCATTCAAACAAGCATTGATCATACCAACCTGGGTCCTCCTTCTTGTATATCCTCTC